>OZ024906.1:9337848-9596705 GCA_964017125.1 Flabesymbios commensalis
GATCCGTACTGAAGTAGTGTATCCCACGGATCATGTTTTTATTTTTTGCAGAATTTTCATATTTTTACAAATATTTTTAATCAACATTTCTATGAAACCAGAAGTAACCCAAACAAACTATTTGTATACCTGAAGGACGATTAAATGTTATCACAGCATTGGGCCACTTGCTGATGGCATCGGCCCAGCGTTGGGTAGACAATCAGTGCTGCAGGTGTGTTCTCCCGTGTCCTGACTATGAGACACCAATTAGCGGCGACTGGTTTGATCTTACCGTCTACGTGGGAATATGTGATCTAAAGTGCTGAATATTGCTGACTTGTTTTGTTTACATGGCAATATACGACCTGGAAATACAACTATTTCACTCTTTTTCAGTGCTTAAAAATAGTTTTTTGACTTTTTCGTATTTTCAGTTAAGATCAGTAGGATATATAGCTTCATATAAGTTAAATTTTCAAAAGTGACAACATTGAAAATGTCTCATCCCAAGGGGTCCCTTTAATCAATGGCATATTATTTTATCAACGGTATACTATTTTATGTGCACACAGTCTAACGCAGGATCAATTGACCCGATGATTTACAATCAATACTATTTTCTGCTCACATCCCACCCCAGGGTTGATTGCCTCGATGACATACTATCTTATCTATGACAGACTATTTTATCAATGACATACCATTTTCTGCTCACACAGCCTAACCCAGGAGTGATTGATCCAACCTGCTTTACAGTCTCCACCGCTGGCGGCGTGATCTATATTACAACAGATTTTGGTTTGAAAGTTGGATACAAACCACAATGGAGGTTCTATATTTGGACTCCAGAATGTTTCAGGTACTTATCGTCGGTATATAATCAGCTTAGCCTGTACAGTGATAAAATAATTTGATATAATATCATATGCCTTCGCGGATTATTTAATTTGAAAATGTCCAAGTTAGCCCTTCCCGCTTCCTTTGAATGTCTGTTTTATAAGTCTCATTTCTTCAACCCTTAAAGCGCTGAAATAATTCTGTAAAAATACTGGAGGCCGAAGAGTTTATTTCAATTTGAATCATATCATCATAGTCGTCTTAGTTAGCTCTTTCCGATTAATTTGAATACCTGTGTTATGGGTCTACATTAGAAATATCTTCACTCTTACAGTGCGGGGATCGACTTTAGTCGTCAGAATCCGATGTCAGCAGACGTCTGATTCTGACGACTAAAGTCGATATTAAGGGGAAAAAACATTTTTATGGCATATTTTTTTTCGAGTGATCTATAAAATACATTCTATTCTGAACTCAAGACAGAAAACCTTGTCCAATTCCGATGAACAGAAGGCAGACAAACACAAATTGAAAATCTGCTGTTTTTTACTAGATCTGGAGAAGTGACCCGTTTTTCTGTAGTACACCATCATTTTTTATTTTCATGAAGCATCTGTATAAATTGGTCGTTTTTTACAGAGATTCATCTTGAATTTAGACAATAAATGAGTTTAGGTGCTCAGAATATTGTTGTTCGGACATAAAACACACAAGAAAATAGTTATAAATACCAAAGGACAAGAAAGTCAATGCGGGGACGTAGCTGAACCAAGTTGAACTTACAACTGTTTCAGTGCTATATGGACGAATGCTTGATATATGGCCCATAATTAAATATTCTCAAGTCAGTTTCGTTATTTTCACTAGAAAACATGTTTATATGATATTTTTCGCTGAAATGGCTGCCTGGTGATAAGAAATGAGCAAATTGAATGGTATAGTAGCAAAAACACATCCCATAGACTCGAAAATGTGCTTTCTGGAACTAGGGTCTTAACGTCTCACCACACTAAATACCCGTCCCATAGACTTACATGTATTATGACCCATACACTCAGGCCTCCCAGCACTCTTTAAGTGGAGAAATGTAAATAAACCTTTATATCATTTTAACCACCAGTCTGTTCTCTTTCAATCTAAAAAATGAAAAAGGCATGTTTAACTGACATATTTTTTTTTATTTGTGCCCATAATAACCACTTGCCCCACTGATCGACCTGGAAAAAAATTGACCTTGTTTTTTAGAAGAGCCTTGTTACAGCCAGCGCAAGAACTTCCTGTTGGATCTATCTTTCATCATTTCGATGCTTTTGCTACACCAAATCATCACAGAATCGATTAAAAGTGATAGCAAAATAATATATCTGTAATATTTATCACCAAGGCTGCTTTAAAGTGCCGCCTTTAAAAAAAAGAGACTAACTTTCTTATTATTAAACTTTATAATGATATGCGCGAATGGATTTGTGTGGTGAGACCATGATTTAATAAAATTCATAAAATCAAGATGGCTGCCACAGCCTCGTTTTCGGTAAAAATATAACGTATTAAAAAACATCATTCCTATGGTTTATTTTGTTTTCTAGTAATTTATTTTATTTAAACATTTCATAATGTCGCAGGGGTGGCATAAACATAGTGCTGCTGGCTTGTTTTTTTTTATGCATTTAACCCTTTAAGCCCTCACGATGCATTAAAGCATCATTTTAAATCCTTGAAAAGTTTTTTTAATTTTCCCACAACTACGGGTTTTAGAATGAATATTACCAAGAAACTGGTTTACCAACACATGGCAATTTTCTTGATTTTTTTCACCCACTTCAAATCATGTTCATCAACTACAATTCTCGGCTTGTAGTGGATGAATATGACAATGGTAAACTCAGGCTTGAAAGGGTTAAACATGAATTGTTGAGGCAAATTACAGATTCAGATGACGAGAAATATTTATATTTATCGAAATATCTTCCAAAATATATTGTTTGATTAGCTGAGCACCCATCATAATTTTTGTTTCCTTTTGATGAAATTAGCTTGAGATAACGATCATTTCTGTTAGCAAAACATTTGAATATCAGCTGTCATAACCTGTAAATCTTGTATCTTCAGAAGCAAACTAGAACTCTGATTATTTTGCACAACAGGAACCTACTGACTGGTATCTGTGGCGATTGTAATAGTGACCCCGGTAACGACCTGACCGATCCGCAGGATGTGACTGATAACTACCTAGTATATGACCCTGATGCCACAAATGAGGAGTGAGTATTTAACCCATTAAACGCTAAAAAAATTATATACACCCTGGAGACCAAAGGTACATGATGATGATACCACAAATGAGGAGAGTGAGTTTAAACCCATAAAACGCTGAATTTTTTTAATATAGGCCATTGAGACGAAAGGGTTTTTTCCATTTGAAATCATCAAAAATGTCTCCGTTAGCTCTTTTCGATTTATTTGATTACCTATGTTATTATGGGTTTTCGACCATTATAAATATGTTTACTCTTATAGTGCGGGGTCGACTTTAGACGTCTGACGTCTATAGACATCAGATTCTGACGTCCAAAGTAATTTCCCGCGCTGTATGTGTTAAATGATAACTAAATAGTATATGACACTGATGTCACGAATGATGATTAAGTATTTAAATGGTAATTACTTAGCATATGACCCTGATGCTACGAATGAAGAAAGAGTATTTAAATGATAATGACCTAGTATGTGACCTGCTGCCACGAAATACGAGTGAATAGTTAAATGCATCAAATACAGCGTGTCCACTCGGTAAGTTTTAGCCAATTTAGGTCGTTTCTTCAAAAATCAAAAGTATAGGGCATTGCTAAATTTTGCTCATGTCTGGCTGGTCATAGACATGTAGCTATTGCTGATGAATATAATTTTGAAATACTGACCAAAATCTACACAACACGCCGTATCAAGGACATAATATTATTATATACAGACAGACAGACAGACAGACAGATATTTTATAGACAGTGACAATATAATACATGACATACATATCTAAAACCATGTTAGGTGGCATTTCCATAATAAAAACTGGGTATTTCGGTAATATAAATGGCTACTTCTTAAAATAAATTTAAAAGGCATTGTCAAGATAACATAGTGGTCTATCATTTTGTTTTCGGCGCCAAAACCAGAGATAAAATATATAAAAGTAAATATATAGAAAGTAACTGAATCTATCGCTCCGAGATATAGTGGCCTGGCGAATGTGTTAGCTCACTTTTTCTATCTGTTTTAGGTGCATTGCAGACCCATTGCCCTGCGATCCAAAAGAACCACCATTTGTCAATTTGAACATGTTCTGTGGATTTCTACTGCCTGGCAATTATAACAACAACCCTTTCGCGGAATGCTTGGAGAGACTTGGACCAAAAGTAGTGGCCAGCTTTTACCGTGACTGTGTGGTAGATGTTACGGCAGGTGGATGCAGCTCGGCCGCTTGTGAAGCTCTCATGATGGTGATAGGAGAATGTATGGCTCTTGGGTTTTATGTCGACCCTGTCTGGACCGAGCTCACCGGATGCCGTAAGTTATGTATAGGATAAAACCCGAGGAGCTCTACTTTCTTTGAAAAGGACCGAGGCCGAAGGCTTAGGCCTTTTCCAAAGCTAAGAATGTAGAGCTCCGAAGATTTCAACTGACTAAAACACATCCGACCATAATGAGGATCCCTCATAATCAACAACACGGTCGCACCTGGCTGATCATATAGAGTACCATAGGCCTACTATGATAAGTGTTTCGTACTTGATACAATAACTCTCCATTCCCAGCTTAGAATGTCGTGGTCGGACAAAGAAAATAATGTAGTGGTGTGTTTTAAAAAAGTAAAACTGTACCAAGAAGAAAAGTTATTGTACTCACTAAAACCATATTTAGATATCTGTCGCCACAAGCATGATAAGATGCAGACGAGATATTGCAATTTTTCTCGGATTTTTTTTATTTTTTTAACTTGACAAGACGCCTTACCATATGCATTATTTTTTACGTATTACGGCACATAATGTATTTCGCGATAAATTGTGGCAAAATCCAGTGATTCATATTAAGTGTTACACGAAAACATAGGGTATGAACAGTGATACCTTACAACGCTGAAATATTTTTATATGAACCATGGAGACCTAAGTTTTTGTTCAATTTAAAGTCATTGAAATGTCTTAGTTAGCTCCTTCTGCTTAATTTGAATACATATGTTATCAGTCTACGGCCATTTTAATGTTTTTAATTATATTTGTTTTACTCTTTCAATGTGGGCATCCATGTTAGACGTTACATTCTGACGTCTAAAGTTGGTTTTGCGCTGAAAGGGTTAAATCATATATATAGGGAATCTAGCAGTGCGATGGTTAAATGTCGATTGCTGATAATACTGTTTTAGGAGAGTGTCCTCCACACGTTAAAAGCCGTGAAGAAGCCTTGACCCCAACTGATGCTGAATGCTACAGGCAGCCGACTGAAGGTTTGGAAGAGTACATTTTCTGTGAGGACTCCTGTGCCAAGCCTGAATACACATGTCAGCTGAAGAAGGAATTTCAAGATGGATTGATCTATGAAAGTTGTAAGAAAGAAGGTAATATTGCCCCCAAATGCCCCCAATACAATACTAATATAAATAGATAATTATATTTATTCAATGAAAATTAAAATGTATTTACCTTAAGTATTTAAAATAATTATGTTTTCTAATTTCTTATTTTCCACAGCTGCATAGTTGGAAGCAGTTAGCCATAGATCAATAAATAATAATAATACAAGTCCTAGATCTAGCACAGTTTAATTCTATGCTATAAGTGAAATACAACATAACAGTTCCAACAACCCCCTCCATGAGCAGTGTTGTTGAACATACCTCATATTTACATCACGATTTATCATCAGTACCATAAAAACACCCCATGAATACTGCTTATGTAAAACAATCGACTTATCTAGAGCAATAAATAATTTGTGAAATATAAATTAGTATAAAGTAAGACAATAAGCTCATAATTTGCTACTTAGCTCACAATAAAATGCGGGAGTATATATTATTCTCTCCGTATTAAGTAAGCATGTTATATATATTTTTAAATGTCAATGCATCTTTTGTTTTCTTTGTTTGCCTATATACATCTATTACAATGCACAAATCAATATACACTACTTATGATTGATATGTTATTATTTACTTGTATTATTTTCGTAGGCCTACGAAGCGTCATCCCATTTGCACGGCCTGCAAGATTCAACTGCGAGCCCTGCACGTGCGGTAAGTGCTATATATCTGTCAAAATATATAGGAAGATCAAGTTCAAATTGGCAATACTTATTATTATTATAATTCGCAAATTCTAGACTTAATGAAAAATCCCAGAATCACACATTCGCGAAAACTTGAACACGAAAATTACCAGATCTACAGTATATCAAAATAGCTCAGAACCATGAAACTGTGTTATCAATACATGACAATTTTCTTGAATTTGCCACTACTTCAAGTCAGCTTCATCCACTATTAAGTCGGGAATTGCGATGACAATGGTAAATTCAGGCCTGCTAGGGGTAAGCCTCAACTTACCATTGTCATCTTCATCCACTGCCGCGAATTACTTTCGCAATGTTTTACTTGTAGTGGCTGAACTTGTGTTAAAGTGGGTGCAAATGAAAACAAATATCGTCAATACTAAAGCAGTTTCACGAAAATGTTGTTCTAAAACCCTAGAAATTAAGTCTTTCGACACGGATTAAGTGTATACATAGCCTAGGTTCGAATCCAATAAATAGTATCATGTGCTACAAGATTAGAAACATGATACTCATGGCTTCATAAAGTGAAATCCATAAAATGGCGCACCTTAAACCTTTACCCTTTAAGTTATCTTTCACTTTACATTTGAATTCACTTGAAGTTGTGTCTCGCCACCGCGACCCACAATATCAAGTGGGTGAAAATTACTCGTATGTGTCATTTGTTGAAACCAAACCTTTGCCAATTTTGCTTTTTAAGCAATTCTTTCATTCCCAATAATTGTGATATAGGCTGTTAATGAGACCGATCAAAACTACTGTTGACGTGCTTAGCGCTTAAAGGGTTCAATGCTGATTTTTAATTTGAAAACCTTGCATAAAGAAGTGTGTTTTTTAATTTGAAATCAACATAGCTGTCTTAGTCAGCTCTTTCCGATTCATTTGAATACCTGTGATATGCGTCTACGACCATTATTTATAGTTGTACTCTTATGGTGCGAGGATCGACTTTAGACGTCAGAATCTGACGTCTACAGACGTCAGATTCTGACGACTAAAGTTGATCCCCGCGCTGTAAGGGCTGAAGCATTCAATGCTGATTGTAGTTTTGTGTGAACTTGTTAAAATTTTCGATTTTTAGAAGACCCACGTATAGCCTTTAGATTGTGGAAACCATATTTTTACTTTTTAGAAGACCCATACCTATCCCTTAGGTTGTGAAAATAACCATTTTTATCGTTTTTTTCAGAATGTGATGAGTCCCGTTTGACCCTCTGGCAGGTGCACAATCAGGTTCCTTCTATCTTGTGTTCTGTGGTGGATATTGCATTAGAACTAGACATGGAGATCTACCACGTGTGCAGCGGCTCTTGCCAGAATAACTGGATGTGCCGTGGTTCTGGAAAAGTAGTTGGTACCAGATATTTGAAATGCGAAGGTGTCAAGGGTATGTATACACGCCATGGGTCTAAAAAAATAACAGTTGGACTAGTGATCTGCATTAGCATAAAAAATATTTTTTTTGAGAATATAAATTTACGCGTAAGTTATTATTAGAGTTGAATCTGAAAATGCAAGCTATATTTGTGTTGATATCAAATCACAAAAAAAACATTCTTCCGCTGTCCTTGGATGTGTGTAAGAGAACGTTCGAAATTATTTGGTGACATGCTTGAAATGTTATTTTTAGCTAATACGATGTGAATGCCGTTTATTACAGCTATTTCATGTTCTATTTTAATTTCTCCAAAGTCATATTTTAGATGTTTATTAAATAAATAGGTTTTTTATTTTTTCAAAAATATGTTTATTTATTGTTAAATAAATTGTTTTCGAAAACTACACTTACTCTATAGCATAACATTTTGTTAGATTCACATTTGTTTGTACTCCAATTATTGTATACTTGTGAGTAGGCTATACGTCACCCGTATGACGTGTTGGGTCGTGGGAGTGAGAAAACGTCGAGGTGGTAAAATATCACTTATAGAGTAACAATTGAGTGTTTAATGGTTGTATTTTTGTTACAGAAGTGATTGAACAACAACTTTACATGGAAGGCGTGAAGTGTGACTGTGAGAGACAAACAGTGGTCATTGGTCAAGTGGACACGCGTAAAATAGGCATTGCCGTGGGTGATAAGTAATATCAGAGCCCACATGTTTTTGCTCGCGTAATTGCAACACTAATACCCCTTACAGCGCGGGGATCGACTTTAGTCGTCTGAATCTGACGTCTGTAAACGTCAGATTCTGCCGTCTAAAGTCGATCTCCACACTGTAAGATTTAAAATATTTCTAATGGCAATAGACCCATAACATAGGTATTCAAATGAATCGGAAAGAGCTAACTAAGACATTTATGATGATTTCAATTTGATCCTCATGGTTTATGCAAAAATTGTCAACGCTTTAACACTTAAAGGGCCAAGCAAGACTATATTTGTTTTTTATCTGTCATTTTTTAGCCGCTGAAATATATGTTATATTGGTTATTAAATGTGTGTTTAAACATCAAATATTTGAATTCATATTAAACATATGTGAGTATTATTCAACTACTTGAAGTTTTGGGTCGCGGTAGCCAGCCACAACAATAAAATTTTAAATAAGATAACAGGTGAAGGGTCGATTTCGTTTATTCTACCAGTGACTCAACTCATTTTTTGAAAAAAAATATATTTTCACGCAAACTATTCTTTTAAACTCACGTTTGACAAGTGCATACATCTTATACGGCTTTTAAAAAACTGAAATAACTTAACATTGTTATCATTTTTTATGTTCATTGTAGTAGTAAAATAAATAATAAATTGAAAATCTTTATTGCTGTTTTACTTTTTTTTCTGCGTATTCTTACAGTGCGCGGATCGACTTTAGTCGTCAGAATCTGAAAACCCCTCTTTTTTATCTCGAATAATTGTAATTTGCTTTGTTTTTCCGGTGACTGAATTCAACTTGATCTTCAACTATTATATTTTTAGGAGAATAATTTTCCCAAACCTACTTCCCACTATTTTAGCAAATGAACATTCAACACATGAGTGTAATAACGTAATGGTAGTGCTAAATAATAAATTAGAAGTTTAAAATTATGTGTCTTTATTTCATTACATAATGTTTACTGAAAAAACATTTGGTGAAAGGATACATAATTTACTTCAATGTAATATTGCCGTCATACTATTTATGGACCACAATGGACCACAATTTATGGACCCGTATAGCAGCCACCATGCCCGTATAGCATCCACCATGCCCGTATAGCAGCCACCATACCCGTATAGCAGCCACCATGCCCGCATAGCAGCCACCATACCCGTATAGCAGCCACCATGCCCGCATAGCAGCCACCATACCCGTATAGCAGCCACCATGCCCGTATAGCATCTACCATGTCCGTATAGCAGCCACCATGCCCGCATAGCAGCCACCATGCCCGCATAGCAGCCACCATGCCCGTATAGCAGCCACCATACCCGTATAGCAGCCACCATACCCGTATAGCAGCCACCATGCCCGTATAGCAGCCACCATGCCCGTATAGCAGCCACAACGCCCGCATAGCAGCCACCATACCCGTATAGCAGCCACAATGCCCGCATAGCAGCCACCATGCCCGTATAGCATCCGCCATGCCCGTATAACAGCCACCATGCCCGTATAGCAGCCTTCATGCCCGTATAGCAGCCACAATGCCCGTATAGCAGCCACCATGCCCGTATAGCATCCACCATGCCCGTATAGCATCCACCATGCCCGTATAGCAGCCACCATGCCCGTATAGCAGCCTCAATGCCGGAATAGCAGCCACCATGTCCGTATAGCAGCCACCATACCCAGATAACATCCACCATGCCCGCATAGCAGCCACCATACCCGTATAGCAGCCACCATGCCCGTATAGCAGCCACAAAGCCCGCATAACAGCCACCATGCCCGTGTAGCAGCCACAATGCCCACATATCAGCCACCATGTCCGTGAAGCAGCCACTATATCCGTATAGAAGACATTATGCCCGTATAGCAGCCACAATGCCCGTGTAACAACCACCATGCCCGTATAACAGCCACCATGCCCGTATAACAGCCACACTGCTCGCATAGCAGCCACCATGCCCGTATAACAGCCACTATACCCGTATAGAAGCCACCATGCGCGCATAGCAGCGACCATACCCGTATGGCAACCTCCATGTCCACATAGCAGACGTCATGCCCGTATACGAACCGCCATGCCTGTATAGAGGCCATCATGCCCGCATAGCAGCCACCACGCCCGCATAGCAGCCAGAATACCCGCATAGCAGCCAGAATGCCCGCATAACAGCCACCATGCTCTTTAGAAGCCTAACAGAGAATACTTAGAGGTTTAACACATAGAGAGCTACATTATGAAATTTAGATTCTACCATTTTAAAGCGACTTAATCAGGCTAAAATCATAAAAAAATCCTTATTGAGTCCCTTTTAGTTGTCATCAAGTGGGTAAAAAGAGATTACAGATGTACACTTTAAATCTGAACAGATGTCAATCTTGCAAATGTAATGTTCATTTCTTAATAATAACAGTATTTTTTTATTTGCACCCACTTTAATTAATTTTCATCCACTACAAGTTGAGAATTGCGATAGCAATTCGCGGCTTGTAGTGGATGAAAATGACAATGGTAAATTCAGGCTTGAAAGGGTTTTAAAAGACAAACAAAAAAGACAAAAAAATGACAAAAAACGGCTGTATACGCGATTAGTACCCAATAAACACGAGACGTTGATCCAATGCTGTTTCAATGCTGGTCCTCCGTCTACGACGCTGGCCCAACATTAAAACAGCATTGGATCAGCGTCTAGTATTTACTGGGTATTAATGCGACAATGCGTCAATATGCCTTAATGCTGGGCTAATGTGTTATACTTTGAGCCAGCGGACAGCCAACATTTTGGCTGCTAAGCACGCCAGGTAATCACGATGACCCAATGATGGCTTGATGTTGGACCTGCGTCGCAGACAGTTGCCCAACCTTAAGATAGCATTGGGTCAATGAATTGTGACTGATGAGAGTATGCTCTTTCTTTGACCTTTTTATTGTGGCTCCAACCAGTGAATTTGATAATTAAAACGTGTTTCAGTGAAACAATTCATCTGCATTTAGTCAAATTTTAATAATTTCCACACACTTGAAGTTGTGTCGCGCGTCAGCGAGACACAACTCAAGTGTGTAAAAATTCCAATCGAATACCTTAGCACTTGAAACGTTAAGCGTGTTTGTTCTCCCATACACAAGAGGCGTTGACCCTATACAAAATAAAGGTTGGGCCAACATCGTAGACGGTGGGCCAATTTTAAATCAACAATCAACATTTGGGTGTCTACCGTATGCTGGGAGCTGAAAAGGTGTTTTCAATCGTTTTCTTTGAAAAACGATTGATCTGCTTTTAGGCAAATTTAATCATTTTCCCACACTTTAAGTTGTGCATCGCGTCAAGGGTGTGAAAATTCCAATCGAATACCTTAGCTTGTCAGCGTGCTCGTTCTCCCATCCACAAGAGGCGTGACCCAATACAGAATACAAGTTGGGCCGACTTCGTAGACGGTGAGCCAATTTTGAATCAACATTTGGGTGTAAACCGTTTGCTGGGAGCTGCAAGTTGAGATTGTCGTACTACCATGGTCCTATTCATTAATCCCGTCGGGACAGAGTGTACACCGAATCAAATTGTGACATCCAATAACATTTTACATACTGGAAGCTATCCTTAAACGCCAATAATATTAAAACTTACTGTTCGAAAGATCCCACATAAATGATCTGAAATACTGAAGTATTATTCAAACCTCCAATTAACGTTTATTCAGTCTAAATCCCGCGTATTTAAGGTTATGAATAGCTGCTATCATTATCTTCCATTTGATGAATAACCACTTTTTTTTATTTCATATTTTTAGATTATGGCAATATTTAAAGTGAAATGATGAAATATCGTTCAAATGTTGAATATTGGCTCTTTCTATAAATTGATATGAAATATAATAAGAATGTAAATAAGTTGTTGAAAAAGAAGAAATCTACACCGATACCTGCACATATAAAAACATCAGAATAAACTGGTTTTCAAGAGTTCATATAGTCTGCCCCTTTGCACTGAGAAGGTTAACCTACTGTACCCAACTATTTACAATCATTTCATTGACCTTGAGATGTGAATTACTACCGCAATTCACATCTCAAGGTCAATGAAAATATCCTGACTTTATGAAATACCAATAGTAATAATAATAATAATCTGAAATTATTGCATAGTCATTGATAATTTCGTGTCTTATTCAAAGATTTTATTCAAATATGTCACTTGGAGAATTACTGGCACAAGGGGGTTTACCCTTTAAGGGCTAACAGGACTAAAATCACTTTTAATCCGTTTTATTGGCCGATCAAATCACTGTTATTGAAAATAATATGTGTGTTTAAGCATCAAAATTTGCAAATATTTGGTCTCAGAATAAACAAATATGAGAAATTTTCACACACTTGATGTTGTGGGTCGCGGTAGCGAGACACAACTTCAAGTGGTTAAAAAATTAGATTAATTATCTTAGTAGATGAAGAGTCAAGAGGGTTATTGTAACCCAGTGGAGCGTGTCCACACCTATATAAGAGCCGCCGTATCAGTGTACATCGTTTCATTACAAGACTACACAAGAATTGAGACACTGATTTGAACTGAAGTAGACGACATTTATTTGCACTGTATGATCTGAACCAATTGCAAGTTTTCACACCAGATTCAATGATATTTAGACACAATTTTCTACATTGATGTACAGAGGTGAGTGAACTATGTTGACCAATTGACAACTGTTTAAATAGTTAATTGCAAGATCCACTCTTTGATAAAAACATTGATGAAAATGGGGGTGGGGGCAGGCTAAACCATGGGCTAAGCCAGGTCATTAGAAAAAGTAAATGCAAGAAGCGTTACATAAACTGTTTTCAAAATATTTACTGTGGAATTAGGTGTTTAACATTTAAAAAACGATTGCTTCAATAACTCTCCCCCAGGAAAATGATTTGAAGGCTCTTCCATACTAATATCGAAGGGAGTGATATTTGTACAAAAAAAATGAAAATAAATACTTGTAGTGATGAGCATTGGGTTATGGTAATTAAAAAAAGCTGAGGAATGTTTCCTAATAATTGAAGGGGATAATGCTGTTCTGTTTTGTCCTGTAGATGGTAGCCTATCGGGTGGTTCTGCCTCGCGAGTCCGGAGCTCTTCCATAATAACTGGTGGCCAAGGGGTGTATTTTTTGGAAAAATTGAAAATATTAGATGAAAACGTGGAAAAATGAAAACATACTGCTCTTTTTCATTGGCCCACCCCAAATACATTAGGTCAAATTCAAATATTAAGTATATGCATTGAAAATCCAGACCGTTTTTAGGCCACGGCCAAAATTTTGGCGATGCCTATAGTCTTCACCAGGTCCGTTCGTCCGTCTGTCTTCCCGTTCGTCGGTCTGTCTGTCCGTCCAATTCCGTCCGTCTGTCCGCCCCTCTGTCCGCCACTTTTAGCACCAACTTGTTTCGCGTAACTGGAATGCACATAAACAGGTTAATCATGACTAAAGCTTGACTAATTTCACATTTCACTCCCATGACCTTGACTTTAGACAAATTTCCTCGTTAACGCGATCCACTCGCATTTTTTATGTGTATTCCAAAATTTATACCTTATATATCTATTTCACTAATAGCTCGGGAGATTTCGAGATTGGGCAAGATTCGGACTGAAACTAGGTCATGGCGGCCAAAATGGCCGATTACCGGCAATGTTTTTAAATGTGTAAATCTAGAAAACCGGACCATATAGCTAAACCATTACTATTAAACAAAATGTGCAGTTTCAAGTAATGGTATACTATAATTTATTTTATTTTTTAATAAATATGGCAAGACTCGCGGCCGCTTCCGATCGACAATTTTATCGCTATGATTTTCACTATCAAATGATTAAGAGGCTGAGGCTTATTTCCGTCGCCTACGGGCCTTGTTGTATTTTATTTTCCTATTTAGTTTAAAATAAGATCAAAGATGGGGGTTGTTCTATAATAATTTAGGGGAGGGGGGCTGCTTTATAAAAATTGGGATGGGGGCTGAAGAGTGTAAAATAAAAATAATAACTGCTCGGGATGTTTAAAAAATAATTTATTTGGGTGAGGAGGGTGAGGGTCGGCATTTGTCAGATGAAGGATTAAGGAGGCGAGTGAATTCTGTACTGCCGGATTTGAACTGTTTAATTTTTTTTTCTCGAGAGGAAAGGTGGGTAGGAAATTCAGTAGTTTCTATCTCTTTTAACTGATCTAAGCACTCAAAACGAGGTTTGTTTCCCTTGTGGTGCCATCGCCTGCTTTAAAATACTGTTTGTATAATAAAGGTTTTAGACCAGACGTGGCTGGGGATGGGGTGTCACCCGTAATGGGAATTTAGGCTACTATCATTTTCACATAGCTGGACTATTCAGGGGCCAGAATCAACCTGTTGATCGGGTAACTGCCGCTGCTTTACTGAAATATGGCCAAATTTGTACATGACCTATGCGCGATTTTTTTCGATTTGGAAAAATCTATCATATTACACATTTCCGCCCACTAAGTAGTGAAATTTTGAGCTATATCAATATATTTGATATCGACAGAAAGCTACCGGCACAGGCTTTCACGTGGATGTAACTATTTTCTGTCCGATCTTTGTAAAATACACAAGAGAGCTAAGTTGGTATTTTAACCCCTATTTTTCATAATTTTTCAGTAAATAGTCAATACTTTTCTTGGCCGATTTTTGTATGGTATATGTGTTAGTTTTAATTCAAACATGTTCTAGAACTATTGTGATCTTAAAATAAAACCCATTTGGAATAAAAATAATGGAGTTATGTAAACATATTACATGCTTTTTGGTTAGACGTAAAAATTGTGCTCGCTTTTCTTCAGGCTTGGGAAAATTTGACGGTATCTTGCATTTTTGCCCACTGAGTAGTAAACTTTTGAGCTATATAAATGTATGTAATATCAATAGAAAGCTACTGGCACAGGCTCTCACGTGGACGTAACATATTTTCTGTCCGATCTTTGACAAATGTACAAAAGAGCTTTCAATTTTTCAGCAAGTAGTCAAAATACTTTTCTCTCAGCTGATTTTTGTATGTTATAAATGTTTAATTTTGATTCAAGCATGTTCTAGAACTTGTTGACTGAAAATAAACCCATTTGGAGAAAAAGAATGCAGCATATTACACTTTTTTTTTTTTGGTTGGACGTAAAATTGAGAGCTTTTCTTCAGGTTCCGGAAAATTGACTGTATCTCATTTTTGCCCAATGAGTAGTCGCATGTTGAGCTATGTCAATATATTTGATATCGATGGAAAGCTACTGGCACCGGCCTTCACATGGATTTAAAATATGTTGTGTCTGATCAATGACAAATGCAAAGCTTTAAATTGGTATTTTAACCTTTAATGTTACCTATTTTTAATACTTTCTCAGTAAATGGTCAAAATACTTTTTTTTCAGCCGATTTTTGTTTGGTATAAATGTTTAGTTTTGATTCAAACATGTCCTAGAACTATTGTTTACATAAAATAAACCCATTTGCAATAAAAAAAAATTATATAACATGTTTTTGTATGTTAAAAGTATCTCTGTCACTACAAAGGTGATCTTGGCCACTAAAAAGCTGGTGTCAGCCACTGAAAAAGTTATCTAAGCCACTACAAATAAGTGATATTGGCCACTGAAGAAGTGATCACAGGCACTTTAAAAGTTATGTCGGCCACTACAAAAGTGAGCTTGGCCACCAAAGATGTGATCAGATCCTCTTTGAACATTATTAAGGCCACTACAAAGGTGATTCTTGACCACTTCAAGTGATCACAACCACCTTAAAAGTATCTCTGCCCCTAGTCATTTTCAACGTATCTCAGCCATTCCAAAGGTGATCTAACAAACTGGTGTCAGCCAGTGAATAAAAATATCTATGCCACTACAATGTGATCGTGGCCACTGAAGAAGTGATTACAGCCATCTCGGCCACTGCAAAGTTGCTGTGATCAAGACCATTTTATTTTTGGCTGAGATGACTTTTAAAAAGTGGTTGCGATGGCTCCTTTAGTGGTCAAGATCACTTTTGTAGTTACGGAGATCAACTTTTTATGAAGGGACATATGATTGTTAGTGACTTAAGATCACCTTCATCACTGGTTGCTGAGATGATTTTTAAAGTGACTGCGATGTCGTCTTTAGTGGTCAAGTACACTTTCAGGGGCTGACATAAGATTGTTAGTGGCCAAGATCACTTTTGTAAAGTGGCTGTGATCACTTTTTAAAGAGACTTGAGATCACTTTGTAGTGGCTTAGATAATTTTTTCAGTGGGTGACACCAGTTTGTTTGTGGCCAATATCTCACTTGTAATGGCTGAGATAACCTTTAAAGTGGCTGTGATCACTTCTTCAGTGGTCAAGATCACCTTTGTCGTGGTTTAGATAATTTTTAAAGTGCTTGTGATCACTTCTTCAGTGGCCAATATCACTTTTTAGTGGCTTAGATGACTTTTCAGTGGCTGACACTAGTTTGTATGGCAAAGATCTCCTTCGTAATGGCTTATATAACTAAACTGGCTGTGATCACTACGTCTTAGGCCAAGATCAGTTTTATAGATGCTGAGATAACAGTTTTATAGATGCTGAGATAACATTTAAAGTGGCTGTGAAAGTGGCTGTAATCACTTATGCAGTGGCCAATATCACTTCGTAGTGGCTTAAATGCCAATATCACTTCGTAGTGGCCTAAATAACTTCAGTGGCTGACACCAGTTTGTTAGTGGCCAAGATCACCTTTGTAGTGACAGAGATAACTTTTTGAAGTCGCTGTGATCACTTCTGCAGTGGCTTAGGTCACTTTTTTAGCGGCTGAAATAACTTTTAAAAGTGGTTGTGATCACTTCTTCAATGGCCAAGATCACTTTTGTAGTGGTTGAGATAACATAAGTTGCTGTGGACAATCACTTCTTCAGTGGTCAATATCATTTTGTAGTTGCTGAGATAGCTTTTAAAAGGGCTGTGATCACTTCTTAGTGGTCAAGATCATTTTTGAAAAATTGCTACAGAGAATGTGAAAGTAATAAAAAAAATTATACCATATAAAGTTACCATGAGAAGTCCTGCTGGTTTTCACTAGAAAAAATCTTTGTAAATTGTTCAAATGGAGGGATAAAATACAAACTTAGCGCTTTGTTGTAGTGTTCCAAGTTTTACGTCCAACCAAAAAAGTGAGTAGTATATACAAATAGCTCATCATTTTTTATTCCAAATGGGTTTATTTTTAGTCAACAATAGTTCGAGAACATGTTTGAATCAAAACTAAACATTTATTACATACAAACATCAGCTGAGAGAAAAGTATTTTGACTATTCACTGAAAAAGTATGAAAAATAGGTCAAATTATTACCAACTTAAAGCTCTTTAGTGCATTTGTCAATGATCGGACACAACAGATTTTACATCCATGTGAAAGCCTGTGTCAGTAGATTTTTTATTAATAATAAATATATTGATATAGCTCAAAATTTGACAGCTCAGTGGGTAATAGTGTGCGATATGGTCAATTTTCCAGAGCCTGAAGAAAAGCGACCTAGCATTGTTTACATAATTCATTATGTTTATTCCAAATGGATTTATTTTATGTAAACAATAGTTCCAGAACATGTTTGAATCAAAACTAAACATTTATACCAAACAAAAATCAGCTAAGAGAAAAATAGTTTGACTATTTAACTGAAAAAGTAACAGTAAAGGTTCAAATACCGGTACCAACTTGAAAGCTCTATTTCGTATTTTGCATTCATGTCAAGGCTGGTACCAGTAGCATTCTATTGATATAAAATATAAGTTACTCATTGGGCTAAAATTTGAGATACAGTCAATTTCCCCGAGCCTATTTTCCCGAGCCTGAAGAAAAGCTCGCCAATGTCTAACCAAAAAAGTGTAATATGTCCACATAACTTATTATTTTTATTCCAAATGGGTTTATTTTTAAGTCAACAATAGTTATAGAACATGTTTGAATCAAAATTAAACATTTATAACATACAGAAATCAGCTGACGGAAAAGTATTTTGACTACTGCCTGAAAAGTCTTAAAAAATTGGGTAAAATTGAGGGTTAAAATACCAACTTAAAGCTCTCTTGTACTCTTTGTCAAAGATCGGACATAAAATATGTTACATCCACGTGAAAGCCTATGCCAGTAGCGTTCTATTGACATTACATATATTGATATAGCTCAAAATTGTATAGCTCAAAATTTTACTACTCAGTGGGGCAAAAATGTGAGATACAGTCAATTTTCCCGAAGAAAAACGAGCAAATGTTTACGGCTAACTAAAGAAAGTGTGTAATATGTCCACATAACCTTTATTTTTATTTCAAATGGGTTTATTTTAAGTCCACAATAGTTCTAGAACATGTTTGAATCAAAAATAAACATATATACCATACACAAATCGGCTAAGAGAAAAGTAAATGGCAAATTAGATGTTAAAATACCAACTTAAAGCTCTCTTGTGCATTTTTCAAAGATAGGACTGAAAATATGTTGCATCCACGTGAAAGCCTGTTCCAGTAGCTTTCTGTTATTAAATATATCGATATAGGTCCAAATTTCACTACTCAGTGGGCGGAAATGTGTAATATGCTAGATTTTTCCAAATCGGGAAAAAATCGCGCATAGGTCATGTACTATTTTAGTCATATTTCAGTAAAGCAGCGGCAGTTACCTGATCAACAAGTTGATTCTGGCCCCTGGATAGTCCGGCTATGTGAAAATAATAGTTGCCTAATTTCCCATTCCGGGCGACACCTTACCCCCAGCCACATAGTGGTCTGAAAACAATCAAAATGGCCGATTTATTGCATTTTCCTAATTTTCATGTCTATAATTTGAACTCATGGTGCGTTAACTTCATAAAAGTGTAGGTACAGTGTATACTGCTCAAATTTGTCGTGCATGTTGCGTATGACCAGTTCTCGGACCAGTTCAATAATGGTGAAAAAATACAAAACTGCTGACTTAATGTTAAATTATTTTATGTAAATTGACCTTGTGGGCTGTTGTCGATGGGCTCTTATATTTTTTATTGTTTTTCTATGTTGCGCTAATCGTTTGTATAAACAGTTTGGACCACTGTATGTGTGCATATATAAAGAAATATCTGCCGCAGCGGGTCTCAACACTGTACCCCCGGTCTCTTTAGAGCTATTTTGTGCGAGATTGTACTAATTTTAGTGTTCCAATTACCCGCCACTGACAAGCTGCCAGCGATGACATTTTTATTTTTATCATTGGCTACTTTCATCTAAGCGATATGCCCTCGCTGCTTACTGTATTCCACACGTCCGCCGTCGCCGTTATTTGTTATCAAGATAGCTACTAATCTATCAACTTCAACTTCTTCCTCACACTTCACATAACCATTGCATACCACTGGGGAATTGTTTTGGTGACATTTTGATCTCTTTATCACCAACCCTTAATTGCTATGGCCACTAACAAGAAATTCTCCTTAGCGCATTTCAGGAAAAAGTTGCCGTCAGATCTTTTAATTTGTCAAATATGTTTAGCTATGTCAGCCAATGATCTGGTAACTTTTGGGATCAAACGATTTCGAAATGGCCGTTTAGCGGCCATTTTGAATTTGTAATATTTACTTACCTCAAGAAATGCAAAATGACTGGACCATGAATATAAAACAAATTTAATTTTCACACATAGATAACCCATGACAAAGTCCTAGGGCTGATTCTGAAAACTTTTTGTTGCAAAAGATTTTGTTGCACCCCTAGAAGAACATACGTTTTATGGTATATTTTGTTTCTTTGATTCACCAGATTTTATTTTAAAAACATTACCCCTTTCAAAATGTGTCAGAAAAACTTTTGAGGACAGTTTTTGAGGACTATTTCCTGCTGGCGGTCATAAGTGTTTTGGTGAAAATGAGAACATTGCCATTTGTACACTGTAGCTGACAAAAACAATTTCAACCATTGCAAATTTCACCTGGTACGTATTTAACAGTATACGTATATGTAAAAAAATACTGCAGTGTAATAATTGGTGTTTACAGAGGCATAAATTAAAATTTAAAACTTTTTCTGCAAA
Organism: Flabesymbios commensalis; assembly: GCA_964017125.1. Classification (NCBI taxonomy): domain Eukaryota; kingdom Metazoa; phylum Annelida; class Polychaeta; order Terebellida; family Flabelligeridae; genus Flabesymbios; species Flabesymbios commensalis. The sequence goes on from OZ024906.1 coordinate 9,358,148, forward strand.
ATTTTTTAGAAATTATAAAAAAATAAAAGGCGATTTTTCTTCCCCACACATTATAAGAGGGGTAATGTTTTGAAACTAGTTACATACATTCCAAATAAAGATAAAAAGTGAGAAACTTTTCTGCTAGGGGGTGCAGCAAAATCTGGATTTATTCTTGGTTCTCAGAATCAGCCCCAGGACTATCGGCCATTTTTTTATTATTTTTTTTTGTCACTATCTCGGGAATCTTGCATGATAGATGATCTATGAATGTCTGCTTCCTCTTACTTCACATAGCCATTGTGTACCACAATTTTATAATAGTGGTCGAGCGATAACCGAGGGCTGCTTTCATGTTCGTTTCCGAACAACTCTTTAGTTATGACCTCGATCAGACTACGAGTTTGCAATATTACATAATTTCCAGGTAGCTTTAATGACTTGCTCTTGGTAACTTGACGTTTCCATATTTTAATTCAGACAATAAATTTGTCACGATAAACCACTCCTTGTATTGATCTGTGCTCAGATATGCCAGTATAGATCGGTTTGTTTGGATATCTGCAATGCATTTCTCTGGTGTTCAAATCTTGGGTGTTTATTTCAGCAGCGTTCAGAAGGATGAATTGTCTAAGGAGGAACAGTTTAACGGGTATGCGCCGGAGCAGCTTGACCGCCGGCTCGCTGGGCATTGGTGCACCTGGATCTCTGGGTATTAGTGCACCTGTACCTAACGCGGCCAGGAGATGTAGCCTGACGGGTGGTAACCTCAGCACTAGTGCTCCTCTGATGAATGCTGCAGGCAGATCGTCTGCAAGAAGGTATGTACAACCATAGAGCTAGCCCAGTAAACAACTCAATGTACAATATTGAACCAACGTCTAAGTGATGTACCGACGTTGTGCAATGTTGTAGAAATGTTTTGTGATACCACTTCTAATTTAACGCTTTAGGGATATGTAATGGTATTACATTTTTAGCCAAACGCTTCAAAATATCATAAAAACATGATTACTTGGAATTGCACGAAATCGCACTTCATATTTAATATACTTGTAAAACAAAAACCGATCGGGAATTACCGTAATCATCACAACTAAGTGGTTTAAACTGCTGTCACATCTAAATCCCTATAGCCTTTTTGTGTATGACAAGCTTACTTAATATTGAAGCAGTGTCGCGTAAGATGGTGTAACATTGATTTTACGGTGTTCCATGTATCTATTAACTGTACAGCGTGTAGTGGTGTACAGTAAATGAAAATTGGCTCGTATTTTATAAATATTCTGAAACAAAAAAATTGACTAAACTTTCGGTTTCGGTTTAAAATGTGCATACTTCCTACGCCATATTTTCGCAAAATAAGTTCCAAATGTAACGCTATTCTTGTTGAATAGCCGTGGTGATGTGGGATGGTTCTAAACGGCTGGTCGAGGACAATAGCGGGGCATCGAGAAATTTCCATGATTTTGATTTTGATTGAAACCTAGCTAGGTTAAAACATTTATAGGGCAATTAAATATAAATTGTGAGAGCTGACCTTCGTTCTGCAGACTGTTTGCCAATATCCACCTCATTTACTTAAGAGGCATTCAATTGACTTCGAAACTAGCTTGTAATTGATGCAGTAGAAGGTTCTATAGTGGTTTTTAATCGGATGTTTAGTTAGTTAAATCCTCTTATTGGAAGTTTTTACGTATTTCAGATATTAAAGTTGGTTTTGATACTATTGGTTGTGGGTCATGGTAGCGAGACGCTTTCAAAAGAGGGTGAAAATTGTACATGGCGGCAATAGGTTTAATAAAGTCGATCGTGAATCTTATCAATTCACGAATTTATTCTGTTCACAGAAGCAGTTTACTGGCGAAAGAGGGCAGTTTACTTACAGCTGAGCGGACTGGTATAATCACTGCAGAGAGGACGGGTGTACTGGCGCCAGCCGTCGAGAGGGGCTACAAGAGTAATAAGCCTCGAGGACGAGCACATTGTCAGCAGCTAGACCTCGCTCTCCACAGCCAAACAAAGAAACTGAACATCCTGCTGCTGTCTAACAAGTTTAACAGCCTGAGCCAGAGGGTGTCACTGGAGCTGGAACAGCAAGGCCACACAACCCATGTATCTGAACCTGCAGGAGAGCTAGATATGATAGAAACGGCTAAAAAGGTATCTAGGCATTTAAAATTATCCCACATTTTTTAACAATCTGCATACATATGTTAGTAATTCCACCATTGTCAATTCTCAAGGCGCCATACGTAATCGGAATTGCGGATGTATACATTAGACTACAAAACATTTTCAAAATAAGATGAAATAATATTAAATATTTAGCTGGGCTTATTTAGCTACATGGAGCATTTATGCCTCTCTAAACCCTCATTTACTTTTAATTGCCAGCTTCCAATTAATGGACCTCGTGTTGGTACGACTGCGCTTTGTAGTCGTTTCGCTTTACTTCAAATTTCATCTGTGAAAACGCTACATGCTGGTGGGCCTACAACCTGTGCTCGCGAATCGTAGCGACACGCTTACTTTGAACCCCTAGTAGACGTTCTGTATTTGTCTTTTAAAATAAGTCTTTAAAAGTTAGACGGATAGGTTGGCACTTAAATTTCACTATTCTCGCCAACATTTTTAGTCATTTGAAGTTGTTTCGAGCGGCATACACCGACTTTTAAAAGACATTTTTTTTAATTGAATAGCTGAGCACTGGGGGCTGATATGTAGCTATAGGGCCTACCTCCAAAGTCATAATTAACTGGGATCGTGTGCGCTTCGCCGAATTCCTTTAAATTTTAACGAAGGTAGTTTTCTAGTCTATCCTTACAGCGGTAAAAACGAGCAAAATTATTGTAGTGTATCATGTAGAGGTGATGAAATTATTTCACACAGAATGATGTGACCAACATTAACCAGTTATAAAAGTTTTATTCATGTCACAAAATGAACCGGTGAATCGGTAACGATGTAAAAATATTATGCAATGCATGACAAAAATGATCATCGTTACATTCTTTATAATACTGTACAGATATGCTGATGTGTTCTGGTAACGACTGTAATTACATTCGAAGTACCAATAATGAAAGGCAACTTTATGTTGTAATGCAAACGGTTAATTGACAATAATTTACAGAGAATAAATGGACTTAACTTCCTTCGACTTACAAAGTAATTGGCACCTTGTCCATTGATACACTAATAATAGGTCAACTGGTTGACAGAATAGTCCTGCTACATACAAAAAAGATGCACCTGCTGAGAATAATCGATGACGATACATGTTAGCATCAAATCATCTATGTAGCGTATATTCATATGAAAAGTATGATTAGACTCACGAGCTACTAGTAAGATTCGTACATTAATAACTATACAACTATTACCGAGATAAGAGAGTTGAACTTGACTTCCTGACTTAAAATCAGACAGTGACCACTGGTGACAGCTAAGTACTTCACATGCCAGGAATTATCGGCAACTAATATACATTGGTCCAGCATCTAGCTGGTCTGACCCGCATTTGCACGCCACAAAGCTCGGTCTATTTATGCACAATGAGGTGAGAAAAGTTCAACAATAGTGAACATTAATACGGAATATGATGACAACCAACCCGAACTTCAGTAAGTGTTACTCTAACACGTCATAGGCTACCTTTATTAGCACTGTTCATAAGGCCTACCAGGATACCACCTGGGCCTAAGATGGGCCTAAGACGGTATATTACCCAGTCAGTCGGGCACAAATGGGCCTCGGTCCTAAATATGTAAATTGTGATTTATCATTGTTATTTTGCTACTAAATTAGTAATACTATTATTTTACTTATTTATTGACTTCAATTGTATATGAATAAATGAAATGTTTGGCAAGATGGATTAATGGATTTATGGTCCTAATTTTAATTTACTACATAAATGTCGCTTTTGAAATACGCTATAATTTTACAAAATTGCAGGGCTGTTGAATTCTTTTGAAAAATTTGTATTCAATCTTTTAAAAATAGACCGAGAATTCGGCGGAATTATGCGATCCTCTGCTTCCATGTCATTTTTTTTACGTCTGTAACGTCATATTCGAGACTGGTTAAAGGCGGTCCCCGCACTGACGAATTTGTATAATTGCCATTAACTCTTTAACACGGGTATTCAAATGAATCTAAAAGAACCAAAACATTTTCATTTCAAATTGAAATAAACTGGTCCATGATTTATAAAAAAATAATTCGGCTCAAGTATGTGACTAGATGTCTGACTGTGTGTATAAGTGATATTTCATGTGTTCGAATCCTGTGTCTGGAGGACAGTGTCATCTCAATCATCTCACCATCCTCAGGAGATTCTCCTGGCCCTGTTTAGCCTATATGTGCACAAAGGTGGCCTAAAGCCCGATTCATTTCATTTTATTTCATGTGTTATTCAGGTGGAACCGGACATGATAATCTGTCCATTCCTCACGAAGCGGATTCCAGAACAGCTGTGGTCCAACGATCGCGTACCATGTCTGGTGGTGCACCCTGGTATAGAGGGAGACCGCGGTAAGCACTCCCTGGACTGGGCCCTTCATCAGAACAGCAGTCAGTGGGGTGTGACCGTGCTGGAGCCCAGTGACGAGATGGACGCTGGGGATATCTGGAGCACTAAACGCTTCAAGGTCCAGAGGGATGACCTCGACACCCTCACCAAGTCAAGTCTGTATGCTAACGAGGTGACCGATGCCGCCACGTCAGCCGTACTGGAAGCTGTGGAGAACTTCACGCTGGGTGTGAATCCGAGGCCTTTAGATTACAGTAACCCTGTCGTCAAAGGTGAGACCAATCGCTAACGGTAATCTACCAAATCCGCCACCACCACAGCCAATTAAGACGTACAAGTATTGATCACCCATTTAACCATTTAAGCCCTCACGATGCATTGAAGCATCATTTTATATCCCTCAAATTAGGGGTTTTAGAAGGAAAATTTCCATGAAACGGCTTTACCAATACATGCCAATTTTCTTTGTATTTTTCACCCACATCAATGGTAAATTCAGGCTTGAAAGGGTTTAAAGATCCTTATATTATGATTTTCACCTTGGATTCATCAAGTTTATGGCTGTTTTTTATAAGTTTAAGGGAACCTTATTGGACCGGGTGGGACCCTCTGGAAATAGTAAGAGCTGCTCAGTCAACTGGCGCTTTCTTTGATGTCCGAGAGTCGTATCTTTAAATAGACTGTGCTGAAATATAAACAAGCATGTAATGTTGATCACGTATTTCCAGAAATTTAATTAATTTACCCCAATGTACATGTGTGGCAATATTGCGCAGGAGCCATTGCAAATAAACAAAATTATTCCTAATCTGATTATTTCCACCTTGTTTTTACGTAGGTCGGCTGATGCCAAAGATGACCAAGGAGGACAGGTACGTGAACTGGGAAGAATCGGCGGAGTCCATTGCTTTGAAGATCCGTACATCTGATTCTCAACCAGGAGCTGTGGCTAAATTCCTGATCAATGATGGCACCCTGGTCTCCACAGACGAGTACCGTGTGTTTGGTGTACATACGGAAGAAGGGCAACTTCTGAGGTATGTATTAGGCCTAATTAAAATCGCTATACTAAAAATAGACTTACTCACCGCAAAGTTTGTGTTAATCGTGCATATCTTTAAAATTACCTTTAAATAAAAAGTGTATTATATAATTATTTCTGTTGGAATAGTTGGGGTTTTATTACAAATAACCCACAACATGGGTTTGGGTGAATTTAATTAGCTGATGCTTTTTACTCATCGCATTACTTGAATAAATCTCTTATCTGCGATAAATAGAAGAAACAAGTCAAGATTATCACTGAAAGAATAAATGTATAATGGCCGTAGACCCATAACATAGGTATTCAAATGAATCTGGAAAGAGCTAACGAAGACATTTATTACTTCCTTTATCTTAATGGTTTACATTAAACATATTTCAGCTTTGCAGGGGTGATTTGAAGTGGTAATTGCTAACGTGATTCATAGCTAAAACAGACGATAATTTGTCTATAATTATATAAAACAGACGCCAGAGAGATTTTATATTTCATCGATTTACTGGTTTCTGAAAGTCCGTGAAATGGCTTTGTCGCTTTTGAAATGAAATTGTTCTTCCACTTAGTTGAGTGGCAGAACCATTTCATGTATAGTTTTATGCACTGTCCTGGTCAGTAATATTTCTTGTTTTAGGATGAAGGGTAAGCCTGGTCAGATTCTGGCTCAGCGACATGGAGCCATTTTGGTGAAATGCGGAGTCGGAGCGGTGTGGATAAACCAGCTCAAAAAGAACAAGATAAAGTTGTGTGCGGATCTCCACCTACCCACAGAGCGAACATGTGCCCCGGTACTGCCAGACCCAGCTCTCGAGATACCCCACGACACCAACCCCAATACCTACCAAGACATCTGGTACACGGTCAACGACGGAGTCTGCTACCTTCACTTCGATTTCTACAACGGCGCCATGAATACACAGCAGTGCAGGAGGTTGGTGAAGGCCATGAATGTCCTGCGGAGTGATGATCGCTTCAGCGTGATATGCCTGATGGGAGGTCATAACTTCTTCAGTAATGGTATCCACCTGAACGTGATCGAGCACTCGAGCGACTCAGAGCTGGAATCCTGGAAGAACATTAACGCCATCAACGACGTGGTAAAGTCCATCTTCAGCATGAACAATAAGATTACAATTTCCGCCCTGCAAGGCAACGCTGGAGCGGGAGGCTGCATGATGGCACTGGCCAGCGACATGGTCTGGGCCAGAAAGGGTACTGTCCTCAACCCACACTACACATCCATGCATTTATTCGGCTCTGAATATCACACTTATTTCTTGGAAGATCGCATCGGTAAAGAACTCTCCGATCACCTCGCAGAAACCGCCAAGCCTGTGCTCACTGACAATGGTTTGACCATGGGGATGGTGGATGAAGTCCTGCCTGGCAGTGTGGCAGAGTTTAGGGACCGGGTGGAAGAAGGCGCTCGTAAAATCTCACGTATGAGGGTGCTCGGTGACATCCTCTGTAAGAAAGATGAGGAGAGAACAGCATCGTGGATGGAGGAACTGGAACGACATCGTAACATGGAACTGGAGCAGATGAAAAAGAACTTCCACAGCCCATCTTACCACGAGGCTCGCTCTAAGTTTGTGTACCACTAAAAACCTAGCGCAACCTAACCAATTTGAGTACCCCTAAAATATGTAAGCGTGGAATTTAACCCAATGCTGTTTAACGTTTGGCCAGCGTCTCAGACGCTGCCCGAACATTAAACAGGCATTGGGTTACCTGCACCTAGTTTTTTCGATCACGAATTAATTTCTTGTGTTGCTGAATGTTAGACCAGCTCTGCGACCCTGGCCTAACATTGAGCAACGCATATCTGATTCATCTGACGAGACCTCCCCAAAGATTACTGCATGTCCTCATTCAAGCTTTTCATGCTTCTCTGGAACATCTATCTGTTCACCACTGTATTTGTTACAGACGATTTACAAACGTTACTTTTTTACCCACGTTGCTACTTTACGTTCATTTCAGTGCTCTTACGGCTAAATGATTTTAGTATTTTACATTTATTCATACTTTTTAGTTATGTCTATTTTTATAAATGTTACAATGTTTTTACACATATTAACAGATTTTATCTATTTTTAATAAAGGTTAGAGTATTATTGAACTGTTCAGTTATAATTATTTACTTAATAATTTGCCAAGCACACTATTGTTGGATTTAGTCGTAATCAAATGTCAGGGGTGTTCGGGTTACTTTTTTTAATTAAAAATAATTTAAAGCAGCTCCTTGGGATGACGTAATTTTCATATTTTTGTAATGAAGTTGTGCATCCCACAGATAATTAGTTTTTATATTTAAAAAAAAATGTAAATCCAACTGTAACCAAAACAAACTTTTTGTATACCTGAATATCTGCTTAAAGGACTTTGAATGTCTCTGCATGATTGCGCCACATGTTGTGCCAGCGTTGAGCAGACATTCGGTGCTGCGGTGGAGCCCCCTGATCAACCCGTTCGCACAGCAATTTAGGGCGGCAGCTATTGATTTAACTACGTGGTTACTTTGATCATGGTCAGTATTTGCCGTCTATATTGTTGTAAGCTGTAAACAACGTATACGTTTGGAAAAAGAGCTTGTTACTCTTTTTTTCGGTGCCTTAACATTGATTTTATTTAGATCGGTGGGTTATATAGCTTCACATAAATTGAACTTTGCAAATTGACAAAATTGAATATTCTCTTCCCAAGGGGTAACTGTAACTACATCGCAACAATGGTTTGTTGGCTCAACTTTTGCTGTGGGGCAACTTTTGCTGTGGGGCAGAATTGCATTGCGTGTGTCACGCTAACGTTTCCATTCCTAAATATTATCCGTTTTTTCAAAATCCTATGTAATGGTATGGGCCGAAAGACTTTGGTGACACATTGTTTGAAAATACAAAGGAACAATGAGCTGGGGTATGTGGCACTATAGTAGGCTAAACCGTCCTCGTTAGGTCTCCCTGTGCCAGATACGGGAGCGAAATTAGAGACCTGTCTTGTGTGAAGCCGAGCACGCTACCTCGCTTTCGTCACGGAGGCTCTCTAAAATATTTAATCTTGCTGAACGGGAAAGAAGGGCTTATTTCTGTGAAGCCTGAAAGCCAGAGCGGGGAAGAAACTCGCTATCTCAAGACTTTCCAAGCAGAGCGCCTTAACCATATAGTACGGTGTCACATGTTCTCCCGTGCGATTTGAATGCTAAATCTATTTTTTTGCTGATTTTGTTCGCTTTGGGGTTGAACTACGACAAAATAATGGGGTTCAAATTTTTTGACCTCAAAAATAAAAAAAACGGGGGGGGTGCTGGCTCTACTTTTGCTAGGTTTTTGTACCGATTTCAACTGCATTGCATAGTTTATTAATCCGGCAGAAATAAAACTGTACCTCAGTTAGAAGTATATAATAGTTTTTTATTGTTGATTATTAATGCCAAGGGTAAATATATTCAGAGACTGTAGAATAGCATCTTGACATCCTTCAGAAATTTGCGCGAAAAGGGTAAAATTCAAGTTCAAATATATTTTTTCAGCAAATAAAGGTAGGAACAAGTGTAATACCTCATTCTCGTGTAATTTTGACTAAAAAATCCATTTCTTACATTATTTTCATGTTTCAAGGTCATTCTCAAGGTCAAAAAGGTCAATTTCAAGGTCAACAATGTAAAACTATCATTTTTAAATAATTAAGCTGGGAACATGTGTAATACCTTATTTTTATGGGATTTTTACCGTAGAATCCATTTATAGTCTTATTATGACTCAAGGTCATCTTCAAGGTCAAAAGGTCAATTCCAAGGTCAAATATTTAAAAGTATAATTTTTTTAGCTAACACAAATGGAAGGTGGTGTGATACCTTTTTTTTGTGCGACTTTGACTGAATAAACCATCTCTTGCGATATTTTAATGATTAAAGGTTATCTTTAAGGTCAAAGTGTCATTTTCAAGGTCAAGTGGGCGGAAATCCCATTTCAAGTGTGCGGAAATCTGAGTTTTAACAATGAAGCTAGGAACAAGTGTAATACCTAATTGTTCTTGTTATTTCGTGTGAGAAATAATGTTTTTCTATTATTTTAGTGATATATTCATACTGATGGTCAAATGTGCTATTAAGATATGCTACAAATGGGGGCATGTATAGATAGTAACACAAAAGACACACTGGAAAGTGTAAAATCCTATAAGACAAACAATTGTAAAGTTTTAATAATGTATTATTACTTGTTCAGTTTTTTAGAACATTTTAACTATTAAAAAAACAATAGGCCTAATACAAAACATTGATATAATAGAACAACTCTACAACTCTACTGTCTCAACTGCTGTGACGTCACAGTGGAATCATCTTTGTGTCCCTTTGTATAATAATGTAATAGCAAAAAAATCTAGTACACCATTAGTGTTTCAAAGACATAGGTGATGTGATTCTAAAATGTAATTTGAATGGCGTCCAGTACTGCATTGATTTGATGATGGAAAATGGCTGATATGTCCTGTCTTTGTGTCATCTGCTTAGAGGGTGCCTCCTCAAGCAAAAAACTTGTAAGCAATTATGACATGATTTTGGAATTGATAAGAAGCTGTCATGAAAGAGTATCTTTAGGTCAGAATGACATTCATCAACTTAAAGATCGTCTTGATGGTATGAATGAGAGTGAGCGCCAGTCTGCACAGTATCACAGTGATTGCAGAAAACCTATTGTAAACAAAACCATGATTGATCGTCTGAAGAGAAAAGCAGATGATGTTGATTCGCATGCATCCAATAGACATCCTCCTGGCCGCCTATCTCAAACAACAACACGCACTAAAAGAATGAAAACTGAAGCCAAAGAAAAGGTATGCATTTTCTCATCTTGTACTTTTTGTCATGTGGATAATTTTGAACCGCTTCACCTTGTGATGTCTGACGATATGGGTAAAACTCTGATACAGATAAAACAAAAAACGTTAGATGACGAGGTCAGAATATGTGCATCAGATTTGCATGATGAAGGTGATGCTCGTGCGTTGGAAAAGTACTACCAGCTCAGCGCAGTTTGGATACTGCGGTTTTCACCAGTACCTCACTTGTGCGCTCATTGTGTGATGAGGAGTTACTTATTTCTGTTGAAAATTCACTCGCAGATGAGAATGGCCAATTGAGTATAGCAGATGTAAATGATGCCTATTTGTCAATCATGCGGAGATACCAAATAGAAATCAACGAAGGTAGAAATTACAAAAAATATTTAAAGCATTTGATTACTGTACGAATTCCAAATGCACAGTTTGTTAAATCATTGCGCAAAAATGAGCCTGAGAATATTGTTCTTCAATCCACTTTGAGTAAGGCCGTGGATCTCTGGTCAACACTACACGACACTGACGAAAAAGTCACATATTTAAAGCACATCTCTAGATTGCTACGAGAAGAATTATTAGATCATCGTTCATGGTCTTTTAATGGAAGTCTTGATGACTTTTCGAATCCGCCATTACTACAGTTCTTTCTGTGTCAACTTCTATTTGGGCGTCATGTTATCAAAGTGTCCGAAACTCGCAACGAAGAAGTACATAAAACTGTTGATATGGCCTGTCAGTTTCTTACTCAAATCACTAGAAGTGACAGGCAGGTACAAATTCAACCAAAAAATGAAGGCAGATTTCTACAAACTGTACAAACTCCCCTTTCTATTGGCTTGCCATTAGCAGTACATTCTAGATTCCGTGATAAGTCACTCATTGATAACTTGTCAGAAGTCTACATTGGAAGTGATTACCGAAAAATACTAAATATTGAAAAACGCCTGGAGCAAGGTATTCTCCAGCGAATGGTGGACAGTGGTGGCTTTTGCTTGCCAGACTTTGTAAAAAAAGGAATAAATGTTACTTTTGCCGTTGACAATATTGACCTTTTAGAAGATACCCCAACAGGACAAAATACTTTCCATGGAACAGTAATCGTCATTAATCAGCGTGCTGTAGATGGCGAACCTCTCAATAGACCTCTTGTGATTCCAAATACACTGTCATCAACACAGCTCATTTTATCTACAAAGTACCTGGCAGAGCCGATAATCAAAAACAAACCAATTCAGTTTCAACAATATAAACTAGGGAATACAGGTGTCTTGAATATTAAAGACTACACCCATTCTTGGGTACTTGCTAACTATTTAGCTACTGATGAAACGGTTAAGGTTGAGCAAAATGCAGCCGCAACACAAAATGACAAAGAGCCGATCCCCGAGAATATAGAATGTTTCGCCAGCAATTTGAAAAAACCCATATTGACCGAAAAAAACAGGTGCCGCAAAATCTCGAGAGAAGATGTTATGCCAACATGGGCAGCTACCAAGTCCTTGCTGTTATCCTGTTCCTCTGGGAATCAACCACTGACTAACTCTCAGGTGATTGCCCCCTTATTAAGAACATCACCCACAGATTATGGAACATTATACACTGCCCTGATGCTATGTCAAGGCGTTTCCGCAGTTGTGGTTGGCCCAGAAAGAAGGACTATGATAACCCTAGACCTGGATCTCTATAGTCGGGCAATAAAGATACAACAGTCTGTTGGTAACACCAATTGGATCCTTCGAGCTGGTGCTCTGCACATTGCTTTTGCAGCCCTTCATTCTCTGGGAAAAACATGTGAGGGAAGTGGCATTGATATATGCGCTATTGAATGTGGTATATATACATCTGCAGCTCTTCGGGGAATATTTAGTGGCAAGGCATATAAGCGAGGGATGGAGTATCACACCACTAACAGCATGGCAATAATGATGATGATGTTTGATGCTACAAATGTTTCATTGGAATCTGTCAGCGACAAGTGTGTTTCTCTAAAAAAAGCTGTACATGATCGCAGTCCAGAAATGCAAGATAAATATAACGAAATACAGTCTTGGTATACTGAACATATCAAACCACAAGAAGAAATACCCACAGCTTATGGCGAACTAGCACAATATTTATTGCAATACCTAGAGCAGGTAATTGGACGGATTATTTGGCAGCATTGGAGAATATGATCAAATACTTTTTTTCACGTGATCTTTTGCACTACGCTCGTTTGATGCCTGTACATCTTGCAGAAATGAATAATCTAGAACAGGATGACCCAGTCACATGGCAAACATTGATATCTGGAGAATTTGTTGTATCTAAAAGTGAAGTACCTTTTACCAGTTTATTTACAGACCAAACACTCGAACAAGAAATAAAGAAATTAAAACATCATGGTGGAATAGTTGGACTTAGCCGGGATGAAGCTGCCCTTGATCGACTGATCACCATCACTCCCCATCTTGCCAATATAGTTAAATCAAACTGAGGGATTCAATGGAAATGCACTGTACTGGCAATCCTTTCATCGAGAAATTTCCCCTGAAAAGCTTGGTGTCATCAGCTATTGTTCCAACTGAGGCAAAAAATGACATTATAAATTTTGCTCAAAAGGGTCAGTTACAATTTGCACAATTTGTGGAGACAAGGCTTTTATGGACATCATCATCATCTGTGTGGGATACAATGAAAAAAATGAAACTGAAAACTTTCTCAAATTGGATGGAAAAAACTAAGTTACGGATTGGTGAAAAAGTTATCAAATTGCGTGAAGAAAGACAGCTATTGGGACGATTTCTTATTATACAGGCGAGTAGACCTGAGCTTGTACCAAAGCTTGAAGAAACAATCGGTCGTTTTGAAATGTCTGTTATACCTCGGTCTCTGTGCAATTTTGATGGTACTCTATACATTCCAACAGACAAAGCAAGTCTGATGCATGCTATTGAAGGAGCTGAGGATGTGTCTGTGGATCGATCAGCTCTGCTTGAAAGAGAAACGGCAAGTCATCCTCCGCGTGTTTTAATTATTGATGCCATGGCTGTAATCAATAGCATGAAAAAAACTGTAGCTATTAGGACATTTCCCGACTTTCAAAACGCATTTGTTGGTCGCATTGAAAACATGATGACTGGGTACAGTGAATGTCGTGTTGTATTTGATCGATATCTAGAGCAATCACTAAAGTCAAAAACTCGACAAAAGAGAGCAACAACATCTGGTGAATTTGCAGTTCATCCTGACATGAAGCTAACTATGTCAATTAAAGATATTTTATCCTCCTCTAAAACAAAAAATCACCTAACTGTGTTCTTTGCAGAAGCACTACTAGAACATGCGTCCAGAAAGAACTTGAAGTTGGTTGTTGTGTATGACACAAAAATTAAGAGCAATGACCACGAAGAAGAGCACTCACATGAAGAGGCAGATACTCTAATTGCACATCAAGTGTTAGCATCTATCACTAATAACACATGGAAGGAAATCTGCGTGTGGTCAAAATAAATCAATTAATTATAATCATTGTTATTAAGAATCCGAAACTGCTGCACCAATAATACGTTTCCACTCACTTGTTTTTAATTTCATTATCTGTTTAACTAATATTTGAAAGAAACCATCTTTGTTGTCAATCAAGATTTACGAAAATTGATTGCACATTTATCAGCCACTATTCACAAACCTTTATTTTTTTTTTTAAAAATGGTTTTGTCACTGGACACATAACTCGTCCAGATGAAATCTGAACTTCCTCCAAAAGCCCATGCTATTTTTCAGTTACTCAACACCTCAATAATGCACAGATACACATCTAGATCGTCTGTCATTTTTTATCCTTCACTCAATACTAATTACATATAGCTAATATAATTTATTACAGTTATTTGTCTTTTTTGTCCTTTTGTAAACACTTTCACCACAGTATCAATAGAGCAGAATGCCACATTTCAGGTGACCACCCCCCCCCCCCCGCGCCGATTGGGTTAAAGGTCAAATTATACTTGAACCCCATGGGTTTTTCACAGGTTGAACACCTTTAGACGCAAAAAGGGATTATTCAGTCACAATCATACGAAAAATAGGTATTACAGTTCTTGGTATTTGTGTTTGATAAAATCATATCATCTCATTTTTGACCTTGAAATTGACCTTAACCATTCTAGCGTGGGGATTGACTTCAGACGTCAGAATCTGACGTCAGTAGTCGATCCCCGCACTGTAAGAGCAAAAATATTTATATTTATACAAAAGTATTTCAGCGCTTTAAGGGTCAAAGATGACCTTAAATCACTTAATTAATAACATAAATAGACGTGTCGGTAAAAATCCCATGGAAAAGAGGTATTACACATGCTCCTAGCTGTACTTGTTAAAAATCATATTTCCGCTTGCATGACCTTGAAATTGACCGTCTGACCCCGAAGATGACATTGAATCATCAAAATAATGCTATAAATCGATTCTACGGTAAAAATCCCATAAAAATGAGGTATTAGACTTCTTCACAACCTTATTTGTAAAAAAATCATTTTTTATATTCTTGACCTTGAAATTGACCTTTTGACCTTGGGAATGACCTTGAAACATGAAAATAATATAAGAGATGAATTTTTCAGTGAAAATTACACGAAAATGAGGTATTACACTTGCTCCTACCTTTATTGGCTGAAAAATCATATTTCACCATGAAATTGACCTTTGACCTTGAATTGTACCCCTCTACCGCAGATTTCCGAAGGATGTCAATTCCGCTATCATACAGACTCTGAATATATATACCCTTGGCATTATCAATAAACAATAAAAAGTATATATATAGCCCAAACTGAGGTCCAGTTTTATTTCTGTCGGATTAATAAAGTATGCAATGCAGTTGAAACTGGTGCAAAAAGCTATAAAAAGTAGAGTCAGCGCCCCCCCCCCCGTTTTTGTGATTTTAGAGGTCAAAAAAATTGAACCCCATTATTTTGTAGTATTTCGACCTCAAAGCAACCAAAATCAGCAAAAAATCAGATTTAGCATTCAAATCCTACGGGAGCCAGTTTGGTGACGTGTCGCACCCACGCTCGCCTGCAATTGAGATATAGATGGGGACACTTAGTGACCGGAGATTGAACCGGATCTGAGACCCAGAGTCTTCAATATTACTTTCATGACTGCATGAAACTTCTGGCTGAACTCCCAGCATGCCCGGTCGCTATAAACACAAACACCATCTCAATTGCATGCGAGCGTGGTCGCAAATGAAATGAATCGGGCTTTAGGCCACCTTTGTGCACATATAGGCTAAACTGGGCCAGGAGAACCTCCTGAGGATGGTGAGATGATTGAGATGACACTGTCCTCCAGACACAGGATTCGAAATTCGAGCCCTGGCGGTCTGAGGCCGAGCACGCTACCTCTCGGTCACGGAGGCTCCCCACAATACTAACTTTCACACGTGGATGGGGAAGAAACAATTTTGTTTCTTTCAAACCGCCGAGACCGGGAACCGAACCCCGGACTCTGGCGTGAAAGGCAGCGGTGCTAACCACTACCCTAGGGCCCCCGCCCGCGAGCGTGGTCGCACCCTACTAATAGTCAAACGCATGGGTTAGTGTCTTTGAGTTTGACACATAGGAAAATCAGTATAGGCCTATTCGTATAACGATGTAGGCTACGCTAAGATAACAATTTCATGAAAAATGCGAAGGTAACCCTTTTCAAAGGATAAATTCCCTTATTAAGACTTGCGTTTTAACCCTTGTCCTGCTATGCCCGGATATATACGGGGTTAAGGATGTTTTAGATCAATACAAATATCACTTAATTTGATAAAATAGTTTTTAGTAGATGCTTAGTTGATCCAATAATCAAATTTTAGACATGTATTTTTTTCATAAATAGTAATATTTTTCGTCATTTGAAGCTGGAAATTGCGTTAGCAATTCCAGCTTCGAATGACGAAAAGTACAATTGAAGCAATTCAGCAGGACAAGCGTTAATCCCCACGTTAAGACATTCTTTCTTCCAATGCGAAAAAACAATTGTCGTTATAAAATATAAAAATCATTGATCAAACTAACTAAATCATTGCGCAATTTACATCGTCCGCAAACCGAATTTTTGGGGGCACAACTGTACGAATGCATGATTAGACCAGACATTAATACGGACTACTTGAAATGCTGCACCAGGACGGCAGGACCCCGCCCTATATGCCATCTACCCGGAAATGTAATATTTTTTTATATTCGCTGTGAAGTATGTAAGAGTTACAAGCGCAATTGCCAGCTGGCAGTGAATGAAAACCAGTGATTTATTAACCCGTATCCTGCCGATCACCACCATATAATCATTAATCCATTTTATTGGATTGTGTGACTCTATTAGCAGATTAGTGGTAAAAAATGTCACATCATTTTCTGTAAAGTCTTAACGGTATACGAATCATTATATGACCCAGGTAATCAAATAAGCACTAACAATAACAATAATTATGATTATTTTCAACATTTTTTATATATTGTGCAATGCTAAGATTGTGAATTGGTATTTAATGCTTAGTCATTAGGCTAATTATTTCAAGAGATTACATGCGCAATAAACGATACACTCTAAACAATATAAGTTTTTTAGAAGGAGCCCTTCAGTACAATCACCATGCAACCCCAGGAGGGTTCTCCCGGAGTTGCATGGTGATTGTACTGGAGGGTTCTTTTTAAAGAACCTACATTGTTTAGAGTGTAGTAACAATTTGTCTTAGAATGAATGTATTTATAATTTGTAATTTCACCAGAGTATCAGAGCCACAGACCAACAGGTGTTGTATTATTACAATTTAAATATCATTGCTGATATATTTGTCACAAAACAAGTCCTATATAGGGTTTGTGATTGTACATGTAGACAATACATGTTCATCTAATGTTGTTTTAATGTTGGGCCAGCGTCGCAGACGGTGGACTAACATCAAACCATCATTGAGTCAATTTCTCTTGCTTGTTGGGTATTACCTTATGAGTAATATAATAGTGAAAACTGTTGCTCACAATACACAAATTTAGGAGTGATCTAAGTGCATATATCAGCGTGTATTCAATCCAACTCAGTTAGCTATGATATTTACAGATAATTTGAATGACGATTATGTTTGATTTTATATTCGTATGTAATAGCAATTACTTTTTAGTCCGAGAAAAATAGAAACATAGTTAACACATAATATAAGCGTTGATATCAGTCTAGTAATAAACACACGCGATTCATATTGTAAATTATCACTAAAATGTACGCCAGCGCCACACCACCGACAATATTGTTTTATTGGAAGAATATACTGTGAAACTCCATAGCCTTGACCTCCATTGTTGTCACCGAGCTAGTTAATACGATGAAGCATGGGCGAGGGGGGTCTTAAATAACTTTGTTTTCACTGAGTTCCAATTCAAAACGGTTTCCGGTGACGTCACTGCGTTTCACAGAATTGGAAGAATATTGTTCTCTACTACTCTGTGTAAAAATCATGTAATGCGATTTATATTTTGCATTATACTAATATAAATGACTCTTGAGTTTACGTCTGTAAAATAAGCGAACTTGCACTAGTGTCCATAGCTGCTATAAAACCTAAGTGCTTGATGCTCACAAAAACGCATATTTAAACAGATAACATTGGTGAGCTAGAAGGCGATGTACATTTTATCATCAATATTTTTTTTCATTTTATATCACACAGGGTTTCCACAGAGATCTGGAAATAAAATTCCATGACTTTCACATGACTTTCCATGACCATTTTTTAAGAATTCCGTGACTTCGTAAATTATTATAAAAATGTACATTTAAACCTGTACAGCTTCCACCACCACCACAGCCCGATCTAAAGCAGAACCGGGTGTAACGGGTTTCATACTTTTGTGTCATTGTGTGTCAACAGTGTAAGCAATCAACACATCTGTAATCAACACCTTTTTCTCAAATTAACTTTTCAGAAATGAAATGCGATAGATATTTATAAAAATATCAAATCTCATGACTTTTCCATGACTTTTGCCAAATTTTTATTTTCTATGACTTTTCTAAGCCTGGATTTTATGTTTTTATTTTCCATGGTTTTCCATGATTTTCCATGACCGTGGGAACCCTGTCACAGACTGAGTAATAATTAATTAGATGAACGCAATTATATATCATCTCACTTCAGACCAAATAAATGTTCCAATTGAACTCAATTACAATACATACGTAGATCTGCAGATACTCGGCGCTGCGTGCATGGTACATTCAGATCCACCAATTTATCGAATTTCATATATGTGAGATCAGCAATACATAACATTTCTGGTGGGATTCATAACCACCGTCATCGTCAAACATGTTCTTATTATAAGTTTATTGTTATGAGTACTGGTAAAATATTGGATTTATTATCTGATGGAGGTGCATTTAAGTATTAGCATTCGTGACAAAAATATACTATGTAGGTGATAAAAGTCATACGCAGCTTGTTTTCACAAATAGACTTGTCCTTGTTTCAGTGAAAAAAACATCAAATTCCACCTGAAAAGTATTTCCTTGTGTCTTCTGAAATAGTGACCACATCCAAAGCAGACTACAAGTGTAATGATAAACACTTTAAGCCTTAAAGCAATACGCTATACATTTTCAATCACCTGAATTTTGTGTCTCTCTATCGTGACTTGATGTGGATTAAAATTTAAATAAGATAACCCTTTAAGTCCTCACGATGCATTAAAGCATCATTTTACATGCCTGAAAACATACTTAATTTTCCTACAACTAGGGGTTTTAGAACGAAATTCCCATGAAACCGGTTTACAAAACCACGTCAAGTCATCTTCATCCACTACAAGTCGGGAATTGCGGCAGCAATTCGCGGCTTGTAGTGGATGAAAATGACAATGGGAAATTCAGGCTTGAAAGGGTTAATCCAGCGGGGGTTTCCTTGCGAAGAATTAAACCCTTAACCCTTTAAGCTCTCACGATGCATTAAAGCGCTGAATAAATTTGTAAAAAAAATTGCAACCAAAGGTTTTTTTTTCACTTTGAAATCATCATAAATGTCTTAGTTAGCTCTTTCTGATTCATTTGAATACCTATGTTATGGGTTTCCGGCCATTATAAATATTTTTTCTCTTGCGGGGATCGACTTTAGTCGTCAGAATCTGACGACTAAAGTTGATCCCCACGCTGTAAGGGCTGATGCGCTAAATTACATATGTTAAATATTCGCCCACTTGAATTTCTTTCTCGCTACCCATAACTTTCAGTGGTTAAAAATATTTATATGTTTTATTTGAGACCGAACATTTGCAAATCTTGATGTTTAAAGATGATCTATCACCCCTTATATAGTATGAATAATTGTGTGACCACAATTGTGTTGCCACAAGATGGGGCACAAGTGTTTCCTTGGCCATCATGTGACCCTCTGAGAGAGTAACATGAGTGACCCTCTGAGAGAGTAACATGATAGCCAGTCACTACCATATATGGGGTGATTGGCTATCATGTGACCCTCTGAGAGGGTCACATGATAGCCAATCACCCCATATAAGGACATAATTATTCATACCATATAAAAGGTGATAGATCACCTTTAAACTCTCATTTCTCTCCCAATAACTGTGATTTTGATCGGCTAATGAAATGGATTAAAACGACTATGGGCGTGCTCAGCGGTTTAACCCTTTAAGCCCCCACGATGCATTAAAACATCATTTTACATCCTTGAAAACAGACTTAATTTTCGTACAACTAAGGGTTTTAGAACGAAAATTTCCATGAAACTGTTTTACCAATACGTGGTAATTTTCTTTAATTTTTAAGCCACAATTCTCGACTTGTAGTGGATGAAGATGACTATTGTAAATTCAGGATTGAAAGGGTTAATAAATTGAGACATTTCTCAAAAATAGCCGATAAAATCACCCTTAACAAACGCTGCACCTTCGAAAGCCACGGGTTCGATTCTCCAATAGCGACCATCTATGTCGTTAGCAAACCAATATGTGGTAGCATGGTGCGTATTCGGGAAATCTGTTGTTATGTTCTGTCCCACATATTCGTAGGAGATTCCGTCAACGGATGCCTTAAGATCATACATTTTCAGATAATAATCATTTTCATAACTTTTCAAATAGAAAGCTATGACCGTGTAGGTATTTAACATGTCGATTTTAATATAAGGATTTGCATCAGATGTCACAGGCTGCCAGCCCAGATCTCTATTTAGTGCCATTTTTGTAGCCCACCAAAGTTCGTACACTGAGCTCCCGTGGTAAATGCTGGACCCTACATGCTCAGCCATGTAACCGGCTCCAAGACTGAAAGGAAACAAAATTGCTTATTGAATGTACAATGGTTGAACTATTGCCGAGAGGAACCCTGCATTACCATTGAAATTGTATTGTTCAAATTGGTTAATACACATTTGTTAATAAAATGTTTATAATTATAATTAACTATTGCTGGAGAGAACAATATAAAATAGCTTGTGCTTGTGTCTGGGCACTGTGTTGACCTGAGGCTTATGGAAATAATATCAAAAATAGCGTGTGTGTTTGGTAATACGGGCACTAGGGCGGGGGCCCTAGGGTAGTGGTTAGCACCGCTGCCTCTCACGCCAGAGTTCTGGGTTCGGTTCCACGTGTAAAAGTCAGTATTGTGGGGAGCCTCCGTAACCGAGAGGTAGCGTGGTCGGCCTCAGATCGCCAGGGCTCAAATTTCGAATCCTGTGTCTGGAGGACAGTGTCATCTCAATCATCTCACCATCCTCAGGAGGTTCTCCTGGCCCAGTTTAGCCTATATGTGCACAAAGGTGGCCTAAAGCCCGATTCATTTCATTTTCATACGGGGCACTGTGTTGACATTTGAGCCTAATCTGAATCATTTGATCCTGCATCGGCTGCAAATACCATCGACAGGCCTCTAATTCTACAATAAGGACCAACCCCGCAAACACAAAAACATTTTAATGATATTTAGAAAATGTTAGATGAAATGTTTTTTAAATATTTAAACGTGGGGCCAACAGAATATTATAAAATATCAATTAAATTTTTTATTTAAAAACATCATTTAAAAACGTTTTATGTTGAAAAAGTGCATTTTGAAAAATGTTATTAAAACGTTTTAAAAAACGTTTTATAATAAATGTTTTGCATAATATTTATATTTAATGTTTTATAATGTTCTGTTGACCCGTCACTTTAATGTTGTAAACCATTTTCATGTGACTTTTTAAAACATGTTAGAAAACGTTTACTTGGCAGATGTAGCTTCACTCACATGTATTCTGAGGCCAGAGCTGGTGTACCTGTAGCCATCGTGTCCTTGATTTCTCGATACAGACCTACATGTGAGTCATTCAGAGTGTGCCATGAACTCCAGACGTAATTCACAGATGACAGCTGGGGTTTCTTGATCCCCTGACAGCTGCAGCTGTAGGACTGCTCTCTTGCTTTATTGAGGGACAGAAGCAGACACGTTCTCTTATACGACCCATCAGGACATGTCTGATGGAACGTGCATACACCACCTGGATATATAGAATACCTTCTGTCACGGAGAAAAAACGAAATTCGATAGATTCGTAGATCCGAATGTACGAGGCGTGATATATTTGGATCTACGAATCTATCGTAATTTAGTTATTTCGCCGACTTAAAATACACAAAATAGGCACATATATATGTAGCAAAATTGGATATAGAAAACATTAATTTCAAGTTAAACCATACAACATACGTCTGACAGTTTCATGATAAATCCCGTATGTTGTGTCCAACCTGGTCAGTATTAAACATACAGTACATTTGTAGATCCGGATCCACTGTTTTACCAATAGACTTGTAGGATCCTGACGTCGTTCAGTTAATGTGGCGTTTATCCCCAGCCTCCTGGACGCGGGGGGATGGGGATGACCGCCTCGTTTCCGTACCTTGGTGACGGGTGCACATAAAGCAATGTGTGCGGCCTTGGTATTTTTCCCGCACTTCAGGCGTTACACTCGGCGACTACGGACGTGCCGTAGCTCGCTCTCGCTAAGTCAATTGAGACGTGCCGTGCGCGGGAGGTTGTGCTTTGCTGTTATCGCATGTTAATCAAATAAACATGACAAGAGAGGAGAGAGTTTTCTGACTTGTTTGGAACCGTCGACTCGACGGAGGAGGAGGAAGTTTGAGTTTTGATGGTGAGATTGGGCGGAGTCCCTCGTCGGCCATTGTGACCCCATAATGGAGCTCCCGGCGTAGGCCCATCACGCCATAGACTGACGTCACCGGTGTATTTTACTATTGTTTCAGTCATTAATTTGTGTGTTTAATTATCAAACTATTTTAGCATTGCCAATACATAGGGCCTACCAGCGCTAAGGTGAGCGCAAAGGGCACGGTCAAATTTTCAAAACTGTTACATTATCTTCCGATTTCCGTTTAGACTGTCGCGTGCATGTTCGCTCTTGTTTTGCGCGTTTGTTTGTTTTGCACTTTAAAGGTGATCTATCACCCCTTATATGGTATGAATAATTATGTCCTTATATGGGGTGATTGGCTATCATGTGACCCTCTCAGAGGGTCACATGTGACCCTCATGTGATAGCCAATCACCCCATAGAAGAAAACACTTGTGCCCCATCTTGTGGCAACTTTGATTAATTTGTCACAAATTTATTCATACTATATCAGGGGTTGTAGATCACCTTAAGGATTCGTGTTTGGTAAGATACTGGATATAACTAACCTAAAGCAATAGCATCAGCCTCGTCTTGAATCTCGCAGGTCTCGTAAACTCCACGTTTAGCTTTTGTCAGACTACAGCGTGTATAATTCTGGTGAAGAACAAACGACCTGAGAAGCTGTAGTCTTTCTCTCTCCAGCTCTGATTTGATCTTTGTGAAATGATGAACCAGAAGAAGGTGCAGAATCAGTAGCAGATGGAATCTGGTCATTTTGTTGTACAGTTCTATGGTCGTAGATTGCAAACAGACTGGTGGTATTCGCAATGCGTTGTCATCTAAACAACACTCATTTAATAGCTTTGCACTTGTTCATTGTCTGCTCTTTGTCAATTATTTATTGTTATCTGTTTATGCAGGGCTTCCACCAAAGCGTCCAAGCGTCACGGCACCATGACGCTTTAATGTTTTACCCTGACGCTTCAGTAAGTGCCGTGACGCTTTAGGAAATCCCGTGACGTTTTAACCAAAGTTTTGATGCTTCCGTACAACATTGGCATCGTGTTGCGATGTCCAGCGATACAGATTAGATCTTGCAGCATTACACTGGCCTACAGCATTGCCGCACGGCGGTGCGTGGCTCGTCTGTGTGCATGCCCAGTGGTCATATTATGTCACGTTGTCAGGCACTGTTGGCGGGTCTATCAGCGTGCAGCTGGCTGCATGCGCCCAGCAAACACGATACAGTATAGTACATGTAGTACGTTGACGTAATGTTGACTTAATCTTGGTCCATCGTCTGCAACGCTGGCTCAACATTCAAGCACATTAAACACGCCGTGTTTGCCGCGATAGAGCATACGCCTGGTGTGTCACAATCCTCTACCGTGTCTATACGAACCCAACGTCAACATAACGTTGGTTATTAATAGGCAATGAAGCGTGCTGGCTGAAATAAGTTGAGTTGTAACTTATGATATTTCAAAAGCAAAACAAGTGATGCCGACCTTGTTTGTGTTCATTAAAGGCTGGGCCGATGTCACCAGATGCTTGTATTTAACCCTTTCAGGCCTGAATTTACCATTGTCATCTTCATGCACTAACGGTTACAAGCCGCGAATTGCTGTCGCAATTCTCGACTTGTAGTGCATGAAGATGATTTGATACGATTTAAAAATTACAGAAAATTGCCATGTTTTGGTAAACCGGTTTCATGGAAATTTTCGTTCTAAAAACCTTAGTGATTGTACAGTTAAGTCTGTTTTCAGGGATGTAAAATGATGCTTTAATGCATCGTGAGGACTCAAAGGGTTAAACAACATGTGGCGCCAGGATAGCTCATTGGTAGCGTGGTTGACTCAGAGCCCGGGGGTACCGGGTTTGAATCCCGCTGCGGCCGATATCTTTCCTTGGTGTACACATATGAGGTGACCCAAACTGTTCAAAATCGTGGGATAGTGACAACCGAACGCATAGCCGATTCGCACCGCATAAAAAAACGTACAAAAAAAATAAAGAAATAAAATGACCAATATGTCAAGGTTGACATGTAAACGGTCAATAAAACCTTAAAACCTTTTAAACCAACTTGTTTTCTGGTATTAGCAAGCTCGGGAGCAAGTGCTGATGATAATCCAACGGCGTGGCACTGATCTATTAAGGCCTAATAGTCAGGGCCCATTTTCGAAATTTCTGACTTGATAAGGCTTTTTTAGTAGAATTTGGCATGCAGTTGTTATTACACAATTTGGGAGCGCTGATTTCAAATCCCCATGCCCCATGCCAAGCTCTATTTTGTCTTTTTCCTACTCAAAATTCAAAAACAAAATGAATTTATTTCTATTTCAATCCACAAACAAACAGCACGCTATTTGTCGAACAGATGTCGTATTGACCAATTTCTGAATCATTACGCTATGCCTAGTGTCTGATGATCTAAAAAAAAATTCGAATGCATTTTTGTGAATAAAAAGTGCAGGGGCGGATATAGCTTTACAGTGAGGAGGGGGGTTTAAAATTTGACAAAAAAAATATTTTACTGTAAAGGGGTCGAGGGGCCCGCCCCCGTGGAAATTTTTTATTTCCAAAGGTTTTCACATGCAATCTAAGGCATATTGGGCGATGTTTCTCATATTACCAAATCATAAGGAAACCACTAAATCAGGTGATGATTTTTTTCTGATGGGGGAGAGGGTCTAAACCCCTAAACCCAGATCCCCCACCCACCCCCCCCCCCCCTTGGATCTGCCACTGAAGTGTAGGTCTGCATTGTTTTTAGTTATTCATAATGCGATTTAATCCAATAATCTTGTCAGACAAAAATCATCCCAGGCCCCCATCTCATGGTATTTCTCTGTTATCATAGTTTGATATAGGGGCAAAATGGACCACTAGACAAAGTGGACACTACATATTTCATTCGTCACTGCATAGGCCTCTAGTCCTATTTAAAAATAATTTACTGTGTACATATCAGAAAATTGGTGGTCTATATCACGAAAGTTTTAAAAACACTGATTCTGCTTGTATATCAATCTACATGCAGAATCAGTGTTTATTTTTTTTACCAGCGGAAACAGTGGATACAAATTACTGCTATAAGCCACCAAAATGCATATAAAGAGGTCTTCTGATTAAAATTCAAGGGGGAGCATGCCCCCAGACCCCCCAGACTGTGCGCGCCGCAAATTGTGCGCCACGTGCGAATTGTGCGCAGTGCGCAAATTGTGCGCTGCGCTGAAACCGAACCGCCAAGTACCATGATGCTTTCTCATTTTTCTGGGGGAAACCCTGATTATGTGCCGTAAATGTCTTTCCGTAGAAGGTCAATTTCACTGTGATAAATGAAATAAAATGAATCGGGCTTTGGGCCATCTTTGTGCACATATAGGCTAAACTGGGCCAGGAGAACCTCCTTAGGATGGTGAGATGATTGAGATGACACTGTCCTCCAGACACAGGATTCAAAATTCGAGCCCTGGCGGTCTGAGACCGAGCACGCTATCTCTCGGTCACGGAGGCTCCCCACAATACTGACTTTCACACGTGGATGGGGAAGAAACATTTTTTGTTTCTTTCAAACCGCCGAGACCGGGAACCGAACTCTGGCGTGAAAGGCAGCTGTGCTAACCACTACCCTAGGGCCCCCGCCCTTCACTGTGGTAACTACTACAGTAGAGACACTGGGGGGCACTCGATTTGTAAGATAAGTAGGTGACCATTGTCCTGCTATAACAATTGGCACGCCCGCCAGCCTTCCCATCTGAACCCTTGTAGTACCATCACCCACATATTATATCCTCACACATTAAAGTGTGTAAATTACAATTACGATCCATATTTTTTCATCCTACATATCATTATATATGTTTGGAAGATGTTTTATCAATTAAACCATTTCATAGTGATTTAAAGAATACAAATAAACTTAAGTTCCCAAAGTTTGCTGAAAGGTTGAGTAGCGATAGTTATAATTAATAGTTATAATTTTAACTTGTGGCACTAAAGTTTATCTAGCAGATATATTGAGAGATGAAACAATCCAACCAAGGTAATCTTCCACGTTTACTTAAAATTATTATTCAGCGGTAATGAGTATTTTGTGTTTTAAATGAATTCATGTTTTTAACCAGTAATATTATATTTTTTATTGCAATAGTTTGTTTTGAATGACTACATTTCATGTACTATTTATGTGTAATGTTCTCGTCTGTTGCCATAATTTTTGCCATAATTGCATGCGGCTGTCCAACATTAAACCAGCATTGAATCAAAGTGTCATGTTTGTCTTACCCAGACACTGGCTAACAGACTGTTAGACAAGTGGCCTCTGAGGCGTACCCTGCTGAGTTAGATAGATGTTTTTTAGTATTTATAATGATACAACAAACTCACATTCCTCAGTTCATCGGTGACATACATAGGACATACACCATCAATCAGAATGAAATTATTTCAACAAGACATTGCTTGGGGTGATTGGCTATCATGTGACCCTCTCAGAGGGTCACATGATAGCCAATCACCCCATATATGGGGTAATTGGCTATCATGTGACACTCTCAGAGGGTCACATGATAACCAATCACCCCATATAAGGAAACACTTGTGCCCCATCTTGTGGCAACTTTGATTTATTTGTCACAAATTTATTCATACTATACAAGGGGTGATGCATTACGCTCGTTATTTGTCTGCTCTTTATAAATTATTTAATTTACATAGGACATACACCATCAATCAAAATGAAATTATTTCAACAAGACATTGCTTGGGGTGATTGGCTATCATGTGACCCTCTCAGAGGGTCACATGATAGCCAATCACCCCATATATGGGGTAATTGGCAATCATGTGACACTCTCAGAGGGTCACATGATAACCAATCACCCCATATAAGGGAATACTTGTGCCCTATCTTGTGGCAACTTTGATTTTTTTGTCACAAATTTATTCATACTATATAAGGGGTGATGCTTTACGCTCGTTATTTGTCTGCTCTTTAGATATTATTTAATTTTATCTGTTTTACATGTGCTGAGAATGTATTTCCGTAAAAGGGCAATTTCACAGTGGGAATTATTATATCAGACACTAAGCAGTGAATGATCAAACCTAAGGAAATCCTCTACTATACGGGCTTAAATTTTACAAGCGAATCTGTTAAATGGTTAATTTTGTAAAAGTATATAGTACTAAAAATAATATAATTATAAATAATTGTATTTGAAAAAATCAAGACAATAGTCGTAGATTGCAATGAGTTGTCAGCTAAAAACATCCGTTGAATAACTTTGCACTTGTTAACTGTCTTCTCTTCATTAATTATTTAATTTATCTGTTGATGTGCTGAAAATGTCTTTCCGTAAAAGGTGCATTTCACTGAGAGAACTATTATATCACATACTAAAGAGTGAATTATGAAACCTAATGTAATCCTTTAGGTGCTTAAATTATAAAAAATACCGTGCAAGCACTCAAACACCTTTCGACTGATGTAGTGACTAAAAATAGCCACAAATCTGAAACAATTGCTGACAATACGGTATGCCAATAATAGAAAACCAATGACAAAATCAAGATGGCTGCTATAGCTACATCTGCTATAGCCTCGTTTTGGATCGCACATGAAAACGGACAATGCAAATAGACTTGCACATCCTCAAAACATATGCCAGGTTTCAAGACATTTAACTTAAAATAAGATTGATTTATTAAAATTGATAAAATCAAGACGGCCGCCGTAGCCTCGTTTTCGATCAAACATAAAAACAAACAATGGCAATAGTCTCGCAGACCCCGAAAACTTATATATACCAGGTTTCAAGAATATTCACATGCGTAACTTCACATAAAAAATACTCACGGGAAACTTCACATAAAAAATTGAAGAGATCCAATAATTATTTATCAAATTATCGCGTTACCAAGATTTTTTTCAATCATTGACCTTGACTTTGACCGGAGAGGTTGAATATGTGTTTAAAATGTGAATTCAATCTGTTGGACCAAGTTGGCGTATAAGCCAAAGGTGGAGGCGTGCGGCGGCGCATGAAGGTGACGACAGTACCACTACGGGCCCAACGGGGCGAGGGGGTAAAAACGAATCTGATAAAAGGTTAATTTTGTAAAAGTATATAATATTATTAATAAAATTTTAAATAATAGTAATTAAAAAAATCAAGACAATAGTCGTAGATTGCTAACAGACCGGTGGTTTTCTCCAGCTAGTTGACAGCTAAAAAAACATCCGTTAAATAGCTTTGTACTGCTCTTTATAAATTATTTAACTTTATCGGATAATGTCTTTCCATGAAAGGTCAATTTCACTCTGGGAACTAGTATATCAGACACTAAATAGGGATTGATCAAAGTTGATGAAATCCGTTAGGGGCCTAAATTATAACAAGAGAAAATATAGTGAACTTAAGTATGGATACTACTAATAACAGTCTACTCTAATATGTGTGGCATGTTTCAATAACAATTTTCGAATAACAAGGTAACCATGGCGACTTTTTGTGATGAAATAGAGGCGAGAATAGCCACTTCATTTAACTGCTCTATTCATTGCGACTTTCACGGAAATTTTTTCATGCTTTTCATGATATCAATAATTACTCAATGGGCTCCTAGGGAACAGTTTTCAATATATTTGCCTAATTCAAAAACTATATTGCTCAGAACACCTTGAAGGTTCATACCAGGCCGAAAGAAAATAAACTAACACAATTATATCTCTACATAAGGTATCTAAAATTGAGAAAATCAACATGGTCGCGATAGCCTCGTTTTCGGTCGCACATGAAAAGAGACAATGCCAATAAACTCATAGATACCGAAAACTTATATATATATCAGGTTTCAAGTCACTAATGTAAATCCTACAAAAAAAATAATGTCACAAGATATTTGACCTTGACCTATGACATTGAGCTTTGGTAAAGAAAAATACGAGAGAAGTTGAATGGTGGTACAAATAATGAATAAATCTATTGGACCATTTTGAGCAGTAGACAAAATTGGCGGCGACGGCACACAAAGGGGACGAGAATACCCATTCGGGCCCGACGGGTAAACAACCGCAATTCTGGAGCAGGAAAATTGTATTTTG
The DNA here is from genome assembly GCA_964017125.1 of Flabesymbios commensalis. Taxonomy (NCBI): domain Eukaryota; kingdom Metazoa; phylum Annelida; class Polychaeta; order Terebellida; family Flabelligeridae; genus Flabesymbios; species Flabesymbios commensalis. The sequence continues at coordinate 9,387,828 of OZ024906.1, forward strand.
ATAACAAAACACAAAAATCAATTCGGTTTACAATTTATTTTCAAGTAATTATATCTTCCTATCTATTTGACACCTCACTTACAGCTACACAATCAGGCCAAAAATCATTCAAAAGCCACAATTTTATTTTGGCTCCTTCATATGTCCATAATAATGTATGTGAACATGTCCATACACTAGCATTGCGAAATTCTTTTAAATTTTCGGTTGATGTAGCAATGTAGCAAGTGTACTGAAAACCCTGTTTATCAGTTATTCCTGTATTTCTTATTTTGAACATGCATGCATGTCTGAAATTAAATCTCATACTTGCTCTTTTAACTGGTGAATGCGTAGCACAAAATTTAAAACCTTGCGCAATTCTCAGTGATTCCATCTATGGACATGTTGATATATTATGGCCATATCAAGGAGCCAGAATAAAATGATGATTTTGGCCTGCTTTTATTTATCGCTTTTACCTTTTCAGCTGAAAAAAAAAATAAGTATAACTCGATTTCAAGTTGAAAATAACAACCATTTGTTGTCTATAGTTTATACAAATATATTTCAGCGTTTTGAGGGTTAATTAGACTAATTTATCATGTTTAATTGCTGCAAACTTTGCTGATATATATCATGTATACTGGAGGTCATATATACAGCCTGTTTCGAAGGCTGCCTGCCATTCCTCCACATTGAAAGAGATGTTTTCTTCTCATACACAAATTCGATACCCGCTCTGAAAGAATAAAATATTTATAATGGCTGTATAATCAGAAATATAATGTATAACATCAGAAATACATAAGAGAGATTTCTTAATATGTATTTCTGTGAACATAGGTGTTCAAATGAAGCGGACATAGCTAACTAATACATTTATGATGATTTCAAATAGGAAAAAAAACATTTGGTGTGATGGTTTGTATACAATTTTTTTTGTTTAGGAATTACAGATAGTAGAATGGTTTTTTTGGACTTGCGTAGCAACGTAGCTGGATGTTAAAATTCGTACCTGCTACGTCCAATATCGTAGATATTGCATTTCTGCAAATGGTAATAGACAGCCACTGAGCTGTCCCTAACTCTGATAACTTATCACATAAACTACTGTTATAGGCGTGAGAATTGTCTCTAATCCTTACAACAAATATCTGTATGAACCATGGAAATCCAAGGGTATTTGTATTTGTCAATTTGAAATCATTATGTCTTAGTTAGCTGTTTCCGTTTCATTTGAACACCTATATCATGGGTCTACGGCCATTATAAATATTTTAGTTTCAGTGCGGGGGTCGACTATAAACGTCATAATCTGCTGTCTATAGACGTCAAATTCTGACGTCTAAAGTCGGTCCGCGCGCGGGAAGGATTAAGCTGTTTTTCTGCATTTCTGAACATCAAATATTAACTGTGATGATTTATGTATTTCATATCTGCATTTTTTAAAACAATGGAGCACTACCTTCAGTTCTGGTTACATCTCAATATTATAATATATCTTAAAATACAATATACAAGATATATGTCCAACGATCCGATGAAGCTAATAAATTCGTGTCTGAAATTATTCTAAGGTTGGTTACATTATTATTTTGTAAAATGTGGTTTGCGCCTAGTTACTTCTAGGCCATTTGTAAACTGTTCATCTCATTGCGAGCTTTAATTCGCTCATTTTTCCTCTCGTGACTCTTCTCGTGTTTCTTCAGACAACCAAGCTGTCTAAAGGTTTTACCGCAACTAGAACACTGGTATGGCTTATAGTCTGTATGAACAAGTTCATGACGTCTCAGACGCGGCTCAGTTGTGAACAGTTTCTGACATACACCACATTGAAAACAGTTCTCACTTCTAAAAACAGGGTCGTTGATGTCCCCGTGGATAAAGATCTCATGACTTCTCAGTGTAGTTTTGTATCTGAATGTTTTGTCGCAGGAGCCACAGGCGTACGTTTTCTCCCCGGTGTGTATACGTGAGTGGTGCAGGAGATTACACTTCTCCTTGAATGATTTCTGACACGTGTCACACTTATAAGGCCTCTCATTAGAATGAACACGTTCATGCTCTGACAGCAGCCTCGGCAGTCTGAACGCTTTCAGACAAATCTCACATTTGAATGGTTTATACGCGGTGTGAACAATTTCATGACATTTCAAATGATGCAGCGTTGGAAATCTTTTAGAGCATATTTCACACGGAAAAGCTTTTTCTTTAATATGAGTTGCTTCGTGTCTCCGTAGATCGTGGTTTGATCTGAAACCTTTACCACACGCCCCACATACCTTCGATTTTACAGCTGCATGTACACGCTGATGGTATTGGAGCATAGATTTCTCGACAAAACCTTTTTGACAAGTAGCACATTTAAAAGGCCTGTCGTCCGAATGGAATCTCTCATGGCGCACCAACGCAGATTTAACGCTAAAACTTTTTGCACATTTCCCACATCGATAAGGTCTAATTGTCGAGTGAACATTTTCGTGGCGCTTTAGGTAAGACTTCGATGGAAAAGATTTATTACACGTTCCACATTCATGAGATTCCTTATTGTGAGTCGCTTCGTGTCTCCTCAAATCATAGTGTGTTAAGAAACGTTTTGGACATGTAGCACAGACAAACGTCTTCTCCGCACTGTGGACTCGATCATGCCGCTGCAGAGCCTTTTCATCTCTAAAATACTTATTACATTTAGGGCACGGCAATTTGTTACTGTCAGCCCCCGCGCTATCATCAGCATGGTTAGCATAGTGCACCTTTAGTTTGCTTTTCTCTTTAAAACACTTCTCACAAATAGGACACTTAAAAGGTTTCTCGTCGCTGTGAACGATTTGATGTCGTTTTACTTGACACTTGTGTCGGAAACCTTTATGACAGATTAAGCACTTAAAAGGTCGTAGGTCAGAAGTGTGAATGCTTTCATGTTGTTTCAGTTGATATGTTTTGGCAAATGACTTGTGACATGTACTACACGTGTAAGGTCTATTGCAAACTGTCGTAGCATGCCGATCAAGGTCTCTAAGTCTTGAGAATGTTCTGTGACAGATTGCACATTGGTGTGGCCTTTCATCACCGTGCTTTTCCTTGTGTCTGGTCAAAAATGATTTATAACTAAACGACATATCGCACACGTCACAAGCAAATGGCTTAATTCCAGCATGGATAATCTTATAATGTGAAAAGAGCAAACGTTTCATTTGGAACTTTTCATTGCATAATACACACACAAATCTATACTCATTTTTCTTTCTACATGTTCGAAGTGAAAGTTTATCACAAGATACATCAGTAATAGCTATACTTGGACCTGTAATTTTGACATTCACTAGACTTTCAGTCATGATATGTTCTGACATGAACTCATATTTAGCAGACATTACAAAAGAATGAGTTGGTTGTATTTCTCCCTTCATGTTACACCAAGCCATATTACAAAATAATCCCTTCTCAGAAAACACGGCCAGTTTGGTAAATATCTTCCTCGCATGAGACTTGGAAGGCCTGTCATGTTTGACATAGAAAGATGCTGTGTTCAATTTATCATCGAAGTAATCTAACTTAGTCAGGTCACAGAACTGTGAGGTGTACTTGCGTCCCGTGTAGGCAAATTGGATCAGTGCATCGGTTTCAATGTAATTCATTGGCATGTCTATGGTGTAATTCCCGCGTTCACATTCGCTAAGCTCCTGAGACAACACAAAGCTGGCTGCAGCTAATATTCCAGCATGAGCGTGAAACTCACGTCCATCTGACGCGATAAGCGTGACGTCACATAGATGACCCCTCTGTTGATACCCGTGGATTGTGGCCAATAATCGCACTTGGTCAGCGCCTGGTGCCATGTTGGTATATGGTCTGAAAAGACAAATATGACTTCTTTTTAAAAAAATAGCACAAATAAATAGTTGAATCAGGAATGTCAAATATAATTGCGTCAGAATAATGATAAATGATATGCTGACATTGCACTTTGATTTTTAAAAAGCTGATCAGGTACTTCTTAGTGTAGGGGTGTTGAAGATCATTGCGATGCAGTCTACAGAAATGTGTCCTCAATATACAAAATGTCCGGGGAGATTTGACAAAAAATAAACTAAATTATTTGCTATTTATCTCCCTGGTCACATGATTTTATAAATTACAGGGGCTGAATTGTGTTTTCGTCCAGTTCTAATTTCAGTCTCTTATATTTAGTCGAAGAGCATAACTATTTTAAAAGAACTCTGTGGGATGACATCAATTCAGGTATTTTATTTTGTATGAAGCAGTGTATCCCGCAGATCATGTTTTCATTTTTTTCAAAAATGTTCAGATTTTTAAAAACATTTTTATCAACATTTATAAAAATCCAGAAAAAAAACAAAACAAATTATTTGTACACCTAAAGGACGGTTGAATGGCCACATGTTGTAGCCGTCGGCCCAGCGTCGGGCACACAATTGGTTCTGCAGGCGAATCCCTCAATTTCAGACACAAATTAAAGACGGAGTGGACTTTACCCTGGAGTGGACTTTGATTTGTGGTATAAAGTATTGTACTTTTTTGTCTTTTTCAGTGTTTTTAATTTGTTTAATGATTTTTTTTTCTACTTTTAGAAGAGCGTTAAGATAAGTAGGCTACATAACTTCATATAAATACATTTTTCAAAATTGACATGTCAACATATGCTGATAAATGATGATGAAAAGATTTATCTGCAGGGGTGAGTCCAGGATCTGAAGTGGGGGACGCAGAGCTAGGGTTTGTACCGAAGATTTTTGGGCATTTCCATGATATTTAGGCCAATTTAGGGGTCCTTTTTTTAATAATTCGACCCCCCCCCCCTGGACCAGCGTCTGGTCGGACATTTAAATCAAACCACTTCATCAATTTCAGGTAGTAGTCTATATTGAGTACTTAACTGTATTCTCACAGTAGTTGACATTAATTTAACAATTATTCTTGAATACATTATGTCCATAGTACTGCAGAACTAGAAGTCATAAAAACTAGTTATCACATATTGGTACGTCAATTATCACTTCAAACTTAAAGGCTAAGTTATTCTTTTCACTCACTTGAAGTTGTGTGTCGCGTTAAACTTCAAGTGGGTGAAAATTACTCATATTTCTTTAGTCTGACAACAAACATACGCAAATCTTGATGTTCTATCTCTCATTTTATTCCCAATAAGCATGATAAGAGTGATTTGATTGGCTAATATTTCTAATGTAGGCCCTTCTGCGTGAATAAACTATTTGACTTTGATTAACTCGGTTTTCGGATCTAATATTATTCCGTTAACATATTTAATAGTGTTTAAAAATAAGGTTTAAAGGAACTCCCTGGGAGACTTTTTAATTTTGTCAATTTTGAAAATTCACTTCCTATGACTCCATATAGCCTACTGATCCTGAATAAAATACAAAAACATAGAAAAAACAATGTTAAAGCACTGAAAACGACTAAACTAGTTTTATTTCCAAGACGTATATTGTCATGTAAACAAGATGCCCCCCATCTCAGACGGCATGATCAAAGTAATCACCTGGTTACATCAATATCTGCCGCCCTAATTGACCTGGTAACGCGATGATCGGGTGGGTTCTCCTATAGCACCGATGGTCTGCTCAACGCTGGGACGAAGCCTCAACTTGTGGCACAATACTGTGCTAGCATTCGACCATCTTTTAGGAGAACTCACTGTATGTTTGGGTTGTGTCTGATTTCTTATAAATATCGCTAAGAAATGTTTATAAAAATCCAAAATTCTTGAAAAAAAGAAAGAAATAATGCTCTGTTGGATACACTACTTCATTACAAAATTTATAACGAATATTGATCTCATCATACTGAGTCACTTTAATAATATAGACCTAAATCAAATTGATATTTTGGTGAATATATATACAGGCATCCATGGAAATAAAGTTGTTATGTAGGCAGGCATCGCAGATAAAGCAGGAATAGCCCTTACAACGCTGAAATATGTTTGTATAAACCATGGACACCATGGAGATCAAAGGTTTTGCTCAATTTGAAATCATCATAGGCAAACATGTCTTAGTCAGCTCTTTCTGCTTCATTTGAATAACTATGTTATGGGTCCATTGCCATTATAATTTCTTAATTCTCCAGCGCGGGGACCGTCCCCAGACGTCAAAATCTGACGTTTTTGGACATCACAATCTGATGTCTGTAGACGTCAGATTTACATATCTAGAGAAGGTCCCGTGCTGAAAGAATCAACCAATGTCGCTAAATGATCGTTCACTGTCACACAGAAACGACACCTGGTGAACTACAAATAAGTGTTTACGAAGTAATTTCCTAAGACATGTGAGAAGGCTTCCCCCGCACTTTTCAAATAAAAGTAATTGTATTTGTAGCAATTTATACAAGTGAATATCAAGTAATATTATCAGGCAGAGCTTTATACAGAACAAGTAGTTATTATTTGAGAATATCGGATAAGCTCTTAACAGCTTTAGTGTGACAATGTACTAATTTGTGGAGAAACCCGAAAATTTTGTCAAACTTTCTAAAAAATGACAAGGTCCTAATTTGACGAAAAAAAATTAAAGATGTTCGCCATGAACTTTCTAAAAAAATTGAAGAAGCTTCGGAATTAATAAGTATAAACCTATAAGTATAAACCTAATCTTCCCATAAACAGTGCTCCAAACTGTTCAAAGGCATAAAGTGCGCAGTAACATCTATGATAGGCCTAGTATGCACTATAAAGAACCATTGAATCATTCGTCAAGAGTAGGGCATAGTCCCGACTTTGGGCTTATTCTGTCGCAATAGGAATGATTGTGTAGAAAGCGACGAAAAGCAATATTCACTCACTTTTAGCATGTTTAGATGGATCTAACTTCTAGAAAGTTAATCATGCTGCGCATGCGGATGGGCCTGCAATCTATGGTCAACGAATTGTGACGACTCACACATGTAGGCTATGCTGTATACGGTACCTCAATCAGCGTGGGGATCGTCTTTATACGTCAGAATCTGACGTCTATACAGACGTCAGATTATAACGCATAAAGACGGTCCCCGCGCTGAAAGAATCAAAATATTTCTAATGGCCGCAACGTTAGACCAATAACATAGGTATTAAAATGAAGCAGAAAGACATTTATGATGGATCCAAATTTAAACTAACTCTTTAATCGCTATGGTTTATACAAACAAAGACTATTTCAGCGTTGTAAGAGTTAAATTGGCGTCACTTCATAATATTTAGCAAAATCAATCCTAGACAATTTTAGCGCCTGTAAAATTTAGCGACAAAAAATCTGATAGGCGAATAGTATTAGGTTTTAAAGGGGAATTTTTTAGGAAACCTCCAAAATACATTAGAAACAACATACTAAAACTCCCCGTGATTCCCGCTGGAGCCTTTTCCATTATTCAAGATGGCGTCCAAGATGGCAAAATGTTTATACCCCCAAAATATTATGACAAAAAAAGGTTTCTCAACGTTTTCTATCTTACTGGACATATAGTGAATGGCAGAAAAAAAATCTATCAAAATCTGACCCCTAAAAATGGATGAAAACTGGGTCATCTCCAAGATGGCCGCAATTGTCCGTGAAAATCGGTAAAACCATCCTAATTTGCCCAATATTGTCTATAATCCATGTTTTTAAGAGTTGGGAAACTCATTTGTTCAAATAACATTTAGGCAGTGTCAAAAATCTAAGATGGCGGTGAGGCTAGGGGGCAAAATCCAAGGTCAATGTTAAAATAATCAAAAAATGATTTTACCAAATAAAGCTAAGAACATGTGTAATACCTCATTTTCATTGGACTTTGACTTGTAAATCCTTTGATGGTATTATGTCTGTGATTCAAGGTGACCTTCAAGGTCAAAGGGTTAATTTTAAGGTCAAATTCCTGAAAATAATATTTGTAACAAATACAAATATCAACAAACATCATAATCTGATAATTATGTAATACTTCTTTTTGAGGCGGTTTTAACGGGAGGATCCATTTATGGCATTATATCGGTGATTTAAAGAATTATTCAAGATCAAAAAGTAAATTCCGAGGTCAAAATGTAAAAAGAAGTATTATTTTTTGAAGATTAATGGTCTTCAATGTCCAAAACGTCAATTGTAAGGTCAAGTAAGAACTAGTGTAATACCTATTTTTCTTGCAAAAAGACGTAACCAGCCTAACCTATCCTACTGGAAGGCTGATCCATTTCTGGTATTATTTTAGTGATTCAACTTCATCTTCAAAGTCGAAATGTCAATTTCAAGGTCAAAGTAGCGAAAATATAAATATAACATATTAAAATAACACAATGTAATACCTGGTTTCAATTTCGTTTTGGATAGAAAATCCTTTTCTGGTAATAGTTAGATCCAAAGTCTCATTCCATAAACATTTTATACAAATAAAAATAGAAACACGTGTAATCCATATCTTTGATGAGGTTTTTCAACTGCATGTTTTTGTATTACAATATCGATGGTTAAATGTCATATTTATGGCTCTCAGATTAATTAGCTATTTTTGACTGAATAAAGTGTTCTTCAACGCCTCCCCAACGCACTTTAACGCTTTCCCATTGCCATTTTGCGCTTTCTTATTGCCATTTAACGCTTCATCGTCGCCCTGTACTGCCTCGTCCCCACCACCTTTTAACACATAACTTATACAAAATGTACTTTTTTCCAAAAGGATTAAAATGAAACACGACGTAGTCACATATATTATTTATTTATTTTCAATTTCTGTTATGTTAAAGGGACCCCTTGGGTTGAGACATTTTCAATGTTGTCAATTTTGAAAATTTAATTTATATGAAGCTATATAGCCTACTGATCTTAACTAAAAATACGAAAAAGTCGAAAAACAATTTTAAAGCACCGAAAAAGAGTGAAATAGTTGTATTTCCAGGTTGTATATTGCCATGTAAACATGGTAAACAAAACAAGTCAGCAATATTCAGCACTTTAGATCACATATTACCACGTATCAGACGGTAAGATCAGAGCAGTCGCCGCTAATTGGTGTCTTATAGCCAGGACACGGGAGGACACACCTGCAGCACTGATTGTCTACCCATCGCTGGGCCGATGTCATCAGCATGTGGCCCAATGCTGTGAAAACATGCAATCGTCCTTCAGGTATACAAATAGTTTGTTTGGGTTACTTCTGGTTTCATAGAAATGTTGATAAAAAATATTTGTGAAAATATGAAAATTCTGAAAAAAATAAAAACATGATCCGTGGGATACACTATTTCAGTACGGAATTAAAAACGAAAATTGATGTCATCCCAAGGAGCTGCTTTAATGATTAAAATAATACTTAAAATGTCACACATAATAAAAACGTTGCTATTTCCTTTATCAGTAGACCTTAAATTGCAAATAAATGATAGGCTTGACTATTTAGTGACTCAGAACCTGTTTCATTGTAATCCTTATGGCAATAAATGTACATGTAGACATTAAAATCATAAAGTTGTGTTGCTCACAAGCATATAGCGGTTTTAAAATGTTGGCGGCCAAAGGTTTCCTGAAAAAAATCAGCTTTGGCATATTTTTTCCCCTTCAGCATGATTACAGGTCTAATACTATCCGCCTATGACAGCAGTAGGCCTAATTTCTTACAGTAGGATTATGTAGCCCACTAGGCCTATATGCATACTAGGGCCTAAGTGTCAACACAACGGTAAGTGTAGGCCTAGGCCTAAGTAATCAGCGACCATAAATATTAGTGACAAAATGAAATCGCCAAATTCGCCAAATTAAATGGGTCGCGAATATAATGGGGTAGACCCTATTATGCCTACAGAATTGATTGCTGCCAGCTGACACGCCGGGCCACCACAGCGCACCTGTGTGAGCGCAACACGCGATTTGCCGTGTAAACCACGACCGTAACGCGTCTGGTGTGTACACGTAGCTATAACAGCTACCTCCACCTTACTCCTCTTCACCGTACCATTCTGGCTACACTGGCATTTGCCCTTGTAATGAATATGTATCTAGATCTGTAGATTGAGCATGGATTTTGTTGCATTTATAGGCATAGAGAGACCTTGTATTATAATATTATTGTAATTGTTGCAATTTAAATGTATCTAGGCCCTATGGGCTATCTACCCTATAGACAGTAGCCTACTAATACACTCTATTATCATTATACCGATATAAACAAATAAAAATGCCTAATCATATATATCTATATATAATGTCGATTTTTTTAAATAAGGCAGGGTTCCCGCCAGGGGGGGTCCGGACCCCTCCCCCACTCAGCACCACAGGGGGGGGGGCTTGGTGGCAAAAAAAATAAAAATATATTCCATATTTTACTGTCATTTCAGTTAAAATAGGCCATTTTAAGCTTCAACATTTTAAACTTTTTTTTTCTCCTGGGGGAGGACACCCAAACCCCCCCAACTCTTTTGGACCCCCCACTCAAACATTCCTGGCGGCATAATACCATTTATAACTTTTGACATTGTCAATGCCATGGCCCATGTCATGGCACGGGACCCCCAGTCATATTTACAAAGCACATATCATATGTGACCCAAATTGTGTCTGGAAGTAAAGTAAAGGTCATTATATAGTATGTGCAGTAGTTAAATACACGAAAAAGCTTACCTTAAAATATAGCACTTATCGTTATATGACGCGTTTCTTGTGTTTAATTCTTGAGTGCTGCAGACGCAGACAACACATGCCTACAGCGTGTACCATCGTCAATACACTATGCATACACACGTGGTGGGAGCAAAGTTGTGTATATGAGGCCTCCAACAAGAGGGTGACTAAACAGCAAGCAATAATATTAGAGATCTAGAAAGTGGCGCCAAACCCCAGAAAAAAACCCATCTGATCCAAGAACACGATCCCTATATGTATATAAAGTAGCCGACAGATTTTTTAGATACTAGTTTCGGGTTAATTCTGCACAGTTTGTAGGATTATTTTCTCATTTTCATGATATAATTTAGTTTTAATTTGTTAAAAAATAAGTCCAGGGGGGGGGGGGGGCATTAATTACGCCCCTGTTTGAGCCGCAGATTGTTTTAAATATGTTAAAATGTAATCAAGAATCATGGAATTTAAGAGTTTTTTCAAGTGGACTTTTAATTTTTTTTAAATCGATTTTGTTTGCAAAGAAATGCGACATAGTTGCATATGGGAAGCCAATATAAATGATTCAACTCATCAAATCAAGTGCGTATTTTGGGTTTTAGTATAAGATTTAGAAGAATAATTGAAATTAAAACGTCATAATCGATGCCAGTTTGAATGCGTATTTAACAATATTGAAACACTAAAAAAACTAAATTCATATAAATAATTTATTTGACTGTTATATCTGTATTGTGGTTATTTATCACATACTCACATGTCTGTGGAGACAACCATATTGTTTACTAAGTAAAGCACTGATATGGTGCGTGATCTGTCTGAATAAGGAATACAATTAGGATTATTTTCTCATTTTCATGATATAATTTAGTTTTAATTTGTTAAAAAATAGGTCCAGGGGGGAGGGACACTAATTACGCCCCTGTTTGAGCCGCAGATTGTTTTTAAATATGTTAAAATGTAATCGAGAATCATGGAATTTAGGAGTATTTTTAAGTGGACTCTTAATTTTTTTTAAATCGATTTTGTTTGCAAAGAAATGCGATATAGTTGCATATGGGAAGCCAATATAAATGATTCATCTCATCAAATCAAGTGCGTATTTTGGGTTTCAGTATAAGATTTAGAAGAATAATTGAAAGTTCTATGCCATAATAATTAAAACGTCATATTCGATGCCAGTTTGAATGCGTATTTAACAATAACCACTGATAACGGAACACTGAAAATATAAATTCTTAAAGTCAGAATTTATTAAAGCTTTGAAAATGTAGCATTTTTTGACGTAGAACATGTGTTATATGATATAGGTTAACATTTATAATTTATTTGACTGCTATTTTTGTATTGTGGTTATTCATCACATACACATATATCTCTGAAGACAACCATATAGTCTACTAAGTAAAGCACTGATATGGTGCGTGATCTGTATGAATAAGGAATACACCGGCCCCATTGGCACAAACTGGCAAATTAATGACGCTTCAGACGTGGTTCAATGATGAAAAGTTCGTGGCATATATCACACAAAAAGCCGTGCTCAGTCATCCTTGAAATTAGGATATTTTATGTCATCATTGCTATATATCACGACGTCTCAAATTAAAGTAGCTGTATATCTAAAAGCATTCGCAACAACAGGCACAAGTATAAGCTTTCTCACCAGTGTGTAGACGTGAAACATGATTCAGATTATCTTTTTTCTTTAAAATATTTCTGATATATTGAAAACTCATGATCATGATGATGGCCGATCCTTTGAATGAACATTTACATGCTGCATCAATTGACTTTTCGTCTTGAAAGATTTCTTACAAGTGCTGCATTTAAATAGCTTGTTATCAGATCGGCACTTAGTGTGTTGCTTGTGAAGCCTCGCGTGGTTCGACGTGGGAAATGATTTGCTGCACACATCACATGAAAAAGGTTTAATTTTGCGATGACTCGGTTCGTGCCTCTGCAGGCCGCATTTTGTTCTGAAACGTTTGTAGCACTTCCCACACGAATACGGCTTTTCACCTGTGTGAACAAGCTGATGTTTTTTCAACTTGGATTTCTCCAGAAAACTTTTTTGACAAGTGGCACATTTAAAAGGCCTGTCGTCAGAATGAGTCTGCGCATGTCGCACCAGTTGAAAAAGAGCACTGAATCGTTTTGCACATTTTCCACACTCATGAGGTTTGTTGGTTGAGTGAAGAAGTTCGTGGCGCTTCAGGTAAGACATTAAAGGAAACGATTTATCGCATGTTACACATAAATATGATTCTTTTTTGTGAATCGCCTCATGTCTCTTCAATTCATGGCTTCTGGAAAAACGTATTCCACATGTAGCACAGGTGAATTTCTTGTCTGCAGTAGCACTGTGGACACGAACATGTTGCTGCAGGGTCTTATCATCTCTAAAAAACTTATTACATTTAGGGCACGTGAATTGAGGTGAGGGTTTTTCTGTGTGGATACGATCATGTTGCTGCATATATTCTTCATTTTTAAAATGTTTATCACATTTGGGACACGTAAATTTACGTTGAGATTTGTCAGCATGGATACGATAATGCACCTTCAGTCTGTTTTTATCTTTATAACACTTTTCGCAAAGAGGACACTTAAAAGGTTTGTCGTCGCTGTGAACGAGTTCATGTGTTTTTAGTTTACTGTTACACGTGAAGCATTTATGACAAATGGTACATTTAAAAGGCTGTTGGTGTTTTCTTTCGTGCTGTTTTAGTTGATACGCTTTAGAAAATGATTTTTGACATGTACTGCATGCGTAAGGTCTGGTTTTACAGGCGTGGCGATTCAGGCCTTCCCGTCTGGAAAACATTCTCTGACATACTGCACATTGATGGGGTCCGACATCTGTATGACTTTCCTTGTGTCTCTTCAGAAGTGATTTATAACTAAATGACGCGTTGCAAATGTCACAAGCAAATGGTTCTATTCCAACATGAACAGTAGCATAGTGCGAACGGAGCAACTGTTTCATTTGAAACTTTTCGTTGCATATCACACACATAAATTTCCTTCTAAGTATTGTTCGAGGGGAACTAGTATCATCACAAGATACAGCAGTACTAGTTTTACTTAGACCTATAACTTTGACATTCACTAGACTTTCAGTCATGATATGTTCTGACATAAACTCATATTTAGCAGACATCACAAAAGAATGAGTTGGTCGCATTTCTCCCTTCATGTTACACCAAGCCATATTACAAAACAGTCCTTTCTCAGAAAACTTATCCAACTTTGCAAAGATTTTATTGGCATGAGATTTCATATCATGTTTGAAAGTAGAAAGAGTATCCATTTCGTCATTGAAAAAATTCAATTTTGTAAGATAAAATAACTTGCACTTCCGTCCTGTGTAGGCGAAGTGGATGAGCGTATCTGTTTCAATGTAATTCATTTTCATCTCCATAGTATAATTACCACGCTCACATTCGCTGAGCTCCTGAGCCAACACAGAACTGGCTGCAGCCAATATTCCAGCATGAGCGTAAAACTCACGGCCATCTGACGAGATAAGCGTAACGTCACAGAGGTGACCCCTCTGCTGATACCGATGGATTGTGGCTAATAGGCTCACATAATTGAAATCTGGGGCCATGCCGATATGAGGTCTGAAAATAAAAATAACACTGATCAGCTGATTGTTGTAGTGGATATGGCAAAAATATTAGAATAATATATATCCCAAATATCATTGAGTCCGAATAATTTTGTTGAATGACCAATCTCATTTAGCTTTCAAGAGAAAAAAATATGCAAACAATATAATATGGATTTAATATGGCTTATATTAGATACACAGGGTACAGTTAAGCTCAACTAATAACATTAATTTTATTGCTTTAATCAACTTGGCAGTGTGAAAATTATATGAAAAAGTCCTATTTTGGAAGAATATTTCTCCTGTGCAAAATGTCCATCTTTCCTTTAAACATGTTAAAACATGTAAGAAAAATGATACATACCAATGTAGTGTGTAGTTAAATGGCGTAAAATAATCAGAATTGCCCACAATTGCGTCATAATCAGGATTTATGTAAAATAATCAGAATTTTCCACAATGGCTTCAAAATAAGGATTTACGTAAAATAATCAGAATTGTCCACAATGGCGTCATAATAAGGATTTACGTTTTACTCCACTAGGGTGTTTTTCACCACTCTAACCTGCCCAAGTGAGTCTTTTCGCTTCACTGGCATGATCAACAGTGGAGAGACTGGGGCACCATGGACACCTATTTTTCGTTTTGGATTAGCTTCTAATATCTTTGTTGCACATTAACGTATCATCGTCCAATAGGTAACGCTGGACAGTCCTAATGTTTGGGTGGGGTACAATGGACATTTCTACTGGGCATGTTGGAGGGACTTCCTGCGTCAATCCACACATTTTTAAAAGTGAAATAGAAAAATAAATATTTAATTGTAGAAATCTTCATTTTAGGAACAGTAGTAGTAGTAAATCATTGCTTTACGTCACTTTTCGGCACAAATGGTCTTTTAAGTGACACTGTAATACGATAAAAACGTTGAAGTCACTTGATGAGATGAATGATGTACAGATGATGATGTGAGGGTTGGGGGATAGAGCATGGTGGGTTATTGAGAGCGTTTCCCTTCACTCGCCCGATAAGGGGTTCTGAGCATGTCTGAGGGATCTACCCCCAGACATGCCCAGACGGCCGAAGACTTGGGTTTCGCTGTGTAATTTATTTTAGGGATAGAACAATTAACAAAAAAAGCCTATATTATATTCTCCGAGCATGACGCACCATGGACTTTTGTTTAATGACAATAATGGGGATCCATGGTGCCCTGGAGCATGTCCATTGTACCCCGTCCATGCCATAGTGCCTCAGGTAGTATGACTATTGTTATAAGTGTAGAATCTTCTATTATCACCCATGGTTCATGAAAAAGCACTATCTTC
The DNA here is from genome assembly GCA_964017125.1 of Flabesymbios commensalis. Lineage (NCBI taxonomy): Eukaryota > Metazoa > Annelida > Polychaeta > Terebellida > Flabelligeridae > Flabesymbios > Flabesymbios commensalis. Next base: position 9,403,361 of record OZ024906.1, read on the forward strand.
ACTAGTTACTATTTAATTCTTGTTTTAACTTAGTTCCAAGCCTGAGAAGTGTTGATTGTATTAACAAAATTCGTGTATCTCAAAAAATTACTTTCAAGTTCAACCATCGAAAACACATATTTCGCCATAGCTTACACATGCCTTGAGGTATCACCACCATTTTTTCTGTTGAAAAAAAACAGTTCAAAAGCATAAATTCCTAGAGGGCTCCGTTGTCAAAATTGGACAATGCACTTTGCCAAAAGACAGATGTTCATGGTACCCAGATGTAGGGCCTACATGGTGCCCCTGCCTCACCTACCCATCTTGTGAAATATAACCAAAGCCGGATTAACGTTTTAGCGACCATTAATTAAAATTATTAGGCCCCACATTATAATTAAATATATATATAGTCTATATTATTAATAAATATTATATAGAAGTACTAATATATCGGTATAATGCAGAGTGTACTGTATGCCTATCCCAATTTGTGGTGGAAACTGAATGTCATATATACATGTAGGGTCAGCTATGTAGTACAATTATTTATTTAATTAATTCATCTATGTGGAAGCTTACCTTACCACTGCTTATAAGCTCTTATAGCACTGAGACCATGTGTTTCCCGTTGTTTAGTGAGTGATGCAGCTGCAGGCAACACATTCACTAGTAATCAATACAGAATTCGTACAGCCGTAGTCAGAGTCATTGTGTAAAAGAGGCCTCCGACAAGGGGGTGAATAAGTTATGTTAGAAGTATTGCCGAATTCCTACTTTATAGGTCGGGAAAATGGTTATAATATAAAAATATGATGTAAACAATTATGTGGTCGTGAGTAAGACTGATTGTGGGCCCACACGTACGACGAGAAATCTAAATGGGGATCAATATCATTGTCAATATTACTATTAGGGGGCACGGATGGTGTATAGGCCTTATTATGAAAAGTAGGCCTATGCAAATATACATTTCCAGCGAATATATACATTTACAGTTTACTTTTAGTAAGTAACCAATAAGATATTATTAAGCGTGTTTATTGACCACCCATCACTATTACCAAAACATGCTAAAGCTGATATTACTTTCAGATGAGCGATGGGGCCTAATCTAAAAAAAAATCTGTTCACCCGATCCAGCTAATTTGAAGGTAATCGAGAACCTTGAAAGGGCAAACATTTATCAAATGCATCCACTACAATATTTATTTTTAAGAATTCTCATTATCTGTATAATTTTTCCCAAATATTTCAAAACATGTTTCTAATTTGAAGTTAAAACGTTTTTCTAATACTTGCAAAATAATCAAAAGTTGCGTTGATATTAATAATTCATGACTATCTCAGATGTGAATATAGGTGCTGGGCTCATTTGTAAAGAACTTTAATCCTAACTTCAACACATTTCCTAATTATTTCGCCATGGTATTTACCATTACTACTCGAGTGGTTGCAGTTTTCGGTAAATATTGTCATATTTCACCATCGGTAAAGAACAAACAGCTATAGAAATTAGAATACGCAGCATTGTAACATCGTATGATTAGGCAATTAGAACTGGGCCTGTACTCTTGTACAAGTCACGATATATCGTAGGCTTCAAATTGATCGAGATGGATATCTCGACCAATCCGAAGCCTACTGTTATTAAGTCATTTGGTTGATCAATTAGTTAATTAATTAGAATCAATTAATTCATTTATCCCCTCATTCATTCATTATTTCATTCATGAACTTATTCACTCATTTTTAGGTATGTAATACTGTTTTTTTATGACAATTTTTTTAAACAAAAATTACTGCCATACTGTCAATTTATAATCCTTATACTTTATGTATCTATATTTATAGGTGACTATGATCATGATGATATGTATTTTATGTATGTATGTCTCATTTCAGAGTGACCATTTTTTTATGTGGAGGGGAATAAATGATTACTACTACGATAAATTTGCCTATGACATATTCCGTAATCAAGATAAACCTACACTGTTAGAAATATTGTATTTAATACATTGCTATATATGTACTAGATATTTATCCTGTTCGTACAGTTTTTATTTGTGGCAATTCCGAAGTATTGGTATATCTGCGTCGGGACGGACGCTATGGATCAACCTATAATCAGAGTATGTGCGGAAATACTTTTTTTGTGCAACGCAATACACCAGAATTCGCAAGATTATTTAGAAAAAAATATAATTTAAATAATGTACAGACTACTTGTTTCCACGTGTTATTCCTACAAAATGTTGATACTACATTTCAATAAATACGCATCCTCACCATATGAAAATATTATTTTTAGACAATTAAAAAAAAAAATTGCTGCTCAATTACATCCAGAAACACACCTAAAAATTGCTGCTCAATTACATCCAGAAACACACCTATTTTGAACTAAGATAATGATACATCATTGCCAAAACATCCAGACAGGAATTAAAGGAATTGCTTATGTTGACAATTTGTCAACATCAATTTTGGTTATAAATATTGTCATGGAGTAGTGTATCCCGCATATCATTATTTAAATTTTTTTTCAAAAAAAATATATTTAAAAATATTTCTTAACATTATTTATAAAATACAGGAAAACTACAAACATAGAGCTAAACATGCTAAAGGATGGTTGAAAGCTAGCACAGCATTTGGCCACAAGCTGATGCTGTCGGCTCAGCGTTGAGCAGACAATCGATGCTGTGGGGGCAGTTTAGTCGTTTTCCGTGCTTTACAATTGTTTTTTATTAATATATATTTGTATTTTATTTTGACTAATTCTTAACAAAGGCAGTCTCTTTAATATGTTCTACCTCAGGTCATCTGAGCAAGTAGAAACTAGCTTCACAAAGGTCGGTGGGCGTTGGACCAGCATTAAAACAACATTCGGTTAACTTATGCTTGAGTTGTACTAAGATATCACTAACCCTTACATAAGCGACATATGATAATTTTAACCGTTCTAACGCGTTTTCGTAACAGAAATACTAACTGAAATTAACAAATTCATACTTTTATTAAATTTACATTATACACACACAAAGTATCTTTTTCATTGCAGCTTCAAATGTAAGTAGTAAGTACTGATCGTTTATTATACTGATAAGTGTAAGTTACTACTACTAGTTCAAATGAAAATAGCAATACAAGACGTGAAAAAATAGATGCATGAAGTCAGAATTTATTGAAATGTGTAGGCTATTCATAACAGAAATGCTAACTGAAAAAACAAATTTACACTTATATCAAATTTTCATCTTACGTTAAGTATTTTTTTGATTGCAGCTTCAAATGAAAAAGGCAATGCATGAAGACAAAATGTGTTGAATTTTCAAAAATGCAAACTTCTTTCATCAATGTGTTTGTTTTACTGTCACATTTTTGCACAACATTTTTGTTATCTTCGTTTTGGCTATTTATCAGCGGAGTGAATTATTCCGTGTCTACATTGTCCAGAGTTTCTTTGCTTAAGTAGAGCACTGATCTGTATCTGTATGGATACGTTTCTGGCGCTTTGGACGCGTTTCAGTGGTGGAATATATCACATGAAAGCAGATCGTTGGAATGAATGCGTTCGTGCTTCAACAGTTTTCTTCTCGTCTTGAATGATTTCATACAAGTGCTGCATTCAAACGATTTGGAATCATCGTGGATGCGTTTGTGATACTTCACATGATTCAATGTGGGAAATGTTTTGCTGCATACATCACATGAAAAAGGTTTATCTTCAAAATGACTTGGTTCGTGTCTCAATAGATTAAATTTTGTTCTGAAACCTTTGCCGCACTGCCCACACAAATACGGGTTTTCACCAGTGTGAACAAGCTGATGGTTTTTCAACTTAGATTTCTCTACAAAACTTTTTTGACAAGTGACACATTTAAAAGGCCTGTCGTTAGAATGAGTCCGTTCATGTCGCACCAGCTCAAATTTAACACTGAAACGTTTTGCACATTTTCCACAGGCATGAGGTTTATTGGTTGAGTGGAGACGTTCGTGACGCTTGAGGTAAGACATTGTGAGAAATGATTTATTACACGTTCTACATTCATGAGATTCCCCGTTGTGAATCTCCTCGTGTCGCCTCAAATCATAGTGCGTTAAGAAACGTTTTCCACATGTAGCACAGATAAACGTCTTGTCTGAACAGTGTACACGATCGTGTCGTTGCATTGATTTCTCATCGATAAAATGCTTATTACATTTAAGGCACGCAAATGGTTGTTCACCAGTGTGAAGAGAGTAATGTGTCAGAAGTTCACTCTCATTTTTAAAACATATCTGACAAATGACGCACACATACCCATAAGGCTTTCCATCTTCCTCAATTTCCCAGTTTAGTGCGATTTCACGTGCGTGAGTACGAAAATGCACATTCAATTTACTTTTATGTTTAAAACATATCTGACAAATAGGGCATGCAAAAGGTTTGTCATCATTGTGAGTGGTTTGATGTCTTATTAGTTTACTTTTGTGAATGAAACCTTTGTGACAGATAAGACATTGGAAGGGCTGTTGGTCAGAAGTGTGGATGCTTTCATGTTCTTTCAGTTGACTTGCTTTAGCAAATGATTTGTGACATGTACTACACTGGTGAGGTTTTTGCATATCAATGTGAACACTTTCATGTCTTTTCAGATCTGACATTGTTATAAAAGCTTTTGGACACATTGCACATACATGATATCTTTTTGCAGTGTGGCGTACCTTGTGTCTCTTCAGAAGGTATTTATAACAGAAAGACATATTACACATGTCACAAGCAAATGGTTTTACTCCAGCATGGATAATTTTATAATGGGAAAGAAGTGAACGTTTCATTGGAAATTTTTCGTTGCAAATCTCACATAAAAATTTGCATTTATTTTTCTTTCTGTGTGAAAGTTTGTCACAAGATACATCAGTAATAGTTATACTTGGACCTGTAACTTTGACATTCACTAGGCTTCCATTCATGATATGTTCTGAGATAAACTCATACTTAGCAGACATTACAAACGAATGAGTTGGTTGTATATCTCCCTTCGTGTCACACCAAGCCATATTACAAAACAATCCTTGCTCAGAAAACCCCGCCAGCTTTGAAAATATTTTAGTCGCATGAGCTTTGGTATCCAGTTTGAAAGTAGCAGAAGTAGTATTCATTTTGTCATCGAAATAATTCGATTTTGTAAGATCAATAACCTGTGAAGTGCACTTGAGTCCTGTGTAGGCGAAGTGGATGAGTGCATCTGTTTCAATATAAGACATTTTCATCTCCATAGTATAATTCCCTCGTTCACATTCGCTGAGCTCCTGAGCCAACTCAGAACTGGCTGCAGCCAATATTCCAGCATGAGCGTAAAACTCACGCCCATCTGACGAGATAAGCGTAACGTCACATAGATGACCCCTGTGTTGATACCCGTAGATTGTGGCCAATAAGATCTCCAGGTCCCAATCTGGTGCCATTTCCATAAGATCTGTAAAAAATAAAATTAATCAACAAACTGCATGTGTTACACCTGTGTAAGTGACCATGGTGACAGTGACATGTGAAGAAAGTAACCCACCTATGATTAATACTAAGAAGATGTGTTACTGCCAGTCGGTCGTTTCAGATTTAAAATATCCAAATTTACTTATCATACAAGATTTCCAAGTATAATATGAAATTTTAGCCATTCGGAATTTCATATATCATGTATATAGGCATTCATTTGTCATGTGTAATGACTAATCCTTGTATATAACAAGAGCTATTTATTATTAATAACCACACGACCAAAGCTATATTTATAAGTAGGTCTCTGCCAGTGATTTTAGCTTTTAGGGCAGCTGCCTTCGCAGTTGATTAGAGTGCTGGATGAATACTGGAATAAACCGCCTATTAGCGTATCACCCGCTTGACCTTGTGGTCTATTTATTCTATTCACACCGAGGGCTCGGGTTACTACTACCTTGAGAAGTCGCTCTGTGGCGTGCCTGAGAAGAGCTGATTGTTTGAGATCGGACTATCTGAAGCAAATAGTAGACTGCTTAGCCTGCATGTTCAGGGATCTTCATTATTATATTGTAGCTCGTGGTCTCGTGTTGAGGTTACAGAGAAATCGACATTTGTCGGAAGTCCCTGGCAACCCGGTAACAGGGCTAGTTACAAATAAGTGTAGGGCCTATTTTTCAAGAACAAAAATCTAAGGAGGCCACCATTCATTCTCAAGGTGTGGGGGGGGGGGGAGGGGCTGGAGTATTTTCGAAATAACTAATTTTGAGCTCTGCGTGAAATAAATAATTTCCTCCAAGAACTGTTCTATACAAACATCAGATATAATTTCTAATTTCCCGCGCGCCACCGAGCCGGGTTGAAATAGATAATTTGTCAGCGACAAAAAATTCACACCCTCCCCCCCGGAGACTGAATGGTGGTCCCTAGCATTGACAACACGTATACGCGGCTCGCCCAGCAGAGTCAGCACCGTTGTTTACCTATGACTATGACTGATGATGCTTGGCTCTTCAGACTTAGGCCTAGTATTTTTATGCACATAAAATATAACTGATGTAAATAGTCTGTACATACCCTGTCCTTCGTAGCCAATTATTGCCGTCTTTATGTTATCGTTTGCGTATCAAAATACTCCAACTGGTTTACAGTGAATGCAGTGAGAAGCCAAGGCGATTCAATCAAGCGGTCAACGTACACGTCACAGCATTGTGTGGATGCCTGTCGCTGTGTGTACACGAGAGGCCTGCGATGGGTCAGACGGTTAACCATATACAATGTAACGTAATAATACTAGGTGATGCAGTCCGAAATTATTTACCAGTAGGCCTATCTAAAGGTGTGGTAAACGAAGAGTCAAACATTCTACAACTACTTAAAATCGTATGACGGTAGGCCTACTTAAGATATTTTTTTCTCAATTTCAATAATTTGCCATTGTATGAAAAAATATAGCATCCTAACCATAGTGACCCCCGGGAGTAACCCTTAGCGGTAGTCCCCGCTTACTCCAATATTGGAGAGTAAATCTATGTTTTTCGTTTTGTAGGGTGTCCTAGATGACTCTACCATGCTTCATGTTCGCATTTATATTTTTTAAAACAAAGTATGAAAAACTTAAAACACTTTTTCCATTTTGGTAGGTCAAAAGTATTTTTTGCTGTCTCGCAAAATGCTATTTTGCTGAATGTTTACCATTGAACCTGACAGTTTCAACTCCCATAGCAGTAGTGTCCTTATCGAAGTTAATAATTCTTTATACATGGTAGGTTGCCTTATATATGATGTTAGCTCTAACATATTCTAACGTATTCTATATTTAGAATAAAGTTCTAAAAATATAATTTCGAACAAAGAAAATGGGGCTAGATCGACTGTTCAGATTAACCCCACAAACTATCTGGTAGGGGAGAACGGGGCTAGTTCGAACAAAATTTAAAAAATAATTTATTTTTTATATGATGAAGTTAGGAAACTGATATTTTTGTCCAGGAGTATTTATATATGGATGCTATTTTTAGCATATCTCAAATTGAAAACAAAGTAAAGTCAGTAAGATGTGTTAAAGTTAGATATTTCACCGTTCGAACAAACCCCACACCTGGGGTTAGTTCGGAAATGGGATGGGGTTTGTCTGAACAGTGTTGGATATACCAGATATTTTGTGAGGCTAGTCTGAACAGTCCAACTAGTCCCATTTTAATTGTTCTTTGTTGGAACAAACCCCGCATGGACGTATTTTGACAAAATTCTATATTTGGAACCAACATCATAGAAGGCAACCTAACATGTATAAAGGAATATTAACTTCAGTTAGGGTATTACGACTATAGCAGTTAAAACTGTCAGGTTCAATAGCAAACATTGAGCAAAATAACATGTTTGTGCGATAGCAAAAATAAACTTTTGATCCTTCAAAATGAAAAAAAGTGTTTTTATTTGTTCATGATTTGTTTTGAAAAAAACATTCGAACATGAATTCAAGGGTTCTGATACAGTCCTTCACTATGAGGCAGCACAGAACCAAAATACATTTACTGTCAGAATATTGGTCACTATTCCGACTGGCCCTTGTGCGAACTAGTCCCGGTCTCCCCTACTTCTAACACTGCAGACAACCCCCATCCCATGTTCGAACCAACCCCAAGTGTGGGGTTGGCTTGAACCAAGTGAATGAAAAATGTTCAGATTTTGTAGAATGAATTACCAAGAATCTCAAATGAAGCTCAGATCGTTATTATTATGATGGAATATAACATCTTGTAGTCAATAAAGTTAACCCAGGCGAAAAGAATACACATGCATAGTGCCCAGGCATTACCTCAGCCACGGCTACGGTATCCCTTGAAGCCCTCACGATGCATTAAAGCATCATTTTACATTCTTGAAAACAAACCGGAGTTTCACTAAGGGGTTTATAAGGAAAATTTCCGGGAAATTATTTTACAAAAACATTGGCACTTTTCAATATTCAATCCACTTTAAGTCATCTTCATGGATCCATGAAGATGACTTGAAGTGGATTGAATATTGAAAAGAATTGCGACAGCAATTAGCGACTTGTAGAGGATGAAGATGATAATGGTAAGTTCAGGCTTGAAAAGGCTACCACCCATAATGTGACCTATAAAGAGTAGGCCTACAATGGAAATAGTAAGTAATTCATGATGTGGACAGTCAGATGAAATGTCAGCTGGTAGGCGTATTTACAAACAGTTAACCGTGATAAATAATTTTCGCTCAGTTCTCAGTCAATTCTAAATCAATTTTCATGACATTTCGCAAGGCCTGTTGTTTGCTGGCCATGCTGCAACTATTCTGATACTTGATTTTCGTAACTATTTCAGATGTTAGGTCATTTGCTTTAATGTAATTCTAAGATGAGGTTAAAGGGTTTATTGAGGGGTCTCATTTACTTAACCTGTGCAACAGTCCTCTCATGGCTTTTCACTGACAGCCAGCGCGCTAGAGACGGATTTTCTGTCTATCATTTACTGCATTGTTATTACTATGCATTTTAGTCGCCCCATGACTAGAATAATGCCTGTGCATCGGTAGAGAATTGCCTGAGAATTGACTGATAGATCATTCACCATGGTTAATGGTAATCCAAATATATAAATATATATAAATATATAAATAGGCATATGCATGTACACGCTTTGTCCATTTTGGTGGCGCTACAAGAAAATACACTTTATCATAGTCACCTGTTTCCGTGCTGAATTTAAAATCATATTCAACATTTTCCATCTGGGCGCTGCATTGAAAAGATAAGATCTTTTATGAGATGTGTTAATTTGAGTGATGAATACGATTTATGATAGTTTTCCATTCGGGTGCTAATTGCTTTGCTATCTGACTTCCAAAATTTCATGAAAATGTATTGAGAATTGACTGAGAGAACTGAGTGAAATGTATTCACCACGCGTAATTAACCATTGAAGCGCTGAATTTATTTTCTATAGCCTAAACCAATGGAAATTATTCAATTTGGAATCATCATAAATGTCTTAGTTAGCTCTTTCCGATTCAGTTGAATACCTTTGTTATGGGTCTACGGCCAGGTAAGTAATTCATGATGTGGACAGTCAGATGAAATTTCAGCTGGTAGGCGTATTTACAAACAGTTAACCGTGATGAATAGTTTTCGCTCAGTTCTCAGTCAATTCTAAATCAATTTTCATGACATTTCGCAAGGCCTGTTGTTTGCTGGCCATGCTGCAACTATTCTGATACTTGATTTTCGTAACTATTTCAGATGTTAGATCATTTGCTTTAATGTAATTCTGAGATGAGGTTAAAGGGTTCATTGAGGGGTCTCATTTACTTAACTTGTGCAACAGTCCTCTCATGGCTTTTCACTGACAGCCAGCGCGCTAGAGACGGATTTTCTGTCTATGATTTACTGCATTGTTATTACTATGCATTTTAGTCGCCCCATGACTAGAATAGTGCCTGTGCAATTACATTAACATCGGTAGAGAATTGCCTGAGAATTGACTGATAGATCATTCACCATGGTTAATGGTAATCCAAATATATAAATATATATAAATATATAAATAGGCCTATGCATGTACACGCTTTGTCCATTTTGGTGGCGCTACAAGAAAATACACTTTATCATAGTCACCTGTTTCCGTGCTGAATTTAAAATCATATTCAACATTTTCCATCTGGGCGCTGCATTGAAAAGATAAGATCTTTTATCAGATGTGTTAATTTGAGTGATGAATACGATTTATGATAGTTTTCCATTTGGGTGCTAATTGCTTTGCTATCTGACTTCCAAAATTTCATGAAAATGTATTGAGAATTGACTGAGAGAACTGAGTGAAATGTATTCACCACGCGTAATTAACCATTGAAGCGCTGAATTTATTTTCTATAGCCTAAACCAATGGAATTTATTCAATTTGGAATCATCATAAATGTCTTAGTTAGCTATTTCCGATTCAGTTGAATACCTTTGTTATGGGTCTACGGCCATTAGAAATATTTAAATTCTTTCAGTGTGTGGACCGTCCTCATACGTCAGAATCTGGCGTGTACAGACGTCAGATTCTGACGTCTACAGACGTTAGATTCTGATGTATAAAAACGGTCCCCGTAATGAAAGAGTTAATGTGAATCCAGGTATAATCACCAGTTGACATTTCAGTTGAAAGTAAACATCATGAATTACTTAAGCTTTTCTTCGTCCTCCTTATACATGTTATAGGTCACATGGATTTTAGGGAGGATACCATAGCCTGATGAGATGGGGGGGGGGGGGTACTCTCCCTGGAATTTGCAGTTCCACCTAAAAATTACACTTGTCAAAGTTTATATAGCTTCGTGGACTGATCACACCCACCAATGTATTATATTATTTTTAGTTAGGCTTAAATCCTCCTAGCACCTAGCCAGGGTTGAGAATAATTCATTGTTTTTCAATTCCAAATTCAATTCAAATTCGTATTTTTTCTCAATTCCAACTCGATTTTTACCCATTGATTTTCACAATTGTCAACTCTAATTCAATTCCAAAAAAGTCCTTTCCAAAATTAATTCATTAAATTATTTTAATTCATAGTAATATCACCAATATATGTTTGTTTACTTAAAGTGTGAATAGCTGAAGGTGGATGCAAATATAAGGCTACCTCCTAAGTCCGGCCTGTCATTTTGTATTTAATGAATTTTATACAAAATATGCCATGTAGGCCTACGTGGTACATAAATGCGACGAGGGGGCCTAAAGGGTTCATTTGGGCAGATATCTTTGCGTGACTAACGTATTAGTCCCCACTGTAAGCTTTGAACTTTTAGCTGCATTGACCTATGGAAAGGTACTTGCTATATGTAAGTAATTGATGAAGGACACGGAGGACTATTGGAGGGAAGTTGAATTAGTGTGAAACACCAGTTGATATTGGGCATTTGCTGTCCGGAAACTGCGATCCGAGATGTCCCGACTCCGTCTACTACTGGTCGGTAACCTGCTTCTGGTTTATCATGTAATTCTGATCAAATCAGAGTTGGAGAAAGAGACAATGCAGCTTCTGAGGACGTTTGTTCTTCATCAGAATTACACTCGCTGTAGTCTCACAAGACAAGGATTTCATGAGACTTGTGAGATTCAAGACCAGATTGATGCTACAGCAATAGGTGAGTTGAATTAATTACTAAGAGCGAGTTCAATTACTAAGAGCGAGGTTAATTAATAAAATCAAGTTCAATTACTAGGAGCGAGGTAAATTACTAAGAGCGAGTTCAATTACTAAGAGTAAGTTGAATTATTAAGAGTGAGTTGCATTACTAACAGCGAGTTGAATTTGTTAGAGCGAGTTGAATTACTATAAGACCGTGTTGTATTACTAAGAGCAAGTTGAATTACTAAGAGCGATTCAAATTACTAAAAAGCGAGTTGTATTAATGAGAGTGAGGTATATTACTAAGAGTAAGTTGAATTACTAGGAACGTGTTGAATTACTAGGAGCGAGTTGAATTACTAAGAGCCAGTTGAATTACTAAGAATAAGTTGAATTACTAAGAGTAAGTTGAATTACTAAGAGTAAGTTGAATTACTAAGAGCGAATTGAATTACTAAGAGCAAGTTGAATTACTAAGAGCATGTTGAATTACTAAGAGCGACTTGAATTACTAAAAGCGAGTTGAATTACTAAGAGCGATTCAAATTACTAAGAGTGAGTTTAATTACTAAAAGTGAGTTGAATTACTAAGAGCGAGTTGAATTACTAAGAGCGAGTTGAATTACTAAGAGCAAGTTGAATTACTAAGAATGGGTTGAATTACTAAGAGTGAGTTGTATATCTGAGGACGAGTTGAATCACTAAGAGCGAATTGTATTACTAAGAGCGACTTGAAATACTAAGAGCGAGTTGAACTACTAAGATCGAGTTGAATTACTAAGAGCGAGTCAAATTACTAAGAGCGAGTTGAATTACTAAGAGCGAGTTGAATTACTAAGAGCGAGTTGAATTACTAAGAGCTAGTTGATTATAAGAGTGAGTTTTATTATCAAGATCGAGTTGAATTACTAAAAGTGAGTCAACTTACTAAGAGCGAGTTAAATTACTAAGAGCGAGTTGTATTACTAAGAGCGATTTGAATTACTAGGAGTGAGTTTAATCACTAAGAGCGAATTGTATTACTAAGAACAAGTTGAATTACTAAAAGCGAGTTGAATTATTAAGAACAAGTTGTATTACTAAGAACGAGTGGAATTACTAAGAGCGATTAAATTAGTAAGATGGAGTGAGACAGGGAGACAGACAGAATATTTGATTTGCAGTCGTTCTTTTATCAAAATGCGTTTCTTGATATTCTTAAATGTAGTTTGCAATTAGATATGTTTAATGTTCAACTCAGATTGTGACTTATAACGTTTAGTTCATTTTTAAGCTAAGTAATCTTTTTTTTTAATAAAGATGCTTGATGTGATTGATCATTGTGATAACTTGGTCAAAATGACCCGCACGAACACTCACATACCAACAAAAAGTCAACGAGAGGTGGTACCAAAAGCATTAGTATGGCGTTTGTACGAGTCATTGTGAGTTGGTATAAGCTGCTTCTTTATAACAAATATTTCTTATATCCAGGTCATGGATGTATCTCTTACGAGCCTTGTCCTGATGGGACGAACAACAGAACGTGTCTGTTGCTGTCCCTCAATGAAGCAGGAGAAAAGTCATACAGCTGCATCTGTCGGGGAAACAAGAGCCCCCAGCTGTCATCTGTGAATTACGTCTGGAGCACATGGTACACTCTGACTGACTCACGTGTGGGGTTTTATCGTGAGATGAAGGACATGTTGGCCACAGGTTCACCAGCTCTGGCCATGGAATACGTGTGAGTATAAATAGTTCTGAGAAGAATCTTGTATTACAATAATGCAGATTGTTTTGTTCCAATTGGTCAATAAAATATCGTTATACGAAATAAGTTCACCTATGTTTATCTCCGTAACAGCTTGTGAAATAATTTTTCACTTGAATGACATCAAAGTTTCTGAATAAAATGTGTAAATTCGTATTAATATAAGACGCAAATGATCGATAATTCACATTTCATATAAATAGTCAGGTCCTATAAATGTCGCTTTCGAGAACATATTTTATAATTAAACATTTTGAATACAACTATGAATAATTTATCTGATTAAATACTTTATTACATACTCTATTGAGTGGTGTAGAATAGAGATAAAAAATAGAATGAATGGGTAAATAATTTTACAATAGCTCATTTTGGGTTGTATTTCTGTTGTTTCCTAACTATTTTGTTTATTTTATCTTTTAGTCTTGGTGTTACCTACATGGCTCTAGGGTTGGCTGATTCGTCTTATACAGCTAGCACAGTATATGGTGGATGGGCTGCTGAAACTTTTAAGATAGATGCATCTCTGGGATGGAGGCCTGAACCATTTGACGTAAATCCCTGGATTCAAGTAGACCTGTTAAATACCTACACAATCGTGGGTTTCTATTTGCAAAGCAATTATCTCATAACCTTCAATATAAAGGCATCAGTGAATGGGAGTCTGTACGAGTATATTGAAAAGAACATCGTAGCAGAGCCCCTCGGTAATGCCCTCCAAACCACATATTGGTTTGCTAACGCCGCATATGGAAGATACTGGAGAATAGAACCCTTAACGCACATTAGTGATACTCCTATGGTTAAAGGGGATTTTTTTGGCTTTATTTAATACCAGATCCATACTCAGTCGCGTACTTTATCATTCTCAGTAAGCTGCTGGGGGTAGGTGAAACAATTTCCACTGTCGTATATGTCTAAAATCTTTCCACTAAGTTCACTTATATATACAGCCCTCAGGACAAGAAACTTTGCGATGATCAATGCTGCATTTAGACGGACAAGCCATATTCCACAACACAACACCAGAAATGTCTCACTCTCTGTCAGCAGTGTCACTTGTCCCTATATAGACACTGCTAATATTTCACCTTCACTTGTCTTTGATCTACACTCTTTCAGCAGTGTTACCCGTACCGATATAGACACTGCTAATATTTTACCTTCACTTGTCTTTGATCTACACTCTTTCAGCAGTGTTACCCGTACCGATATAGACACTGCTAATATTTTACCTTCACTTGTCTTTGATCTACACTCTTTCAGCAGTGTTACCCGTACCGATATAGACACTGCTAATATTTCACCTTCACTTGTCTTTGATCTACACTCTTTCAGCAGTGTTACCCGTACCGATATAGACACTGCTAATATTTTACCTTCACTTGTCTTTGATCTACACTCTTTCAGCAGTGTTACCCGTACCGATATAGACACTGCTAATATTTTGCCTTCACTTGTCTTTGATCTATACTCTTTCAGCAGTGTCACCCGTCCCGATATAGACACTGCTAATATTTTACCTTCACTTGTCTTTGATCTACACTCTTTCAGCAGTGTCACCCGTCCCGATATAGACACTGCTAATATTTTACCTTCACTTGTCTTTGATCTATACTCTTCCAGAAGTGTCACCCGTCCCGATATAGACACTGCTAATATTTTACCTTCACTTGTCTTTGATCTACACTCTTTCAGCAGTGTCACCCGTCCCGATATAGACACTGCTAATATTTTACCTTCACTTGTCTTTGATCTATACTCTTCCAGAAGTGTCACCCGTCCCGATATAGACACTGCTAATATTTTACCTTCACTTGTGTCTGCCATTACTATATAGACACTGCTAGTTTTTTTATCTTCACTTGGACAATTGGCGATGGGCCAATAGCAGGTCAGTGGGAAATCCTCTTCAACCAAAACAATGGTCAGTTTTCAGAATTTTTCTGATGCTGCAAAAGCTGAGGGTTGAATGAACCGGGCAATGTGACAAAGTGTGGGGTTGGCCCACTTCCATGATCTGGAGACACAACTGATATTCTCACTGTTTCAAAGTGTAGGGTTGGCACTCTGCCATTCTCCAGGGACACAGCTAAAATTCTCGGTGGTTGAACTGAGTGAGAGAGATGCTGCTGAGTCTAAATTATATGGTGAAGACTCACCAAAGACCTCACCCCTGATAGAGATGGTAAACTGATAATGATAACCAACCTGGATGAACCAGAATGCACACCGATCGAGCTAAGTCATTCGAAAAGGAAGAAAGGAAGACGAAACTACAAAGATTTACAAATGACAAACATCTGAACCAATGAAAAAATCACAACAGAAACAATAAAAGAAGACACCAAGCCTACCACACATCTAGTGGTCTCCAGAAACAATAAACACAGAAAATAAATTACAACGGCAAAACGAAAAAAAAGATCATATAACGCATGTTTTTTTTGCCGATGTGTTTAAAACATCAGAATGTATAAAACATATGACATTTTAGTTGGCTTTAATCTTACTGGAAATGTATAGGGGAGACCGTGGCTAGTTCGCAAGGGGGTTAGTCCGTACAGTGCTCATGATTTTGACAGTAAATGTTTTTTTCGTTCTGAGCTGCTTTTTAGTGAAGGACTGTATCAGTACCCTTGACTTCATGTTCGAAGGTGTTTTTTTTTCAAAACAAATAATGCAAAAGTAAGAACACTTTTCCATTTTAAGGGGTCAAAAGTATTTTTCTGCTGTCACACAAAATGTTATTTTGCTCAATGTTTGCAATTGAACTTGACAGTTTCAACTCCTATAGTTCTAATGCCCTGAACTTAATAATCCTTTATACATGTTCGGTTGCCTTCTACGATGCTAGTTCTAAACATAGATTTTTTCAAAATACGTCCATGTGGGGACATAAAATGGGGCTAGCTCGACTGTTCAGATTAAACCCCACAAAATATCTGGTACTTCCAACACTGTTGAGACACACCCAATCCCATGTTCTAACTAGCCCCAAGTTTTTTTTCGAACAGGGCAAAAATCTAATTTTAACATCTTTTTTACTCTACTTTGTTTCCGATTTGAGAATAATTTATGCCAAAAATAGCATCTATAGTTGAATACTTCTGAACAAAAATATAAGTCTCCCACCTTCATCATAATAAAAATTAAATCATATTTTTCAAATGTTGTCCGAACAAGCCCCGGTCTCCCCTATATATCCCTATATATATATATATACATACCTATATATATAGGGGAGGACGGGGCCCCCAGCCGGCACATGACGAGAAAATCACGTAACATGCAAGTTGAAATCTTGTCAACTGGTTATCAACCAAAAATCAACGTGATAATTACGTCTATTTGTGACATAAACAATTTTAAGTCTTATTGTCATTACAAAATTACGTCTGATTTGCGTCAAGCTAATAACGTCACCAAATGATGTGATTGTGACGTCGGTTGCAACATTCTTATATGTCACATGTGATAATGTTGTCACTATTTCACATCTATTTGACGACACGTTGTTCATGTCACAAAACGATGTGATTATGACGTGGGTTTCAACATCCTGAAATGTTAGATGTGATAATGTTGTCAATATTTTACATCTATTTTACGACATGTTGTTGATGTCACAAACCGATGTGATTATGACGTGGGTTGCAACATCCTGAAATGTTAGATGTGATAATGTTGTCAATATTTCACATCTATTTGACGACTTGTTGTTGATGTCACAAAACGATGTGATTATGACGTGGGTTGCAACATCCTGAAATGTGAGATGTGATAATGTTGTCAATATTTCACATCTATTTGACGATAAGTTGTTGATGTCACAAAACGATGTAATTATGACGTGGTTTGCAACATCCTGAAATGTTAGATGTGATAATGTTGTCAATATTTCACATCTATTTGACGACATGTTCTTGATGTCACAAAACGATGGGATTATGACGTGGGTTGCAACATCCTGAAAAGTTAGATGTGATAATGTTGTCAATATTTCACATCTATTTGACGACATGTTCTTGATGTCACAAAACGATGGGATTATGACGTGGGTTGCAGCATCCTGAAATGTTAAATGTGATAATGTTGTCAATGTTTCACATCTATTTCGCGCCATGTTGTTGATGTCACAAAACGATGTGATTATGACGTGGGTTGCAACATCCTGAAATGTTAGATTTGATAATGTTGTCAATATTTCACATCTATTTGATGTCTTGTTGTTGATGTCACAAAACGATGTGATTGTGACGTAAGTTGCAACATCCTGAAATGTTAGATGTGATAATGTTGTCAATATTTCACATCTATTTGATGACTTGTTGTTGATGTCACAAAACGATGTGATTGTGACGTGGGTTGCAACATCCTGAAATGTTAGATGTGATAATATTCTCAATATTTCACATCTATTTGGCGACATGTTGTTGATGTTACAAAATGATGTAATTATGACGTGGGTTGCAACATTCTGAAATGTTAGATGTGATAATGTTGTCAATATTTCACATCTATTTGACGACATGTTCTTGATGTCACAAAACGATGGGATTATGACGTGGGTTGCAACATCCTGAAAAGTTAGATGTGATAATGTTGTCAATATTTCACATCTATTTGACGACATGTTCTTGATGTCACAAAACGATGGGATTATGACGTGGGTTGCAGCATCCTGAAATGTTAAATGTGATAATGTTGTCAATGTTTCACATCTATTTCGCGCCATGTTGTTGATGTCACAAAACGATGTGATTATGACGTGGGTTGCAACATCCTGAAATGTTAGATTTGATAATGTTGTCAATATTTCACATCTATTTGATGTCTTGTTGTTGATGTCACAAAACGATGTGATTGTGACGTAAGTTGCAACATCCTGAAATGTTAGATGTGATAATGTTGTCAATATTTCACATCTATTTGATGACTTGTTGTTGATGTCACAAAACGATGTGATTGTGACGTGGGTTGCAACATCCTGAAATGTTAGATGTGATAATATTCTCAATATTTCACATCTATTTGGCGACATGTTGTTGATGTTACAAAATGATGTAATTATGACGTGGGTTGCAACATTCTGAAATGTTAGATGTGATAATGTTGTCAATATTTCACATCTATTTGACGACATGTTCTTGATGTCACAAAACGATGGGATTATGACGTGGGTTGCAACATCCTGAAATGTTAGATGTGATAATGTTGTCAATGTTTCACATCTATTTCGCGCCATGTTGTTGATGTCACAAAACGATGTGATTATGACGTGGGTTGCAACATCCTGAAATGTTAGATTTGATAATGTTGTCAATATTTCACATCTATTTGACGACTTGATGTTGATGTCACAAAACGATGTGATTATGACGTGGGTTGCAACATCCTGAAATGTGAGATGTGATAATGTTGTCAATATTTCACATCTATTTGACGATAAGTTGTTGATGTCACAAAACGATGTAATTATGACGTGGTTTGCAACATCCTGAAATGTTAGATGTGATAATGTTGTCAATATTTCACATCTATTGGACGACATGTTCTTGATGTCACAAAACGATGGGATTATGACGTGGGTTGCAACATCCTGAAATGTTAGATGTGATAATGTTGTCAATGTTTCACATCTATTTCGCGCCATGTTGTTGATGTCACAAAACGATGTGATTATAACGTGGGCTGCAACATCCTGAAAAGTTAGATTTGATAATGTTGTCAATATTTCACATCTATTTGATGTCTTGTTGTTGATGTCACAAAACGATTTGATTGTGACGTGAGTTGCAACATCCTGAAATGTTAGATGTGATAATGTTGTCAATATTTCACATCTATTTGATGACTTGTTGTTGATGTCACAAAACGATGTGATTGTGACGTGGGTTGCAACATCCTAAAATGTTAGATGTGATAATATTCTCAATATTTCACATCTATTTGACGACATGTTGTTGATGTTACAAAATGATGTAATTATGACGTGGGTTGCAACATTCTGAAATGTTAGTTGTGATAATGTTGTCAATATTTTACATCTATTTGACGACATGTTGTTGATGTCATAAAACGATGTGATTATGACGTGGGTTGCAACATCCTGAAATGTTAGATGTGATTATGTTGTCAGTATTTCACATCTATTTGACAATATGTTGTTGATGTCACAAAACGATGTAATTATGACGTGGGTTGCGACATCCTGAAATGTTAGATGTGATAATGTTGTCAATATTTCACATCTATTTGATGACTTGTTGTTGATGTCACGAAACGATGTGTTTATGACGTGGGTTGCAACATCCTAAAATGTTAGATGTGATATTGTAGTCAGTATTTCACATCTATTTTACGATATGTTGTTGATGTGAGAAAACGATGTAGTTATGACGTGGGTTGCAACATCCTAAAATGTTAGATGTGATAATGTTGTCAGTATTTCACATCTATTTGACGATATGTTGTTGATGTGAGAAAACGATGTAATTATGACGTGGGTTGCAACATCCTAAAATGTTAGATGTGATAATGTTGTCAGTATTTCACAACTATTTGACGATATGTTGTTGATGTGAGAAAACGATGTAATTATGACGTGGGTTGCGACATCCTGAAATGTTAGATGTGATAATGTTGTCAGTATTTCACATCTTTTTGACGACATGTTGTTGATGTAACAAAACGATGTGATTATGACGTCGGTTGCAACATCCTGAAATGTTAGATGTGATAATGTTGTCAGTATTTCACATCTATTTGACGACATGTTGTTGATGTCACAAAACGATGTGATTATGACGTGGGTTGCAACATCCTGAAATGTTAGATGTGATAATGTTGTCAGTATTTCACATCTATTCGACGATATCTTGTTGATGTGAGAAAACGATGTAATTATGACGTGGGTTGCAACATCCTGAAATGTTAGATGTGATAATGTTGTCAGTATTTCACATCTATTTGACGACATGTTGTTAATGTCACAAAACGATGTGATTATGTCGTGGGTTGCAACATCCTGAAATGTTAGATGTGATAATGTTGTCAATATTTCACATCTATTTGACGACATGTTCTTGATGTCACAAAACGATGGGATTATGACGTGGGTTGCAGCATCCTGAAATGTTAAATGTGATAATGTTGTCAATGTTTCACATCTATTTCGCGCCATGTTGTTGATGTCACAAAACGATGTGATTATGACGTGGGTTGCAACATCCTGAAATGTTAGATTTGATAATGTTGTCAATATTTCACATCTATTTGATGTCTTGTTGTTGATGTCACAAAACGATGTGATTGTGACGTAAGTTGCAACATCCTGAAATGTTAGATGTGATAATGTTGTCAATATTTCACATCTATTTGATGACTTGTTGTTGATGTCACAAAACGATGTGATTGTGACGTGGGTTGCAACATCCTGAAATGTTAGATGTGATAATATTCTCAATATTTCACATGTATTTGGCGACATGTTGTTGATGTTACAAAATGATGTAATTATGACGTGGGTTGCAACATTCTGAAATGTTAGATGTGATAATGTTGTCAATATTTCACATCTATTTGACGACATGTTCTTGATGTCACAAAACGATGGGATTATGACGTGGGTTGCAACATCCTGAAAAGTTAGATGTGATAATGTTGTCAATATTTCACATCTATTTGACGACATGTTCTTGATGTCACAAAACGATGGGATTATGACGTGGGTTGCAGCATCCTGAAATGTTAAATGTGATAATGTTGTCAATGTTTCACATCTATTTCGCGCCATGTTGTTGATGTCACAAAACGATGTGATTATGACGTGGGTTGCAACATCCTGAAATGTTAGATTTGATAATGTTGTCAATATTTCACATCTATTTGATGTCTTGTTGTTGATGTCACAAAACGATGTGATTGTGACGTAAGTTGCAACATCCTGAAATGTTAGATGTGATAATGTTGTCAATATTTCACATCTATTTGATGACTTGTTGTTGATGTCACAAAACGATGTGATTGTGACGTGGGTTGCAACATCCTGAAATGTTAGATGTGATAATATTCTCAATATTTCACATCTATTTGGCGACATGTTGTTGATGTTACAAAATGATGTAATTATGACGTGGGTTGCAACATTCTGAAATGTTAGATGTGATAATGTTGTCAATATTTCACATCTATTTGACGACATGTTCTTGATGTCACAAAACGATGGGATTATGACGTGGGTTGCAACATCCTGAAATGTTAGATGTGATAATGTTGTCAATGTTTCACATCTATTTCGCGCCATGTTGTTGATGTCACAAAACGATGTGATTATGACGTGGGTTGCAACATCCTGAAATGTTAGATTTGATAATGTTGTCAATATTTCACATCTATTTGACGACTTGATGTTGATGTCACAAAACGATGTGATTATGACGTGGGTTGCAACATCCTGAAATGTGAGATGTGATAATGTTGTCAATATTTCACATCTATTTGACGATAAGTTGTTGATGTCACAAAACGATGTAATTATGACGTGGTTTGCAACATCCTGAAATGTTAGATGTGATAATGTTGTCAATATTTCACATCTATTGGACGACATGTTCTTGATGTCACAAAACGATGGGATTATGACGTGGGTTGCAACATCCTGAAATGTTAGATGTGATAATGTTGTCAATGTTTCACATCTATTTCGCGCCATGTTGTTGATGTCACAAAACGATGTGATTATAACGTGGGCTGCAACATCCTGAAAAGTTAGATTTGATAATGTTGTCAATATTTCACATCTATTTGATGTCTTGTTGTTGATGTCACAAAACGATTTGATTGTGACGTGAGTTGCAACATCCTGAAATGTTAGATGTGATAATGTTGTCAATATTTCACATCTATTTGATGACTTGTTGTTGATGTCACAAAACGATGTGATTGTGACGTGGGTTGCAACATCCTAAAATGTTAGATGTGATAATATTCTCAATATTTCACATCTATTTGACGACATGTTGTTGATGTTACAAAATGATGTAATTATGACGTGGGTTGCAACATTCTGAAATGTTAGTTGTGATAATGTTGTCAATATTTTACATCTATTTGACGACATGTTGTTGATGTCATAAAACGATGTGATTATGACGTGGGTTGCAACATCCTGAAATGTTAGATGTGATTATGTTGTCAGTATTTCACATCTATTTGACAATATGTTGTTGATGTCACAAAACGATGTAATTATGACGTGGGTTGCGACATCCTGAAATGTTAGATGTGATAATGTTGTCAATATTTCACATCTATTTGATGACTTGTTGTTGATGTCACGAAACGATGTGTTTATGACGTGGGTTGCAACATCCTAAAATGTTAGATGTGATATTGTAGTCAGTATTTCACATCTATTTTACGATATGTTGTTGATGTGAGAAAACGATGTAGTTATGACGTGGGTTGCAACATCCTAAAATGTTAGATGTGATAATGTTGTCAGTATTTCACATCTATTTGACGATATGTTGTTGATGTGAGAAAACGATGTAATTATGACGTGGGTTGCAACATCCTAAAATGTTAGATGTGATAATGTTGTCAGTATTTCACAACTATTTGACGATATGTTGTTGATGTGAGAAAACGATGTAATTATGACGTGGGTTGCGACATCCTGAAATGTTAGATGTGATAATGTTGTCAGTATTTCACATCTTTTTGACGACATGTTGTTGATGTAACAAAACGATGTGATTATGACGTCGGTTGCAACATCCTGAAATGTTAGATGTGATAATGTTGTCAGTATTTCACATCTATTTGACGACATGTTGTTGATGTCACAAAACGATGTGATTATGACGTGGGTTGCAACATCCTGAAATGTTAGATGTGATAATGTTGTCAGTATTTCACATCTATTCGACGATATCTTGTTGATGTGAGAAAACGATGTAATTATGACGTGGGTTGCAACATCCTGAAATGTTAGATGTGATAATGTTGTCAGTATTTCACATCTATTTGACGACATGTTGTTGATGTCACAAAACGATGTGATTATGACGTGGGTTGCAGCATCCTGAAATGTTAGATGTGATAATGTTGTCAGTATTTCACATCTATTTGACGACATGTTGTTGATGTCACAAAACGATGTGATTATGACGTGGGTTGCTACATCCTGAAATGTTAGATGTGATAATGTTGTCAGTATTTCACATCTATTTGACGATATGTTGTTGATGTGAGAAAACGATGTAATTA
Source organism: Flabesymbios commensalis (assembly GCA_964017125.1). Classification (NCBI taxonomy): domain Eukaryota; kingdom Metazoa; phylum Annelida; class Polychaeta; order Terebellida; family Flabelligeridae; genus Flabesymbios; species Flabesymbios commensalis. Next base: position 9,426,993 of record OZ024906.1, read on the forward strand.
TGACGTGGGTTGCAACATCCTGAAATGTTAGATGTGATAATGTTGTCAGTATTTCACATCTATTTGACGACATGTTGTTAATGTCACAAAACGATGTGATTATGTCGTGGGTTGCAACATCCTGAAATGTTAGATGTGATAATGTTGTCAGTATTTCACATCTATTTGACGATATCTTGTTGATGTGAGAAAACGATGTAATTATGACGTGGGTTGCAGCATCCTGAAATGTTAGATGTGATAATGTTGTCATTATTTCACATCTATTCGACGATATCTTGTTGATGTGAGAAAACGATGTAATTATGACGTGGGTTGCAACATCCTGAAATGTTAGATGTGATAATGTTGTCAGTATTTCACATCTATTTGACGACATGTTGTTGATGTCACAAAACGATGTGATTATGACGTGGGTTGCAACATCCTGAAATGTTAGATGTGATAATGTTGTCAGTATTTCACATCTATTTGACGATATGTTGTTGATGTGAGAAAACGATGTGATTATGACGTGGGTTGCAACATCCTGAAATGTTAGATGTGATAATGTTGTCAGTATTTCACATCTATTTAACGATATGTTGTTGATGTGAGAAAACGATGTAATTATGACGTGGGTTGCAACATCCTGAAATGTTAGATGTGATAATAATGTCAGTATTTCACATAGATTTGACGCCATGTTGTTGATGTCACAAAACGATGTAATTATGATGTTTGTTGCAACATCCTGAAATGTTAGATGTGATAATGTTGTCAATATTTCACATCTATTTGACGACCTGTTGTTGATGTCACAAAACGAAGTGATTATGACGTGGGTTGCAACATCCTGAAATGTTAGATGTGATAATGTTGTCAATATTTCACATATATTTGACGACATGTTGTTGATGTCGCAGAACGATATGATAATGGCGTGGATGGCTGCATGTAAGATGACAGATGTCATTATATTTTCAATATCTCACATCTATTTGACAACATGTTGTTGATTGAATATTGTCAAAATTTCACATCTATTTGACGACATGTTTTTATGTCACAAAACAATGTGAATATCCAGTGAGTTGCAGCATTGCGAGATGTCAGATGTCAGAATATTGTCAATATCTCACATCTATTCGACAACATGTTGTTTGTGTCACAAAACGATGTGATTATTGCCTTGCTTGCATCTTTGTGAGATGTCAGAATATAGTTAATATGTCACATCTATTTGATGACATGTTGTTAATGTCATAAAACAATGTGTTTATTACGTGGGGGTTGTTGCATGTCAGATGTCAGTTGTCAAGATCTTGTCATCTCACATGTATTTGGTCATAATGGTTCGCAAATGGTCGCTATTGGTCGCACATGGTCGCAAATATCGCAAATGGTCGCAGAAGTCGACGTCCAAACTTTACTGTTACTTGAAAAGTCGCAGTTGTCTCTAGTTATAATTTAATATCACTTGCTGACGCATATTTTCCTGAAATAATAATGACATAATGTTATGTTATTAGGCCTACATGCCACATCATGCCCTTATAATGACAAATCATAACGTTGTATCACGTGTTGATATTTAGGCCTATTATGCAATATCATGCTATTTTAAAGCAATATCATGACATTGGCATTATAATTGCAAATATATTATGGCATAGACTTCCATCATCAAGATGACATGTAGGCCCTAGGTCTGTTCTGAATTTGCTGAATAAGCCTAATGATGAATAATGATAAATTCTTATTTTATAGGCCCAATGGCAATCACATTGTAATGCAAATGGTCGCAAATGTCCTGAATGTCGCAAATGTTGCAAATGGTCGCAAATGGTCACAAATGGTCGCAATTGGTCGTAAATGGTCAAAAAATGGTTGCAAATGTCGCAAATAATCATAAGTGGTCGCAATTGGTCGCAAATGGTCGCAATTGGTCGCAAATGGTCAAAAATGGTTGCAAAAGATCGCAATTAGTCGCAAATTGTGGCAAATGTCGCAATTGGTCGCAAATGGTAAAAAAATGGTCGCAATTGGTGGTAAATGCTGGCAAATGGTCGCAAATGGTCGCAAATGTCGCAAATGGTCGCAATTGGTCGCAGGTGGTCTCAAATGGTCGTAAATGTCCCAAATGTCGCAAATGGTCACAAATAATCGCTAATGGTCTCAAATGGTCGCAATTGGTCGCAAATGGCCGCACATGGTCGCAAATAGTCGCGAATGGTCGCAAATGGTCGCAATTGTTCGCAAAAAGTTGACGTGCAAACTTTACTGTTACTTGAAAAGTCACAGCTAGTTGTCTCCAGCTATAATTTAATATCACTTGCTGACGCATATTGTCCTGACATAATAATGACGTACATAATGTTATGTTAGTACATGCCACATCATGCCCTTATAATGACAAATAATAACGTTGTGTCACGTGTTGATATTTAGGCCTATTATGCAATATCTTGATATTTTAAAGCAATATCATGACATTGACATTATGTTGCAAAATCCTGTGAATATATTATGGCATAGCCTTCCACCATCAAGATGACATGTAGGCCCTAGGTCTATTCTGAAATTGCTGAATAAGCCTAAGATGAATAATTATAAATCCTTATATAATAGGTCCAATGCCAATGACATTGTAATGCAAATGGTCACACATGTCCTAAACGTCGCCAATGGTCGTAATTGGTCGCAATTGTTCGCAAATGGTCGCAAAAGTCGCAAATAATCGCAACTGGTCGCACATGGTCGCAATTGGTCGCAATATGGTCGCACATGGTCGCAAATGGTTGCAAGTGGTCTCAATTGGTCGCAAATGGTGGCAAATGGTCACAAGAGTTCGCAAATGGTCGCAAATAACCCAAATGTCGCAAATGGTCGTAAATGGTCGCATATGATCGCAATTGGGCGCAAATGGTCGCACATGGTCGCAAAGGGTCACAACTGGTCGCAAATAACCCAAATAATCGCAAGTGGTCGTAAATGGTCGCAAATGGTCGCAAATTGATGCACATGGTCGCAAATAGTCACAAAGGTTCGCGAATGGTCGCAAATGGTCGCAAAAGTTGCAGATGGTCCCAAATGTCGAAATGATTGCAAATGGTCGCAAATAATCACAAATGGTCGCACATGGTCACAAAAGGTCAGTCGCAAATGGTCGCAAAAGGTCGCAAATCGTTGAATAAAGGTGTTGAATAAAGGTTAATCCTAATTTGAATAACCCGAAAACAACGTTCCTTTAACATTAAGGTGAAATATTATTTACGGGCTGATAATCAACTTCGTTTTAACGTTCGTATTTGGATGTTATTTTGCTGTAACCGAACGTCACCAACACACTGGAGTATGGTTGTGTTATAGATATACCACCCACACGTAGGGCCTACGTTGTTACAGAAGAACAACATTTATTTTTATTGTGAAGACGACTCCTTATTACCTCTTACTAATGTGTTTAATTGTTTAATATTATTTCTAATACATGAGAACACATTTACAAACACCCGATTTCTAATTGGAAATCATTTCAATAAACAGACATTTTTGTACATAGCCTCCTGGCTACTGCATAATAACATAGTCTACAGTAGTCAATTTTTATTTTCTGTCGGAATGAAGCATTCCAATTGTAAGGCTAAGGTATTATGCATATAATCATGGTCAGCTACTCGTTTTGAACGTGCTATACACCAGCAAAAATAACGAGAAGAAAGAGATGAAAAAGAACCTTCTTGAGCAACGATGGACATTGAAACGAAAAGCCAGTAAGTACATAATATGCCTATACATGTATTCTACAAACTGTTTGAGCCTGTAAGTAGCATATAACCGTTAAAAACATATTGAACTATTTTCTTGCTAAACGAAGTCAAGATATCATGCAATCAAGACAAATATGTTTTTGTTTTATTGTAGGTCATGATGGGTTTGAGATTACATTGACTTGCCATGAACAGGTAATACAATCGAACGGAGTAGAAGTAGACAACTTAATGTCTATCATGTCTATCAAATACAAAACGATACATCATACATAGCGTCCGAATTGTACAACTACGTGCGAGTATAGGCGTATAGGCCTACCTTAAACCTATATCTAAATAATCTAGTAAAGTTTATTTTATAATGGTGTAATTAATATTTACTAGGGAAGTTAGAAGAACCTGTGGCGGGCACAGGCGGACATGTAAACAATGGAATATAGTCACTGGGTGAATTTAATGCCGATCTGGGTCCGATGAGCTTCCACAATTTCTCCTGAAAAACGCTGACAAGAAGATATATATCGACATATACCTTCTTTTTAAATAACGTATATTTGACCACTATATTTGATCTAGGAAATTACCCGATCAGTCTAAGCTAATATTACCTGTGTTTGCAAACAAATAGACTGACATATAGGCTACCTCGTCCAACTACAGGCCGATCTGTTGAACATATGTGTCTAGGCGAAATTGCTTGAACACCATCTGAATATTTTAACATAATCATTGTTTGAACATGATCTGCAACAGTATCATAACCCGCTGTTTTAGCACCTTTGCAACATGGTTTCCATGCTAATCATTTTTGCGAAAATCATCTACTTTTGACCACCAAAGATCTGGTCCAAAACAATCAGGAGATAATTCAAACTGATGTCATGGCTCTAGATTTTATTACTTATATTTTTACTTTGGATCCAAAAAAATTTAGTAGGCCCAATGACTGCTTCGAAAAGTCCTCACGTGGGAACTGGCTTGCCACTTGGACCTATAATATTTATATATCCTATGTAAATGACATCATATAAATATGTTATTTATAAAAGAAGAAAGAACTTCAGGATGACAACCCTGTACAACATATGTTTTTTAAGTGCCATTGTAATACGATAAAAACGTTGTAGTCAATTGATGAGATGAATGATGTACAGATGATCATGTGAGGGTGGGGGTGATAGGGCATGGTGGGTTATTGAGAGTGTTTACCTTCGCTCGCCCGATTAGGGATTCTGGACATTTCTAGGGGATCTACCTCCAGACATGCCCAGATGGCCGGAGACTTGGGTTTCGCTGTGCAATTTAATGTTGAAACTCCATAGCATTTCGCACAGCTCTGGTATCTTCGGGTCGGATAGTCCCCAGAGTAACAATAAGAAGGGTAACTCCATTCAACCCCCGTGAGAGACCTATACTAATGTCAAACACGCTATTGCCAGTTATTTAGGGCTACCACGGCCTACACCAGCGCCAGCACTGATGCGAGAGCACCGCAGTTGAACTGAGGTCCCAGGGTACGCCACTGGCAATCAGCTTGAAGATTATGGCCAGATAAGAGGAGGATGCAGCTTCCCTTGGATGATTGCTGTAGACTAGTGCTTCCGTACCATGCCGTATAGCATATGCAATTGACGGAACTGATCCCTAATGACCCTCTCCTCAATAGCAGCTTTTAAGAGCAAACTGAGCGATTAGTTTGGTCGGCCGCTCAGCACCGCCCTTCACCTGATACTCTATTTAGGACGACTATAAGAAGTCAAAATATCAATGTCAAGTCTCATCAATGTTAACACTTTCTGCTGATAACTACATCCTGCTTATGCAAGTCAAACCAAGGCCGATTAAAACAGACAATCTTAAGGCTTGTCAAAATAATAGCACATGAACCGGATTTTGGGAAATTATTCAACATAACCAAATGTTCTGTCCTCCGAGTGAAATGCCCCAGAGGATGAGGGTTAAATACTCTTTGATTAGGCTACCAATTGAAGGGATTATAATTGCACTCTGAAAAGTGTCCATGCTACACCATACCTTTTAGGTGCGGATCTAGCTCTTCATTGACGGGGGAGGGGTTAAACTTGACAAAGGAATATTTCACTGTAGCCTGTCCGCGGAGGGGCCTTCCTGTGAAATATTTTGATTTTCAAAGCCTTTTTCCTGCAATCCAAGGCATATTGGCCACTGTTTGTCCGATAATGTGTCACCAATTCATAAGGTAACCCCAAAGCTAGCCTAGTTCCTGGCCCGCGAGCCCAGAATGCAATGGGTCACAGATGGGACTACCCCGAAGCAAGATTATAATTTTTTTTGAGGGAGGGTTAAGGTTTACCCTTGGATCCGCTCCTGCCTTGGAGTCAGCACTATAGAACTTAGAATGATCGACACTGGTTGATGTAGTTAGAAGGATCTCGCCCTCCACTACGTTCCGTAACATGTGGTTACTGGTGGGCATTTATAAACCAAATTTCGGTTTATATCCCTTAGTTTTAGTTCTCCCTTTTTAAACAGGCTTGTTTTGAGATTTGGCGCGCATTTGAATTCTTTTAAATTTCTAGCGAAAATGACTGTATAAAAAGGTTAATTTTTTGTAAATCTTACAGGATTATCGATGTGGAGTGTTAATGGAGACAATATGCTATCACCGTACTGATTATCAGCCTGTACCGACGGTAAATAGTGTAGTAGGTATCAGAATCTCTGAATATCGCCCACCTGGCCATGGCAAGCAGGGGTTGTGGTGAATGTCGAAAGCCACCGAAAACTATAAGCCAAATCGAAAACCATCTAAAACCACCTTTTCTGTACCCTAGAGTTCTTAGATTTATAACCTATTATAAATACCTTACACTCGAAAATGAAAAAAATATACCGTAAGACTGACATGCCTAAAAACAATTTTTAATCAATCATTCGTTTGAAACTGGTATAGACTATTACTATTAGTATTATCAGAATTGTCATTGACATTGTGTTACCTGTCAAATCATTACAAATGGTCTAACATTTGAAATACTCATTTTTTTAGGGTTGTTGCCAAATGAGATAATAATGGTTACAAAATTTTGGAGAATTGAGTAGGCCTAGGGCTAGGCCTAATTTTGACCATCCATCAACAGGTGGGGGCTGACCGCAGATTAAAGTACGTACTTCCTTTGAAGTACGTACTTAGATTGAGGTATGTCCGTACTTTGATCTAAGTACACCTTGAGCTTCACTTTTACAAATGGGTACTCTCATTTGTTATTTTATTACCCCTTTGCAACCTAAGATGTTATTGGTTGAATGGTTTATTTCTGAACATTGATAATCAAGCTATTAAATTATTCATAAGAGAAACTTCCAATTATTTTCTGTTTACCTGGATATAGCCAAGACTTTTGCAACAGGCTGAATTTTTTTTTTCATCCCTTTGTCCTGGAACTGTTGAGCATTTGCCAGCTACCAGAAATAGTTTACTTGAAAGAGCACATTTCATTGTACAACATGTATTTTATCAAAACTGTTTTTCATGTTTGGAAAATTATATATTTAACTTTATATCTGTTCCACTGAGGGCATACTTAGATTGAAGTACAGGGTGTACTTTAAAGGAAGTACGTACTTTAATGGAAGTACGGATGATGAGGCATGTGACTCTATGGCAGAACTTTTAATAGCACATTCCTAATTTTCCAGACATAGGACTGCTCTATAAATTGATAATTTTATATTTCAAACTATCTTTTCTAAAGTCCATTAATTCTCTTAGTTGGCAATACATATTATCCACTTTAAATTGATAAATGTTTACCTCTTGTTGCACTCTCAGCTTTACAGTTAAAAGCATGTCATCTAACAAAGTCAGAACTCCTGTAAATTTAGTAGCCTGATTATTATTGGACAGACTCTGACTATTGGACCAATGAAATAATGTGCTGCAAATGAATGGGGTCACAACAAGTGAGTGCTCTATCAAACCAAAATGCGGCTGCAGGCGTACTTCGATCGACGTACTGCACACCTCAATGGAAGTACGTACTTCAAAGGAAGTACGTACTTTAATCTGCGGTCGGCCCCTGATCAAGGATGGCAGCGCTCACTGGGTGGCGCTGAACTTCACTTTCAGTTCTCGCTCCTCAAATGGCATGAGTATATGATTTCACTTCGATTTAGTGTGAAACAGACCTAGGTTAAGTTTGATAAGGAGCCTTTCGATTCGATATTAGAACGGATATGCCACAATGATGCATTTCCGCTTGCTGCATTTATTGACGCTAGCGATTTTTTAGTGAGGAAGACGTTTTATTTTTTAAATAAAAAATTGCATTTTCTTTAAGTAACTATGAGTCATATCAAAATATTACTCAGATGTTCTTTATCATGTCAACTCCATCATAGTCTAGATCAGTTTTTTTAACGTAAGCCAGCGTTCTCTACATAAAATTTAACTTTATCTAGAGCACCTGAAAATTTTCTGACACATTTTCATTGTTATTGTTGTTGTTTGAGATAGCTAGTCTGCTTCAGACTAATTATGTGCCCGCCTGGGAAACAGTCTACTGCCTATGCCTCCCTTTCCTTTGACCTTGTAATAGCCTATACCCCATAAGTCCAAATCTGGAAAGAGTTATGAAATTTTGCACACATGTCGTCCAACATATGTAAAATAAGATCTGATGTAGGGGGTGATGTTTCATTTTTTTCCTTGATATGCTTATTTGCATAAATCCAAAATGGCTGCCCTCGGCCATCTTGAATTTTTAATTTTTGACAGATTAGTCCTAGAATCTTATGTAATACCCCATTTTTAACCAATTTGAATTAACTGGTTCCACAGGTATGCTTATTTTTACTATTCAAGGTTATCTAGGGGTCAAAACAAGATGGCTGCCATCCGCCATCTTGAAATTGTATGTTTTGACATAACAGCCTTAGAATCTCATGCAATACCTCATTTTTGACTAATTTGAATACACTGATTCCACTGGTATGATTATTTTTATGATTTAAGGTCATCTAGGGGTCAAAACCAAGATGGCTGCCATCGGCCATATTGAATTTTTAACTTTTTACAGAATATCCCTAGAATCTTGTGTAATATCTCATTTTGACCATTTTAAATGCACTGATTCCACTGGTATGGTTATTTTTACGATTCATGGTCATCTAGGGGTCAAAGCAAGATGGCTGCCGTAGGCAATCTTGAAATTTTATGTTTTGACATAATAGCCCTACAATCTCATGTAATACCTCATTTTTGACTAATTTGAATACACTGATCCCATTGGTATGATTATTTTTTTGATTTAAGGTCATCTAGGGGTCAAAACAAGATGGCTGCCGTCGGCCTTCTTGAAATTTTAACTCTTGACAGAAAAGCCCTAGAATATTGTGTAATACCTCATTTTTGACCAATTTGAATGCACTGATTCCACTGGTATGATTATTTTTAAGATTCAAGGTCATCTTAGGGTCAAAGCAATAGATGGCTGCCGTCGGCCATATTGAATTTTTATCTTTTGAAATAATAGCCCTGGAATTTTGTGTAATACCTCATTTTCGCCTAATTTGAATACACTGGTTTCATTGCAATGGTTATTTTTATGTTTTAATGCCATCTAAAGATCCAAAACAATATGGCCACCAATAACCAAAGCCATTTATAGGTCACAACCAAGGAAACCGGCTAAAACGACAGTTAATATTCAATTTTAAACTCTTAAAATTATAGTATCAGAGTGAAATTGCATACATTTGCCCCTGTTTTTTTTTATGTTTTTTAGTTTCTTCAACAAAATCCAAAATGGCCGCCAAAATCCTATGTCAATCTCTAGGGCTTGGACCGCTTCGTTGATTTGTTTCATGTTTGGTTTTTATCCTGGATGTGTGCTGATAGTTTTTGGTGTGACTCTGATATTTATAACTTTGATTTTTTGTATGTTTTAGAATTTTAGCGGACATATCAGTTTTGCTTATTTTGGCTATTTAATTTGGGTATGCTCAGCTCACTGGCCCTGAGAAATTTGTCTCTAGAATTGTTTATTTTTTTAGCAAAATCCAAGATGGCCGACAAATCACATGTTACTCTCAAGAGCTTGACCCCTTCACCGATTTGTTTCAAGGAAAGACCTTACCCTGGCCATGTTTGATTTTGGTGTGATTCTGACGTCACATTTTTATCCCCCGCCCATAAAGTCCGTGTTTCGTTTCCGGACGATATCTCTCAAACCGTTAGCCGGATTGCTTTCATATAATATTGCATACACACATCCCTCAGGGGGTTGTAGATGTGCCTTTTGGGGGTTATGACCTTTGACCCAGTCTATTTTAAAAATAATAAATGTGAAGTCAACCCTAAGATATATTTATGTGAAAATTGAAGACAATGTAACAATGAAAATACAGTAAGAAATATACTATTTAGTAAATATATTTTTTAATTATTAAAGCTGCATAACTGTTTTGTTTATTTTCTTCAAACGATTAATCCATGGAGAATGGTGTTTTATTTTTTTATTTTACTGCCCCGGTTTTGGGGTACTTGCCCCCTCAATTTATCACTTGCCGACTTGCCACTGACATGCTTTGTCTGTTGTGACAGTCGCTCAAATTTAAAATGGTGAAAATTGAAGCTATTGCCCAGGGGGCCACTGTCTGAAATTTTTTACTTGCCCCCACCCAAAATTGGTTGCCCTGGGCAATTGGGCAACCATTAGTGTTAGCCCTGGTTACTGAGTTATCAAGGATTTAAGTTTGTTGTTTTTTAATATTGTTGCCCCACCAAAACAAACCTGATAACAGCGGAGTAAGACATACTGTCTATATAATCAGGACATTAAAAGTACCAAGTGGCAGATAACGGTCATCATAGAAAAAGAGAGGAAGACTTTTAAAATTATTGTTATTTTTTAAGTAATCATAGATTCATTTCACAGTACATCTGTATTGTCTCATATCAGTTAGACATATATAGAAGTTATTACTTTGTGTGATATGGATATCTGCATGTAATGTCATGTTTAATATCGGTACCGGTATGGAGAATGTCACTCACTTGAAAAGTAGAACTCTACTTCAGTATGGTGCTTTTAAGTGTGGGCCAGCATCTGAGCCTTTGGCCCGCCATTAAGACACTCTCCTCAGACTGTGGGAAATTGTACTTGGAATTAAGATCAAATTCAGTGATGTAAATCATCGTTTTCGCTCTTTGGATTTTCGTGATTTTCTTGAAAAACATTTGCATTTTTTTATTAGGTATCTCATGGACATTTCAAAATATATTCAAAATGCTACTAGACAATATTATCAGATTTTATTTTATCGTAAATCATCATATACATCGCGCTATGCGGTAAAATAAAATAATATATAAAAACATCAGACTTTACTGTAAGCGATTTGACCCAGTATCCGACATCTAGATCTGCGGCTGGTTATGTGGGCTTTGTATCTCAGCTCACACAAAGCATTGATCCAATGGCAGAATAATGTCGGCCCATCGTCTGCGGTACTGGCCCAACATTATGCCGATTCAGTTCAATGTATGTGTTTGCTATTAAGGGGGTGGTTTCGTGCTGGCCAATGTAACATTATATTGGCCCATAACCTTACCGTTATTACATGAATATTGTACACACACCAAATCACTACTTAATAATACTTGATGGTGTACCGCATGGTGAACTAATTCAGCTACATTTACCCAGTTTTAGTGCATTTATAAAGCCTTTAAAACAATAGCAATGATTGTTTTGTACGTTTTAGGTTATTTTTATCGAAATAAACAAGACAGTTATGCAGCTTTAAGTGCTTCTTCGCATCAGTGTATTCTGGTATTATAGGCCCCAGTGGATTTATTTGCTAAATGCTTTGTTGAGTCTATTATTTTATAGGTTTAAATGTAAACTGCAACAAAATATCTATGAGATCTGAGAAATTGTGTTATAGTTACAGCTGCATCTTTTGATTGTCATACATTCATATAAACATTATTATTTTATTTTCCAAATATATGGCCATTGTGCTTTAAAAGTGTTTTTATGAAAATAAATAGTGTTGTGACTTATCATGTTCCTGGCAAGTGTCCACTGAGTTAATATTTGCATTTAGTCATGTAGGCCTACACATAATATTTAAAATTAAATAATATTATGCATTATAATTGAAGTCATATATATAGCGAATTTCTTCCAAATTTACCATATAAAGTGTAATAAAAAGTAAAATAAGGACTGCTTAGTATATATTTTTCCTCAATTTGTTTATATAATCATAATTAGTATGCACAGCTGAGCATGTGGTAAAAAAATGAAATTTTTTCGACTGTTCGAAATATTAAAAAAATTGGGATAGATTTCATCTGCCATTTTTGGCGTCTTTTCTGTTTGTTTTTTTATTTTTGAAATTAAGACGGTTGCTATACAAAATGTATCATAACTTTATCAATAATTGGATTTTTTGTATACTTTTTTATTATTCAGTCATGAATATAATGGACCTTATGTAAACAAAATTTCAAGTCTCTAGCGCTAAAATAAATAAAAAATGGCCTGCCATCCTTACATCCATCACCCTTGGACAGGCCATAGTCTATTAATATCAGTGCATAAAATTGCCAATATTCAGTAAATTATTGTCATTGAGCAAAAACATGTAAGCATTATCCTAGCTGGTTTAAGCCCACAATTTTTATGGTTTAGTCCCATTTGAATAGACATTTACCATTGAATTGGGCCTAAACCAGTAGTATATCTACTCCTGGTTTATGCCCACTTTAATATCATCTTAATCCTCTTTATATACTTCTCCTGTTTTAAGCCCATTTGAATGGACATTCACCATTGAAGTGGGCCTAAACCAGGATTATATATATAGGCCTACTCCCGGCTTAGGCCATATAAACCCGGTTTAGGCCCAATTCAGTGGTAGATGTCCGTTCAAATGGGCCTAAACCAGGGGTAGTATATTTATAAATAACTTTTCTATCAACTATAATTAGCATATATAATAAAATAGTAATTTGAACAGAACGATGCCTTGGGGGAAGTACCCCCCCAGAAAAGGGGCGTGGAGACGTTTTGGGGGGATAACATTACAAGCTGATTACGCTCTAAATGGGTCTAAATTTTTAGGCCCACTAGAAACATGAGAAAGGGAAATTGTCAGTCAGGTGGGCTTAAACTTTTAAGCCCACTCAAATTCATGCTTGTCAGAGACGTGGGCCTAAGCCAATCAAAACATGCGTGAAAAATGATTATTACGCTATAAATGGGCCTCAAGTTTTAGACCCACGGGAAAGCTAAATTGTCAGTCAAGTGGGCCTAAACTTTTAAGCCCATTGAAATGGTGCATGGTCACATGCTTGATAAATTAAAACTTGACATTGTAAACAAATCATTGTCAACCCGGACAATCACCGACATTGTATGTCCTTGATTTGATATAATTTGAAAAAAAAAACTTTCTAAAAGCTGATTGTCCACCCGGACAACCCCCTGGTAGCTATTGATTTTCCATGATGGGTTTTGGTTGTCTTGGACAACCAAAAAGGCCTTATTTCGAACGCTGCATATGTGTATTTCACTAATAGTTCGGATAAGTTCGACCATACAGACTGAGAGATTTGACGTGTGTGTTCATGCTGTAAACTATTATGTCGACTGGTTCAAAACTACATTGATCTGAGTTAGAATCTGTCATTCCATGATTGTGAACCATAATGTTTACAGTATTTATTTGTACAATACTTGCTCTGTAACTAATATTTCAGATAGCCAAGTGTGGTCGTGTTGGGGGCAGTGCAGCCAAAGGCATGGTGAAAAATATAATGTCGCGGTAAGTACTATGCGGAGGTGGCATTTTTTTATTTACTTGATCCGTCACCCAGCGGCACATATGATTTACGCTATTATTCAATCATGTTTCACAACACTGGGGTCACCATAATATTTGGGATATATAGTGATAAGGTTAAATCATTCCGCTTGATTGACTCCAGATGGTTATGCTTTCCCTGGCAAGGGGCTGCATATATATGTGTTCATTAGATATCAGCCGCCGCTCACTCAGAATAATGTGCGCTCTTATTCAAGAACCACATCGGATATTAATCAGATTTTTCAACTTACTGAGTGATATTTTGCCTGTATTGGGGGTGTTTTCTTCGAATAGGCTAAGCATGGTGAATTTTTCTGATTTGATTATCGCTCTGCTTGATTGACTCCTATTAATTGGTCTATTGACTGATTTGTTTTGAATGGGAATGTAATATCTCAAGAACCCCAGTCCGAATCATTTGTGATTTTTTATGCAGGTGAATAAAGGTCAAAATAGCATAACTCCATAAAATTACAAATGTCGTATTGCAGTCATTATTGACTATAATATGCGTGAATGACATCTGGAAAAAATGTGCAAGATAGTTAGACCATTACTGTTGAACAAAATGTGTGGTTTCTGGTACCTAAGGGTTATGCCCTGAAAAATTTCAACTTACCGTATTTATTCTAATAAATGCCCAGGGCGTTAATTAGAATACCCCTGATTAATGATCATATAGTGTACATGAGCGTGGGATTTATTTTCAATTCAGGGGGGGGGGGGGCGTTTATTGGAATTTGGGCGTTTATTAGAATAAATACAGTGATTACATTTTAAATGACAGACTTGCGGTCATTTCTTCAAGTGATTTCCACTTTTAAACTATGATTACAGGCTGAGGCCTGTTTCCGTTGCCGTCGGGCCTTGTTGTTATATGTTTTACGGGTCCGCCAACATTGATTTAACCAAAATAAAATTGTCATTTTAGAATTTTTTATTCCCTCCGATGCCGATTTTCAATACCCCAATGTGTTATTCCACATAGCAATTTTTTTTCTTGTGAAAAACTCTCTAATTTCACCATGTTTTGCGGTCCTGAGAACTGACCCACACAACTATCTGTGAACTATAAAGCCTGCCAGATGCGTGCATACCAGATGCTGAGGTCATTACCAGAAACCGCTCTTAATTTTGTCTGATCCACCCCCTCCGAAGAGTTATGCCTTTCACAGTCTGCGGGGCGTGCTGTCAATCAATATTTTAAAGATATATCTGAATTTTATTTTTATTCCGAATCCCGACATTGCATCCTGGCAATTTCCACCTGTAAAACTTATAATGAAAAAGTCTGGCTTTATTGAACTTCATGTTCGTGAAAATGAACCCTTCTCAGCTTTTACCCCCATTTAAAATGTGGCTACATTATCAATAGGAGCTATCATAAAAGTTTCATTCATTTTCAACTCTACCAGGGTCAGGCTTCCAATGTGTTTGCTGCAAGTCCTCTGATATAGTTTTCTGTCTGATATCTTAAAACCATGATAATTGTTTGCTTTTCATGAAAAGGAATCAAGTGAACTTTCTGTTAAAGGATTGAGCTCAGAACTGTTTTTGTTGCAGAATTCGAAGTGGGCACATACATTGCTAATGTGCTGAGATATGCTGTAACTGCATCGAGAATAAAAGGTACCGTATTTATTAAGTCTCCACCCACCATGTGGTGGAGACTTATTGTCTTTGTGCTGTCTATTGTTGTTATTTAGTCTCCACCAACTATGGGGCGGAGACTTATTGTTTTAGTGCTGTCTATTGTTGTTATTAAGCATCCCTGATACTATCGGTATGCTTATACACTGTATTAAACCCTGTTCCGCCATGGTAGCTCAATTTTTTTGAGGCAAAATTGCTGCATTAATTTCAAGAGCATTTTCATTAGTTTATTACTATGTTGTAATCCTCGTTAAATAAATATGTTTAAGCCAATTTTAATGAGCTGACCTGGCACAATTGTTATAATCTTTTCAGCTCGGTAATATTGGGTTACTCCGGCTTCGTGCCGTAGCTTAGAACACAATTTTAATATGTCAACTCAGAGTGAGTTGGGTAATTTAAAATCATCAGAATAAATTCATTTATACCAGATTGGATCACTTGGTTTATCCTATGGGTCATTCCATGTCAAATCAACCAGTTTTCAGAAAAGTTCCCGGGTGACCACCTCATAATTTTTTCTTATCAAATAAACTATAATGTAATATGAAACTGCAAAATTTCAGCTCAAACAAGACAATAGTTTTTAAGATATGGCTCTTTTATTGTGGTGGGGGGTGCTTGAATTCCCGCGTGAATTTTTGCACATCAATTTTGGGTCCATGTTTCAGGGCCTATAACTTTTGATCTAAAACAGATAGAGCTATGAAATTTTCACGCTAAATTATTCGCCATACAGAAGTATTGATCGCCAAAAAGTATGTTTAATCACCATTGGCGCATTGGCGAGCGGTCAGCGCGGCCCCTGAATTTGACGACGTAAACGCTCTTCAGTCGCCAATATTCATCCGATCTTAAGTTCGAAAATCAGCTATTTTGCATATCAAAGATCCCAGCCATGGACCAATTTGCATATTCAAGATCAACGTGAACGCTCTCCAGTCGCCAATTTTCATCCAATCTTCGCAAATATTTTTCTGAACACTCAGATGGATTATCCTGCTTAAGTTCGAAAATCTGCTAATTTGCATATCCAAGATGGCTTTGCATATTCAAGATCGATGTAAACGCTCTCTAGTCGTCAATATTCATTCAATCTTTGCAATTTTTTTTTTAACACCCTCTGATAAATTATCCTGGTTAAGTTTGAATATCAGCTAATTTGCATATCCAAGATGGCCGCCATGGGCTAATTTGCATATCCAAGATAAAGTAAATGCTCACCAATCGTCAATATTCATTTGATCTTCCTGAATTTTTCCCTGAACACCCTCTGATGGATTATCCTGCTTAAGTTCGAAAATCAGCTAATTTGCATATGGGCAATTCCAAGGTTTCGGACGTACACTTCAGACAGTTATTGGCTATATTTAGTCATAATTTTTTCAATATGGGCAATTGCACCAATTATGAAACTTTTACAAAAAAAAAATCTCATAAAGTCACAATGGTAACTAACGACTGCCTATGGCAGGTATTTGATCAAATTTAGTTGAACTCAAAACACTTTTTGTAATTTTTACATTTTTCACGTCGGCATGGCTCATTGAACTGACATTAAATTAAAGAAGAAAAATTATTGAAAAAGTGGTAAAAATTAAAAATTCTGTGGCACTTAAACCTTAAAATTGCCTAGCTTTGAGATTTGTATGCAGCTGAGTAGTTATATTTTTAGCCCGCTTTTAATTAAAAAAGGTGGGCTATTGCAATTGAAGTTCGGCGGCGTCGGAAAAGATTTACTGCTTTTTAACTGGCGTCCCGTCTTTGTTATTTATATTTATTTTGTTGTTATTTTCGTAATTTTGAATAACTGGGATTACAAATCATTATATCGCTGATCTAAATATAAATGCTGTTCTTATTCCACAAAGTGCAGTGAACAAAAATAATATAATTGCCAATAGGCCAAATATTTATTCGATGAGTCTATGATTATTCCAAATCCATAAGATTGTGTATAAATATGCACCTATATCAGTGTGTCACATGTCACGTACGTCCCCCTGATGCTGGCACTATTAGACTTGATTAAAATGAAAGTAAATATTTATTTTATTAACATAGTGAAAGGCCTAAGTGTCTAAGTCTTTAATTATGTGTGCATAGGTTCAAGTACAGTTCAAGTATTACATTTTTAGGAATGCTAATTAGTTTATGGTGGGGAGGGGGGCCTACACATTGAAACTTTTAATATAGAGTTAAAATCTATTTTTAAGCATACACATTAGTTTATATTGTAGGATATATGACAACAATAAAAAATAAATGAATTATATTTATAAATGTATATAATTTAGTTGTAATACGATGTCGTCATACTAGGGGGGGCGTACGTGACACTTAGGGGGACGTACGTTACATAAAATATAGGTGATATAAAATATAAGTAATTCTTGTTAAAATACTGATGATCTGAAGATAGGGGGACGTACGTGACAAAATTGGTCATTTTTTGACATCATGGAAATTATATTTTTTCTAATACTGCAATAAAAATTAATTCTTTGACCCATTTTGTATACTAGACAGGTGTGGTTCTGCTATAGACCAATATAAACACCCTGGCATCATGTATTTTTTCTATATTAAAGCTGGATAAACACACCACCACAAACATGCAAAAAAGTGTAAAACATTACATGGCACTAATTTTATTTTTTTCTTGATATTGTTTGAAATGAACCAATACTATATACTTATCATATATCATAGGAAAACTAATTTTATATTTTTGTAGTTTAATCTCAGAATAAACACTAAACAATATATACCACCTGCTTGATATAGCATCTGAATGAAATTTGATATAAAAATAGACGCTAACATATTACAAGCATAATTTAGCTTTTTTTGAGAAATTATTCAGCATTTCCTCAAAAGTGGGAGTTTTTTAGATCCGTAAAAAGGTACACAGACCTCAACTGTGTACCCCTGGTCATTTTTGTTCATTATTTACAATCATATATGCCAGTTTTCGTAGCAATAGTTGCCCATTACACCCTTTTCTTGAAAAAAAACACATTCTTTTTGCAACAGGCCAACATTATTTTGAACATTCTTGAAAATCGTTCAATTTTATTCATTTTTTCATAAAAAATGAAGAATTTGCTTCTAAATTGCGGTTTAATGCTTATCAATACATCAGTAATTGTGTTTATTATATATTTCAGTGAATTATGATAAAATAAAATCCTTATTAAAAAATATATATATATATCTTTCAAGATATATATTTTTTGTCGCGAAAACTAAAAATTCGGGGGTTGGAAAAATAGTGTCATGTTCAGTCGGTTTTTATATATTAATATATTTTAAAAGATATCTTTATCTTAATACCATATAGCATGGGGAGTTATTTAAAGTATAATAAGACAATATTCCAGTTTTTTTTGTGATATTAAAAATAATTCGAACTTTTCTGAAAATAGTGAAATTTGCATTTTTTTTCATAAAAATTGAATAATTTATCACTAAATTTCGACTTACTGCTCACCAAAACGTCTTTAATTGTGTTTATTTTATTTTTTGGGTCAGTTGGGATATCATTGGGATGAGTGACAGTAAAAAAATCGAAATATATATTTTTTGAAAAAAAAACAGATTCACACAATTTTTTGTCGCGAAAACGAAAAATTCAGGGGTAGGGGTGATAGCGTCATATTCAGTCGGTTTTTATATATTTATATATTCAGGCATTAAAGTAAAACCTATAAACCTATAAAGACCTTTAAAAATCTATATTTGAAAAAGTAACCTATATTTTTCTGAAAATAGCCTATATAACCTATAAAAACCTATATTTTGATTTTGCTGGAACAAAAACTTTATGTTGAAATATATTTTAATTGTGGGAATGTGTTTGTGCCGAATAACTTTCTGTGTTTCAGAAAGAAATGCTTTAAATATAATTAATTCCTCAAATTAGTCTGAAATAAATAATTATTAAAGCTTATCAGCTACATAATTCCTTAAAAAAATCCCAGCCTCGCTTCGCTCGTCATAAATTTTACTACACCTTCTCTGATATTGGTTCAACCTGTGTGGACAATTTTTTTTTCTATAAATAATATATATTCACCTCCACAGCTAAACTTGTGTGAAGAATTTAGTAAGTGCAATAAATAATTTGTCCAATTCATCAACTCCAGCCCTCCTCTGCTTGAACATGGCTCTGTTAAGGCGAGCACTATGTATTATACTGTATATTCAGATGTGTGTACTATACGGTATACTTCCTAAAATACGTTAGATATGACTTTGGAATAGTAGAAAAATAAGAATTTTCACATGGCGGGTACATTAGTGTCACTGGAAAACCTATAAAAACCTATAATTTTATGTAAAATAAACCTATAAAAGCATATATTTTTATGAAATAAACCTATTAAAAAACCTATATTTTTAACTAAATGAATTTTGAAGCCTGTATATTTTAAAAGATATTTTTATCTTAATACCATATAGCATGGGGAGTTTTTTAAGGTATAATGAGACACTATTCCAGTTTTTTGTAATTTTTAAAATAATTTGAACTTTTCTGAAAATAGTGAAACTTGCATTTTTTTCTTCAAAATTGAATAATTTGTCACCTAATTTCGGCTTAATGCTTACCAAAACATCTTTAATTGTGTTTATTATATTTGTGGTTCCGTTGGGATATATTGTGATGAGTGACAGTGAAAAAAATCAAAATATTTATTTTTTGAAAAAAAAGAAGAAGATTTACACCTTTTTTTGGTCGCGAAAAGTGAAAAAACGTATAAAAAATACTTGTAAGAAATAGGTTTCTGAATAGAGGACCTTTTGCTGAGGTGGAATCAACTATCAGACCTTTGCCACTCGTTCTGTTGATTAAAAGTGCCGTGGCTCCCCTACTAACTGGATACAAGTATTAATTCCTAGGCTGCATCAATTTTTTAGAAAGTTCTGTCAAATATTCGGGTCATGGCAGCCATCTTTATTCTTTTTTCATCAAATTAGGACCTTGTCACCCTGATAACTTCAAAGCCGCTTATCCCAGGGTTCTAGCCAGGCATTTTTAGCGTGTCGGGCCGACACGCTGAGTTTTGCTGCCGCTACGCTACTAATATCGCCGATACGCTGCCGATACGCTGAAAAAAGAGCGACACGCTGCTGATACACCGGAAATAATCTTTCTTTTCTTAATCCATTGAAAATTATACCCCATCAAACACGAGGCGCTGACGCAATGCTTGCCTGATGATGCATCAACTTTGCAGAGAACCGGCCAGCATTAACACATCATTTGTGCAGCGACTCGTGTTTGTTGGTTAAGCAGTAACCATGACGTCCTCATTAAAGCCGTTGATTGCTGTTTTCATTTTGCCTGAAAAAATGAAGGTTTTTCAACATGGCGGTGACAGAGAGCGATATCGACCCCAAGCCCCAAAAAATGCCCTTAACTTTTTAATAACTGTGCGGAAAATAAGCCCAGCATGTGATCTCGTTGCTAAAATGCTACTGAATCTAAAAAAAATTTTTTTATTCGACCTGATTATTCAAGGCAAAATCTTAGATATGACCGTCTAAAGAAATGTCCCACGATTTTGTATGGGGTCAATCTGTGGCTGAAACCTTCAGCCACGCTGGGGCTGTTCAGCAACGCTGAATACCGCAACCGCCTTTGGCTGATTACCAAATTTCAGATGCGACATAGGCTTATATCTGGGTTGCAGCGGAGCTGGCATAATATCATCTACGATGCTTTACCTAATAGTGTTTATATATTGCGTGAACTATTTGCACCATAATAAAATTTATCTACCATCTCCTCTATACGATACAACCCATTGGGCACATTAATAATTTAGACAGTGTACCTCTAATACTGATATGGAGATGTGTAAAAATATACTATCCTGCACATGTTAGCATATTACTAGCTTTAAATGCTATATAATCTATAAGTAGAAAAATTAAAGGTGCATGCACACACAAGCTATTGCCGTGTATCTGGCGATTACGGATTTCTAATTGATAACGGCGGTGATGTGGTGTGTCTTCAAAGTGAGTCTATAAAAAAAACATTGAATCTATAGATGAGACAGATGACGAGATTTTTTAAGTGTGGCTTTTTCCTTCATTTAATCACTGTTGTCACTGAGTGATGTTTGTCGCGATCAACAGCAAAACATCACAGGTTGATGAAAATCCCAGATTTTTCATGGTTTATTATATTTTTACAAAAAAATTAAGGAATTTTCAAGTTCTGTACGTTATTTCATTTTTTCATATTCACGGATTTCCCCCGTTTTCAAGGACCCGTGAGAGCCATGTATCAAAGTGTAGAGAAATGCCTTAGAATGCATTTCAGGGCAGCTAGTATCTACAAATTTTCTGGGGGCCCTCGCCAACTTTTCAGGTTTCGGCTGGCGCCTCGACCGATACGCTGACATTTCAAGCTAGTTAGAACCCTGTTATCCGATATACTCAATATTCAAAATTCTGCATAGTAGTATTGATTCCTAGCCTGCATCAATTTTTCAGAAAGTTCGGAAAAATATCCGGGTCATGGCGGCCATCTTTAATCTTTTTTCGTCAAATTAGGACCTTGTCACCCTGATAACTTCAAAGCCGCTTTATATACTCAATATTAACAATACTGCATAGTAGTATTAATTTCTAGCCTGCATCAATTTTTCAGAAAGTTTGTAAGTATATCCGGTTCATGGCAGCCATCTTTAATCTTTTTTCGTCAAATTATGACCTTCTCACCCTGATAACTTTAAAGCCGCTTATCCGATATACTCAATATTCAACATACTGCATAGACTGCATCAATTTTTCATAAATTTCTGGAAAATATCTGGATCATGGCGGCCATCTTTATTCTTATTTCGTCAAATTAGAACCTTGTCACCCTGATAACTTCAAAGCCGCTTATCCGATACACTCAATATTCAACGTACTGCATGCTAGTATTAATTCATAGACTGCATCAATTTTGCAGAAAGTTCTGAAAATATCCGGGTCTTGGCGGCCATCTTTAATTTTTTGTGGTCAAAATAGCACCAAGTCAGCCTAAAGCTGCTAGCCTCTGCCTCATAATATTACTTGATAAAATTTACATGTACTAATTGATCATCTTGTAAAATTCTATTTAATGTATAACTTTTATTTCAAAAGTGCGAGGGGGAGCCTTCTTGGGTGTTTTACATGGTAAACACTACTAGTTGAATACCTATGTTATGGGTCTAAGATCGTTATCAATATTTTTACTTTTACAGTGCGGGGATCGACTTTAGACGTCAGAATCTGACTTTACGTCCTCGTGTAGACGTCAGATTCTGATGTCTAAAGTCCCGGCACTGTAAGCCCTGTTAAATGGCCAACCATTACCCATAGTTAGCTTTAATACACCTGCTTTCTGGCCACATTTCGTTTCCGGAGCAGATCCATGGTCGTATTTATTTCCTATTGCACACACACATCCCTTTATAGGGGGTGTGTATGTTCCTTTTGGGGTTTATGAAATCTGTACTACTTTAAAAATGTCTGACCATCAGCCATAATCAACTTAAATATGCCTGATATCCGGCAAACCGTGCCAGACAGCTAGACCAATACTATAAAACAAAGTTTGCGGTTTCAAAAAGGGACATGGCCTGAAAAAATGTATGCGGCCATTATTTACTATAATATGTGCAGGGCTCGACACTAACACTGGCCCGTTGGCCCGAGGCCAGTGAAAATCACTAAGGGCCAGTAAATCACCTGATATACTGGCCCTGGGGGCAACAAAAAAATTACACTCCCCTTGATACTGTGTACACTAAGGACTAGAACGAGAAGGCTAAGGGCCAGTAATTATCTAAAGTTACTGGCCCTTTGGGCTACTACCTGAAATCACTTAGTGTCGGTCCCTGATGTGTAATACTGTAGATCTGGTAATATTTGCGAGGTTTTAAATTTAGCGAGGAGGACAAATTCGCGAATTCAAGAATCTCGCAAAAATTATTATTATAATTACGCTACTAAAGAAAAAATGAAAATTCGCAAATTCTTAACTTCGTGAAAAGTCCCATAATAAGAAATTCGCGAAAATTTAAACACACGAAAATTACCATATCTACAGTATCTAGTAAGCCAAACCAGATAGCTAGATCATTACTATGTATTAAATACAATTTGCGGTTTCTGAGAGGGTTAAGCCCTGAAAAATGTAAACATGACTAATTAGGCAGTCCTCGCCGAGTCGGGCTGCTTACTGTATTATTCCACACGGTCTGCCGTTGCAGTTATTTGTTTTCAAGATAGCTACTAATCTATCAACTTCTGCTTCCTCATACTTCACATAGCCATCACATACCACTGGGGAATTGTTTTTGTGACATTTTTGATCCCCATATCATCAACCCTTTTTATCCCCGGCCCGTAGGGGAAGGGGGATTTTAGTCGCGCCATGATTCTGTCCGGCGTCACGTTTTCTTGTGGGCTCAAAAACTACTGGTCAAATCTTTTTGCATGGGGATGTGCAAGTGATTTTTAGAGATGCTACCGATATTCAAAATGGCCGCCAGAGGGCAACTCAAAATTTTTTGTGGGTGCAAAAACTCTAAAATTTAAAAGTCAGAAATTATTCAAATTTTACTATCACATTCCCCATGATATGGAGATGTGCAGGTGACTTTTTCAAGGTTTTACTGAAATTCAAAATGGCCGCAACAACTTTAATTTTGGGGGGGGGGGGGGGTGTAAAAACTCAAAAAATGTTTTTGATCAATTTTTTTTTAAATTTAACATCCCATTCCTAGCAACATGGGGATGTGCAAGTGATTTTTTAAAGATGCAACCAAATTTCAAAATGGCCGCCAGAGGTCAACTCCAAAATTTTTTGGGGGCGCTAAAACTACAAAACTTAAAGAAAGAAATTATTCAAATTTTACTATCACATTTCCCACGATATGGAGATGTGCAAGTGATTTTTTTAAGGTTTTACTGAAATTCAAAATGGCCGCCATGGATAACCTTCATATTTTCTTGTGCAAAAACTGAAAAATTGAAATCAGTAATAATTCACATTGTACAATCACCTTACCCACCATCTGGAAATGTGCATGTGATTTTAATGAAATTTAAAATGGCCCCCACAAATCAACTTTTTAAATATTTGTGACCGCAAAAAGTCTAACCTAATTTATGGCGGGGGATGATATAGGACTTCAGTCCTCTTGTCACCCCTCAGCCATTAAGGCTGTGGGGTATTGATCGCTGTGGGGTATAGTGATCACCAGAGGCGGGCGGGCGGGCAGTCAGAAATTCAGCTCTTACTAAAAAGTTAACTGATGAATTTTGTTTATTTTTTACAGACATGAGCTATGTGCCTGGGCAATTCATCCCATATATTTTTTTTTTGGCACTAAGCCATAAGCGGCCATTCTCCAGGATGGCTGCATAAATAGCTTGTGGGCACCATAACTTTTGAACCGTTGGTTGGATTGCATTCAAATTTAGTATGGTTGTTCTCTAGGTATTTCTGATGATCTGATTACCTTTTAGGATGATTATTATAAACAAAATGGCTTCCGCAGCCATTTAAAAAAAGATAGCCGCCTAAAAAGCTTGTGGGCACGATAACTTATGAACCGTTGCTTGGATTGCATTCAAATTTTTTACTCTAGGTACCGTATTTCTGATGATCTGGTTAACTTTTGGGATGAATCTATTAAAAACAAAATGGCTGCCACAGCCATTTAAAAAAAATTGCCATGGTGGTAGTGTGGGTCATTTTTCTCATTAAGTCTCCACCCACTTTGTGGTGGTGGAGTGGAGACTTATTGTTTTTGCTGAGTCCTCCCGCCGCCGCCACTTGTTTCTGCTCTCACTCGAAAACCCCTACTCGGATTATTTCCAAATATTTGCAGTATGCATACTGGCCCTGGGGAATTTGCCTGGTAATTTTTTTTTTTGCGTTTTTTAGTGTCTTCAACAAAGTCCAAGATGGCCGCCAAAATCCTATGGCGCACGCTAGAGCTTGAACCGCTTCATCAATTTGTTTCATGTTTGGTTTAAAGGAAAGACCTTACCCTGGCCGTGAGCTGAAAAGCTTTTGGTGTGATTCTGATAATAAAAACTTCGATTTTTTTACGGTTTAATATTTTAGCGTATATTTCTGTTTTGCTGATTTTGGACATCATCAAAATTTGGTAATATAGCCATACATCCCTACTCGGATTATTTCCAAATATTTGCAGTATGCATA
This sequence comes from Flabesymbios commensalis, assembly GCA_964017125.1. NCBI lineage: Eukaryota > Metazoa > Annelida > Polychaeta > Terebellida > Flabelligeridae > Flabesymbios > Flabesymbios commensalis. Next base: position 9,452,481 of record OZ024906.1, read on the forward strand.
TTGGCCCTAGAAAATTTGCCCTGGAAATTTTTTTCTGCATTTTTCAGCTTCTTCAACAAAATCCAAGATGGCCGCCAAAATCATGTCGCTCCCTAGAGCTTGAACCGCTTTATGGATTTGTTTCATGTTTGGTTTGAAGGAAAGACCCTACTCTGCACATGTGCTGATAGTTTTTGTGCAATTCTGATAATAAAAACTTTGATTTTTTTACTTTACAGAATTTTAGCGGATATTTCAGATTTGGTCATTTTGGCTATCATCAAAATTTGGTAATTACACCCCTGCTCGGATTATTTCTAAATATTCGCAGTATGCATATTGGCCCTAGGGAATTTGCCCGGTCAATTTTTTCGGCGTTTCTCAGCTTCTTCAACAAAATCCAAGATGGCCGCCAAAATCCTATGTCACTCTGGAGCTTGAACTGCTTCGTGGATTTGTTTCATGTTTGGTTCAAAGGAATAACCCTACCCTGGCTGTGTGCTGATTATTTTTTTGTGTGATTATCATAATAAACAACTTATATTTTTTTTATTTTTTAGGATTTAGCTGATATTTCAGTTTTGCTCATTTTGGCTATTATCAAAATTTGGTAATATCGTTATACAGCTCAAATTTTATCTTTTGTGTATGCTCAGTGGCCCTAAGAAAAAAGTCAGGAGAATTGTTTTTCTTTTTTCATTTTTTCAACAAAATTCAAGATGGGCGACGAATCACATGTTACTCTGAAGAGCTTGAACTGCTTCACCGATTTGTTCCAGGGAAGCAACTTACCCTGGCCATATGTTGATTAGATTTTGGTGTGATTCTGACATCACATTTTCACGTGGTTTACATACAAATTTGGTGACAGTACTGTATTTCTCTATAATTAATGTACTATGTGGGGCGGGTGGAGACGCAAGCTTTGCCCCTCAGACAAATGTAGTTATTTCTTGATATTGATGGACAGAGCCCACGGCTGAGGGGTCCTGCCATCAATTGATGGCTATTTTTTAAATTACTATGGCCACTAACGAAGAAGACCTCATTAGCGCGTTTCAGGAAAAAGTTTCCATCAGATCCTTTTTTAATTTGGCAAATAGGTTCAGCTATGTCAGCCAATGACCTGATTAACTTTTGGGAGCAAACAATTTCAAAATGGTCGTTTAGTGGCCATTTTGAATTTTAATAATTTTGTGATATTTACTTAACTAAAAAAAAGCAAAATAGCTGGACCATGAATATAAAACAAAATGTAATGTTTCACACAAGGATAACCCATGACAAATTTCGCAGTTATAAAATCCAAAATGGCCACCAGTCGGCCATTTTACTTTTTTTCTCATTATCTCGGAAATCTTGCATGATAGCTGATCTTCTGCTTCACATAGCCATCAGATAACACCAGGGGATTTTTGGTGACATTTTGATTCCCATATTATCAACCCTTTAATTACTAGGGCCACTAACAAGGAAATACTTGTTGCACATTTCAGGAAAAAGTTTCCAGCAGATTTTCTTTTTATTTGGTAAATATGGACAGCAATGTCAGTCAATGACCTGATTAACTTTTGGGAGCAAACAATTGTAAAATGACTGTCTAGCGGCCGTTTTGAATTTGAGTAATTTTGTAATATTTACGCAACTCAAAATCAAAGCAGAATAGCTGGACCATGCATATAGAACATAGAATAGAATGTAATGACTCAAACAAGGATAACCCATGATAAATTTTGCAGAAATAAAATCCAAAATGACCGACTGACTCTCATTTTTAGCCCGCCTTTTAATTTTAATTAAAAAAGGTGGGCTATTGCAATTGAAGTTCGGCGGCGTCGGCGTTAACATTTACTTGTGGGCGCGATAACTTGAAAAGTTTTCCATGTTTCCTTCCCAAATTTGTTTTGCATGCTACTAATGACCACTTCTCGGACAAGTTCAATAATGGCTGAAAAAAAATTCAAAATGGCCGACTTATTGCGATTTTTCACCTTTTACGTCAATAATTTGACCTTGTGGGCGCGATAACTTGAAAAGTTTTTCACGTATCCTTTTCAAATTTGTTATTCATGTTACTAATGACCAGGTCTCGGACAAGTTCAATAATGGCCGGAAAAAAAAAAAATGGCCGATTTATTGCGATTTTTCACATTTTACGTCAATAATTTGACCTTGTGGGCGCGATAACTTGAAAAGTTTTTCACATATCCTTTTCAAATTTGTTATGCATGTTACTAATGACCAGTTCTCGGACAAGTTCAATAATGGCCGAAAAAAAAAAAAAAGACCGATTTATTGCGATTTTTCACATTTTACGTCAATAATTTGACCTTGTGGGCGCGAAAACTTGAAAAGTTTTTCACATATCCTCTTCAAATTGGTTATGCATATTACTAATAAGTAGTTCTTGGAGAAGTTCAATAATGGCCGAAAAAAAAAAAAAATGGCCGATTTATTGCGATTTTTCACATTTTACGTCAATAATTTGACTTTGTGGGCGCGAAAACTTGGAAAGTTTTTCACATATCCTCTTCAAATTGGTTATGCATATTACTAATAAGTAGTTCTTGGAGAAGTTCAATAATAGCCAAAAAAAAAATAAAAATGGCCGATTTATTGCGATTTTTCTCATTTTACGTCAATAATTTGACCCTGTGGGCGCGATAACTTAAAAAGTTTTTCACATATTCTCTTCAAATTTGTTATGTATGTTACTTATAAGTAGTTCTTGGACAAGTTCAATAATGGCTGAAAAAAAAAAAAAAAATGGCCGATTTATTGTGATTTTTCTCATTTTACGTCAATAATTTGACCTTGTGGGCGTGATAACTTGAAAAGTTTTTCACATATCCTCTTCAAATTTGTTATGCATGTTACTAATAAGTAGTTCTTGGACAAGTTCAATAATGGCTGAAAAAAAATTCAAAATGGCCGATTTATTGCGATTTTTCTCATTTTACGTCAATAATTTGACCTTGTAGGCGCGATAACTTCAACATTTTCACAAGTATCCTCTTCAAGTTTGTTATGCATGTTACTAATAAGCAGTTCTTGGACAAGCTCAATAATGGCCGGTAAAAAAATCAAAATGGTCGACTTATTGCGATTTTTCACATTTATTTTACGTCCATAATTTGACCTTGTGGGCGCGATAACTTGAAAAGCGGCTGGTTTTTTATAGATCTGCTTGTAGTCTATGCAAGTATTATATATTATATCATATTATACATGTATCTATCTTATTTAACATACCATTTATATCTTGGGTTGTTATTTACGTGATGACATTCGTCTTTACTTTCTTTATCATAATTTGGCGGCGGGCTATTATCGAGTGTGCTCTTGTTAATTGTTTATTCTCATTATCTCGGAAATGTTGCATAATAGCTATTTAAGCGGTAATATAAAATAAACCTTTAGAAAATTTGCTGACCTATATTAAATTTGAAATGGCCGACTACCGATAACAGATGGCTGCTTTCGTGTTCATTTCCGAACAACTCTTTCTAGTTTAAAAATAGGACTTTAAATATAATGCGGAATATCTGGAAAGATGTTTATTATTGACCATAATATGCATAATATCTGGAAAACCATGCAAGATAGCTGGACCATTACTGTTGAACATAATCAATGTGTGGTTTCTGGGAGAATAATGCCCTGAAAACTTGCAACTAAATTTAAATTTTAAATGGCAGACTTGCATTTATTTTTTCAAATGATTTTCACTTATACAGTGATTAGAGGCTGAGGCATATTTCCGCCGCCGCCGGGTCTTGTTTAAAATGATTTTTACTTTTAAAACAATGGTTAAAGGCTGCGGCCTAATTTGTGTTCTTGGGCGAGTCTCAACTGTTTATTTGAAACGCCCGTGTAGAAATAAGTACGAAGCTTTTTGGGGAGCTTAATTTATTTCAACCTTTGTGTATATACACAATGTAAAAAAAATTTGGGGAGCTTAATTTATTTCAACCTCAGTATGCATATAAAAAATACTATGTAATTCTCGAAATAAAAAAAATGTGATAACTGTGTGATTTATGCTCTGCAGGTGATAGAATCAGTGAGGTTGACAACTCTCACTTGGCTGATCCTTTCCATATTGCTCACTTATCTATGAACCTGAATGATTCTGCCTCGGCTGAAAAATCTTCTGACGAACGTCACTCCGCTGAAAACTCTCTCTTGCCCAACAACCTGGCTACACATGATGGGGCTGAATCTTCTGTTAGTGCTCGATCACTCATGAAGTCTACCAAAGTGAAATCCTGTTGGCTCTCTCATTGCGAGAAGCACTCAAGCTGCTAATAGGACTAGGTCTCCCACTAGCCTGGCTACTTAAGCCACAGCTGATTCTACTTGTGCTCGATCACTTCAGAAATGGTTATTCAAAATTATGGAAAATACCAAATTGTTTTCAATTGATCTACGTTATTTATATATAGAAATATAATTTTTTTGCTTTTAAATAAAATATATTTTAATATGTAAATAACAACATAGATTAATTCATAACACTTTCGTATCTTGTATTATTTCGAATTGGCATTTCGGAAGTTCTAGATTAGTCTGTATTAAGATGTGACACATTAGAAGTTAGAATGTGATCCACAACTTCAAAGTGAGTGAACTTCACTAAGACCTGATTGATGGATCAAACTTAGGTAATGTTAATGTCATCACCCAAAGAAAAAACTATTTTCTCTTAACATGTCAAGTATAACACTTTACAGGTTGTCTTTGATGCCTCTGCTGAAAATTACTGTGTTAGAATTACTCAATTAATTTTCAAATCAATGTAAGTCAATAAGATGATATGTGAGCATAGCAGACTTAATAAGCCATCGCATAGCACATTTTCTGTTAGAGTTTTTCTGGTTGCATTTTGTTTTACCTCTGCAAGAAAACATAACATTTTTTTGGTGCTGAGCTTGTGAACTTCCGAAAACTTTTCTGTTGTGTTTTGTTGAAGAATGGAAATATCAGATTTTGTTGTATGCCTTCCCTATTCTGTATGTTACCAACTGTTCATTAGCAGCAGCATGCAAAATTTAAACACTATAAATATAATGGTGGACATGGCCCAGACAGCGTCTCCAACCCATGGCGGCCTAGCAACCACCAACATCGAAACTATATTAAATTAATGTTGGGCCAACGTCGCACACAGTGGCCCAACATTACCAACTAAACCAGCATTCCAATAAGGTTTAATGTTTCGTACTTGCTGTGTATGCTGGTTTATTGTTTAATGTTGTGCCGCCGTCTGCGACGTTGGTCCAACATTAAATTAATATAGTTTCAACGTTGGTGGTTGCGGGTCTATCATTGATTGGAGACTTTGTACGGGCCACGTCCACCCTTATTGTGTTTATACAATGATCAGGGATGTCCCATCTTAAAGAGGGGTCTCAGGCCCCTGTGACTCATATTAAGTATAATATTGTGTTTGAACTTTCAGAAATATCGCACATTAAAACATTTTGATTATTTGAACTATTCAATTCCTTCGAGCAAAACTCAAAATCTTCGCCTGCTGCAAAATTCTGCCCTATTTTAAGGCTGTATAATATCGCATGCCATATTTAGTGGGTTTTTTTAATGTTAAGAACATAATGATTCATCATTAGACATAATAAGAATATTGATAAAAGTCGATGAATACAATTATTTTTCGTATTTACATTTTGTTTTAATTAAAAAAAATTATCACTAACAATTGTTTTTGTCTTTCGATACTGGTTCATTATTTATGTCTACAATATGTCGGATACTACCTTGTGTATATGTTGTTGTAGAGGTTTTTTCATAATTATGTATTTGCAACATAGTGATGAAAAGACGTTCAAATGTCATCAAATAGTTACGTCCTTGTAATATAACTTTATGCTGCTAGCTGGCACCTAGCTTTAATCAAATAACACCCCAATAGCACGCGTATGAATATCATGTTAAGCTAATGATCGCATGCAACCAAATAACCATGTCAATATGACATCCTGTATTGATGTTTTAAAGTCGCATTCTCGGATGTGCTTGTTACATTTAAAATCGTCAGAATATCACGTTAAGATAATTGCACAGGTAACAAAATAGCCACATCAGTGTGACGTCCTTTATTGATGTCTTAAAGTCGCTCTTCTTGGATGTGTTAATTACGGAAGGTAAAGAGTTAGACGTCCAAACATCGTCATATTTTGACATCGAAAATGCGTCGGAATATCATGTTAAGCTGATGTGCTCAGACAACCAAATAACCATGTCAATATGACATCCTGTATTTATGTCTTAAAGTCGCCTTTTTTGGATGTGTATGTTACGTGATGAAAAGACGTCCAGACATCGTCATATTTTTTACATCTAAAATGCGTCTGAATATCACGTTAAGCTAATGTGCATAGGCAACCGAATAGCCACATCAATATGACGTCATGTATTTTTGTCTTAAAGTCACCCTTCTCGGATGTGTTTGTTACGTGAGTAAAAGACGTCCAGACATCGTCATATTTTGACATCGAAAATGCATCAAAATATCACGTTAAGCTACTTTTCACATGCAACCAAATAACCATGTCAACTTGACGTCCTCCATGGACGTCTTAAAGTCGCCTTTATTGGATGTTTTTATAACGAGAATAAAAGATGTCCATGTGTCGTCATATTTTGACATCTAAAATGCGTCAGAATATCACGTTAAGCTAGTTTGCACATGCAACCAAATAACCATGTCAATTTGACGTCCTGCATAGACGTCTTAAAGTCGCCCTTGCTGGATGTGTTTGTAACGAGAGGAGAAGATGTACATGTATCGTCATATTTTGACATCCAAAATACGTCAGAATATCATGTAAAGTTAGTTTGCACATACAACCAAACAATCATGTCATTATAACGTCCTGCATGGACGTCTTAAAGTCGCCTTTATTGGATGTGTTTATAACGAGAATAAAAGATGTCCATGTGTCGTCATATTTTGACATCTGAAATGCGTCAGAATATCACGTTAAGCTAGTTTGCACATGCAACCAAATAACCATGTCAACTTGACGTCCTCCATAGACGTCTTAAAGTCGCCCTTGCTGGATGTGTTTGTAACGAGAGGAGAAGATGTACATGTATCGTCATATTTTGACATCCAAAATACGTCAGAATATCATGTAAAGTTAGTTTGCACATACAACCAAACAATCATGTCATTATAACGTCCTGCATGGACGTCTTAAAGTCGCCTTTGTTGGATGTGTTTGTAACGAGAGTAAAAGATGTCAATGTATCGTAATATTTTGACATCTAAAATGCGTCAGAATATCACGTTAAGCTAGTTTGCACATGCAACCAAATAACCATGTCAATTTGACGTCCTGCATAGACGTCTTAAAGTCGCCCTTGCTGGATGTGTTTGTAACGAGAGGAGAAGATGTACATGTATCGTCATATTTTGACATCCAAAATACGTCAGAATATCATGTAAAGTTAGTTTGCACATACAACCAAACAACCATGTCAATATGACATCATGCATGGACGTCTTAATGTCGCTTCTCTTGGATGTGTTAGTAATGTAAGAAAAAGACGTCGGATTGTCATCATATCTTTTACATCCAAAATTCGTCAGAATATCACGTGAACTTAGTTTGCACCTGACACCAGTTATAACTCGTCATACGACGTCAGCATTTCACATGAAAAAAACGTCTTTACAACGTCTTTTGCCAGCTGGGGGAGAACTGAGACTGGGGAGAACGGGCAACACCGCTGATAACGCCCGTTGTTTTCTGCCAATCAGCTTCTAGAAAACATTTTTTCCGTGGCCCTTAGTTGCCTTTACCACATATCTCTCCATAATTAAATTGCAGACAATTTTGTTTGTACAGTGACAAAACTAAGATTTTTAGTATAAAAAGTTGTTTTTCTGCCTTTATGTAAATGCGTAAAGCAAGTTGAATATGTACAGTACCTCATATTTACTCTGTTTGGGGTATACTTGCTACCTTCTTCGTGGATATGTATAAGCTAAATGTTGCTTACTTTTTGGAGTAATGGAATGGGTTATAAATCTGGTAGGCATGGGGAGAACTGGGACTATACGTAATGGCATGTATGGGAAGAACTGGGACATAACGTCCCACTTCTGCCCGTGAGTGTCCCACTTCTCCACACATGTGTCCCACTTCTTCATATTTTGAATAGTATTGTGTAAATGTGTTCACAAACTTCTCGTACCCACTTACATCTGTTTATAATTCTCTTTATTTCTAGTATCGATGGATGTAAAGAGATACGTGAAACTGTCCCACTTTACCCCATCAGCTGTCCCACTTATCCTTGCGATGTCCCAGTTCTCCACGTTTTAAACTTTTTTTCAGTAGGTAGAAAAAAGTGCTTTCCATCACACCTCACTAAAATAGTAAATATTATTATCTAAACATATCCCCATACTACATGATAGGTACATACAAGCTTATAAAAGGCATAACGGTAAAACACAAAGTATGGACAAATGACGATAGTGAAATGGTGTCTCAGTTCTCTTCGTCCTCCCCTATATATATATATAGGCTAAAACTAATCAACCCTTACAGCTCTGAAATATTATTCTATACACCAAGAGATGGTGTTTATATGTCTGAATTGTATTTTTTCAAATCGAAATCGTCATAAAAATCTTTGTAAACTCTTTTCGCTTCATTTAAATAGGCATACATATGATATAGGTCTACGGCAATTAAAAATATTTAATACGAGGGATGCAAATTGAAAAAAAGAAAGATGAATATTAGAAACTTGTTGTCTAGTTGTCTGTCATCTTATCTACACTTAAACTTTGACTGCCTTACAGCATGCCGTGCAAAACCATCTGGATCCGCTCCTAATAATACATGATACAACTTTCATTTATTATGTATATAAGAGTACATAATGCATTACAAAGTTGTAATGTGTTGTGTTGACAAAATTTATAGATTAATTTTGTCTCTAAAATATGAGGAATTGTTTTGCTGTATAGTATATTTTCAATAAATAAAGTTATGCTGTTATATCGCTTTCGATAAAGCAATATAATCTAGTCGTTTAATTTGCAATGTAAATTATAATTTATTTTCTTCTGTTACGGTGGAGATATTTTTAATTTGATTAAATTGATAGTGAGTGTATTGACATTTTGCTGACAATTTGTTCCAATTGGTACAAGTAGATAAATGGTACATATAATAATTGCCGCTCGTTTTTATATGATATGAAAGAGGCCAAGACCTTTAAATACAGGTGATGTCATTTGTTCGATATACGTCTATTTAATTTGTTTTTATAATATTGCACATAGCTACAAGTGTGTGTATCATTGTTTTCTTGGTATTTATTTCGTATTTTATTAAGATATTGTTGCATCCCCACGGACGTATCTGGCAATTACGGTGTGCATAAGCTTTTCAAAAACTCTTTAATAATTGCCTTGAGTGACTGTACGATTGATAATATATCGTCCCCTCAGAATCAGAAGGGAATCAAAGCAGAATGAAGGGACCTTTTTGTATTAGAACTTGCTCAATCAACTAAGTAGGTTTTAAAGCTCACATAGGAGCAAATGATTAGAACAGAACTTGCTCAAGTGAAATACCCCAAGCGGTTAAAACCCACTCAATGTTGTCTGTTATCATCAAAAAACTTGCTTAATCAACTTAAGAATACTTGAAAGCTCACACAGGAGCACCAACTTGTTAAAAATGTTGTTGGTGTCACTACCATAACCTGCTCGATCAACTTAGCAGGTTTTAATAAAAAAAACACACATTTTAGTCTTATAAATGAAATGAATCGGACTTTAGGCCACCTTTGTGCACATATAGGCTAAACTGGGCCAGGAGAACATCCTGAGGATGGTGTGATGAATGAGATGACCTCCAGACACAGGATTCGAAATTCGAGCCCTGGCGGTCTGAGGCCGAGCACGCTACCTCTTCGTCACGGAGGCTCCCCACAATACTGAGTTTTATCCTCATAGGAGCAATTAAGTCCCTTCTGATTCTGAAGGGACGATATATGTTGATTTATGTGAATAGCTTAAATTTTTAATTGCACTATATTGGCTTATATTTTATGTTGTTTTCACATTATCTCTCAGATATCGTTAAATTAACCATGGGGTATGAAAAAAGTAGTCAGCTTACCTTAACGTTTGTTAAACTAATCTTGCAACAGGGTCCATTTGATTTGAATTTATGTATTTCTGATATTACAAAGTATCGTAATATATATCGTAAAGTGTAACTAATAATGAGCAATAAATCAATGTGGTAATATAAATTTATTGGCCAAGCTATGTTCTCACAAGAAATCAGATAATTTGTTAATATTTATTTCTTGCACGTTGATTTTCTTGATGGATTTTTTGTGTGTTTAGTGTTTGATCACACAGGCATATAGGCCTCTTCTTCTTCCTCGGCCAAGACAATGCAAATATATTTTGACGGCGACATTTTCCGAGTGTTGATTTTGTTAATATGTCATTATCTCCCACACAAAAAGTAGCCCGTGAATAGCTTTTGATTTACCAAAATGAACATCTTGGGTTATATATTTCATACTTTTAAACGCTGACATAAATACAACAGCTTCATCTGATTCAATATATATATTATAAGATGAAAAAGTAATTTGCCGTTACATTTGCCGTTACATTGACATATCAATTTAGTATTATTTACACGGATAAGGTAAATTATAAGCAATTGTGATGATATTGATTAATCATGCAGCTGCATGTCAATGTGGTATTAGGAATGAGGGTGGTGAAGGATATATATTATACTACAAGAACCGAACATGTATGTCAATGTATTCAGACCACCTTGCCATTGACGGATTAACTTCATATATCCATAACCATATCCATCAAACAAGAGGTGTTGATCCAATGTAGGGATTATGTTGGCTCGCCGCCTGCGACGTCGGGCCATTATTACTTCACCATTGGATCAACGTCTCGTGTTTGGAGGGTAGGCCTTGACACATAGGGTGGCTAATGGGCATTCCAGTGATAATTACTATTGACCTAATTGATTCTCCCTAATTAGGGCTCACAAATCCTCTCCATTATTCACATGTATACAACATTGACCCAATGCTGGGTTAACGTTGGGCCGACGTCAGAAACGTCGGGCCAGCATTAAACCAGCATTGGGTCGATGTATTGTGTTGCTGAGGTGTGGCCTAGAGGAGCGAACATATGTGAGCAGTAGTTAACACTAGTGCTGCTAGGCCGCATATATATAACAGTTACAAACATGTTTCAAATACAATGCCATTGAAATTTTTGGAATTGTTTGCGATGGATGATCAATTTGCAATATGCCAATTTTTTGTGAAGTAAATGTACTTTTCGTACTTTGCAGCTGGAAATTACGTTAGGAATACCGAATACCAGCTTTGAATAAATGAAAATAGAAATAGTCAATTCAGCAGCACAATGGTTAACCCTTTCAATCCTGAGTTTATCATCTTCATCCACTACAAGCCGCGAATTGCTGTCGCAATTCTCGACTTGTAGTGGATGAAGATGACTTGAAGTGAGTGAAAAATTTAAGAAAATTGCTATGTATTGGTGAACCAGATTCGTGGAAATTTTCATTCTAAAACCCCTAGTTGTTGGGAATTTAGTCTGTTTTCAGGGATGTAAAATGATGCTTCAATGCATCGTGAGGGCTTAAAGGGTTAAAGACACACCGTAGGATGATAATTTTCAATTTTGTCAATTTTGAAAATTTAATTCATATAAAGCTATATATCCCACTGTTCTTAACTAAAAATACAAAAAAATATTCTAATGTAGAGAAAGCAATTCGCTGTATTCAGCTCTGTATAACACATCTTCCCACGTCTCAGACGGTGGGATCAAAGCCTACTCCAAGGCACTTGGAAGCAGACGCCGCTAATTGGTATCTTAAAATCAGGACATAGGCGATACATCAGCAGCACTGATTGTCTGCCCAACGCTGGGCCGACGGCAGCAACATGAGGCCCGATGCTGTGGGAACATTCAATCGCCATTTAAGTATACACAAAGTTTGTTTAGGTTTGCCCGGATTCATAGAAATGTTGCTGAAATTTTTTTTATAAATTAAAATCAAAATTGGCTTAATATATTTTTTTACAACATATTCACATGATCAACATGGTCACTAAAAATGGGGGTGCACTTAGTTTTCAAAAACAAAAAACATGCGATTTTAACTCATAAGTGCATGCACATTTATGCGCTGGGATACGGTATATAGGAAACAGAGATAAAATATATTGTTAAAAATTATCTATGTTTAAGAGGTTTGTTATTATTAGATTGAGGTACTAAATATAAAATTATGGCCAAACATAATTCTTGCAAAAATGATTCAATAAAATATTTACAAATAATTGCAACTATCATAGTTATCCTGACTGGAACTTCAAATGAAATTTAACCATAACAAAGCGTATCGGTTTGGACAACTCGATTATCGGCACCGATTGTCTTCTCAACGCTCGGCCGACGGCATCAACTTGTGGCCCAATGCTGTACTGTTTTCAATCATTCTTTAGGTGAACACACTATGTAATTTGTTTTATTTCCTGGATTCTTATATTGATATATATTGTTAGTAAATGTTTTTAAACATTTTGAAAACAAATTTTGCAAGATACACTACTTCATAATAAAATAAAACTCAATTTGCAGACTTTAGGTTAGTATAATTTTCACAATATATTTTTGGGGGCTGTTGCAAATCCGGCAGACATTTTCTTCTAAAAAAACATATTTCTGCTGTGATATTAAAATATACACAGCTTTTTCTATCGTATAAAAAAATTAAGCTAAATTAAGAACACGATTTTATATTCATTTTCAGGGGATAGCGCGAACGCAGTCCCCCACTACCAAAAATTACGTACTCGAGTTACCCACATTTGGGGTAATCGCAAAGGTCAGCCAAACCGAAGTGCAATGGAAAGGCCTCACTCTGGAGGAACCGCCTACGTGATCACGGTGTCCCCTGTACCAGGTAAGTATGCTTAAACTGAGTGAACCCTAGCACCCGAAGGGTGCTGAGAGTGGGATTAAGGCATTCGAAGCTTGTATGAAAGCTTTCTCTTAGCCTATCCAAATATTTCATTAGTATATAATACTCATTAGAAAATGTCTGGTTGGCAAGGGAGGCAAGGAACCTGGAAACAGAAGCATTTTAGAATTTAATTAATTTTGATGCGACCTCGGCGAACAGAGGGTCGCGGTGGTCTAAATGAGGTGTTGAATCAGCCGGTAGCTACCCTATATCTCGTGTCTTAACTCTTGAAATCTGGATGAAAAAGGCCGATAAAGTTTTAGTTTTGACAGATCCTTTAAATGAACATTTGAGACATTTCTTTTATTAAACCTATGCCTCTCGTGTACACTTAAGTTCACTTAGTATGTTAGACATACTTAAAATTGCGTTCTGAATTTTGGATCATATGTGATCAATTTACCTCGTGTTGTTTGCCTGACTGTCTGTGTGCCATCGCCATACTCCCGCATACCCTGAGAAAGAACGTCAGAGTTATGTAATTTCATTGAATTTGGGTGGAATGGTCTAAAAGGTGTCTAAAGTTGATAATTTTAGAAATAGAAAATTCCTAGAAGCGTGTCATCTTAATTGTGAAATTAAGAAAGTTCGCTTGTTCTCTTTTCAGAGCCACAGTATGCTTAAACGAGGCACTGTACAGCTACAGGATATACACGACAACAAGCTAAATGTGGTTCAGCATTATCATAGATTCATCGTTTTATTTTTCATATTGCTTAAACCTGTTTCCTAGTTTTATTCAAAGCTCTATCAGTATGATAGTAGTTTATTAAAAGTCATTGTTGAAAAATACAGAAATCAAGATAACATTTACTTCAACTTAAATCATCATTTTTTTGTTGCGTAAACATGTACGACGTTTCTCGATGAATAAGCGCAGCGCCCTCTTTCGATCACACTGGAGATCGTCTGAAATAATCACAAGGTGTCGCATCACTCGGTAAGTGATATGTGATCGCGGGTGGCACAAGCCCTACACCCAATCAAACATTGGATCAGCATTGGCCTAATGCTGGCCATCGTCAGCAACGCTGGCCTAAGTTAAAGCCAACATTGGTTCAATATCTCGTGTTTTCTGGAATATATCTTTTCGTCAAAATGAAATATCCCCCCTTTTTACATTTAGTGATCGTAATAATAGGACATCAAACACGATAAAGTGCCACATTGACTTCCCGACCATAATTAATCTAAAATTTTTTGTAAATATGATCAAAATGTTGTCGAAATTCACTCATTTCAGCTGAGTAGTGTGCTAGTTTTCAGATAATTTTGTCTAGCTCAATAAATCAATAGAACAAGAAAGTGATTTTTGTGAAAAAAATATAAATGATTTATTGGAATTAGTCTACTAGAAAATCTGATGAAAGAAACAATATTCTAATTTGAATTATTAATAGTTGTGGGTGCCTCAGGTGTTTTGTGACTTGAACTCAATTTGCCCTATTTTGCATTGATGTTAGCGCTAGTAGAGGGTGGGACAAAAGAGGGGACGGGTGCTTCTGACATCTAAAGTCGATCCACGCACTAAAAGGGTTAAAAGTTGAAACCGGACATGGTGACCCTAATTATTAAGAGACAGCCCTCGTCATCGAAATTATTTTTCTTTGTACTAGTATAGGCCCATACACCGATCACTCCTCATTTTACACTCCCTATTCCACATAGTGAGGGTGTCATGGGTTAAAAAACAAATCTGATAATGGGACGAATGGTGAATCGCTCTGTCAGAACATTGAGGATTGCAGTTTATAAATAGTGTGAAAAACGAACCTAGAAATTTATATCTACTTTATCTATATTTATTCATCATTCTTCCCTTATAAAAAGTGAATAGTGAGGTAAAAAAATAGCCATCAATTGATGGCAGGACCCCTCAGCCGTAGGCTCTGTCCATCAATATCAAGAAATAATGAGAAAAAAATGAGCCCCACTACCACCATGTCAATTTTGTTTTTAAATGGCTGCGGCAGCCATTTTTTTTTCAATGGATTCATTTCAGAAATTAATCAGATCATAAGAAATACCTAGAGAGCAACCATACCAAATTTGAATGCAATCCAACCGACGGTTCATAAGTTATCAAGCCCACAAGCTTTTTAGGCGGCCATCTTTTTTTAAATGGCTGCGGCAGCCATTTTGTTTTTAATGGATTCATCCCAAAAGTTATTCAGATCATCAGAAATACCTAGAGAACAACCATACCATAAGTTATCGTGTCCACAAGCTTTTTAGGCGGCCATCTTGGAAAATGGCCGCACATGGCTTGGTGCCAAAAAAAAATATATAGGATGAATTGCCAAGGCACATAGGTCATGTCTGTAAAAAATTAACAAATTTCATCAGTTAACTTTTCAGTAAGAGCTGAATTTCTGGTGATCACTATACCCCGCAGCCTTAATGGCTGAGGGGTAATAGCCATTGGGGAGTTGCATAGATGGCAACACAAATCGGAGCAATCAGTTAGATTTTAAAGGAGTAGTCCACTATGTACGAACAGCATGCTACATCTGTACACGAACAGCATGCTACATCTGTACCCAGAAAGCAACACGCTGCTTACATAATTAGATGCAACTAAAACCACAATTAAAACCTGAAACATACATAGAGTGGTCTATAGCTTTAACACTTATTAAAGGATGTATCATGGATGGAATTTCTAAGATTATTTTTAAACTGCAGTGGTGACCCCAATTATTATGGAACACCCCTCAACCACAATTTTGTCCTCGCTATGGGATAGTTATAGGGGAGTTAGACCCATGTGACATTTTTAGTTTAGTAAATATTGACGAGTGTATCACACTCACAAGCAATTGTGCAGGAACAGTCAAGACATAAGATGTAAGGGAAGTCCCATCTCGTCCAGTACGAGCCTCACTTGATAATTAAAAATGGGGAACTCCGCAAGTCCCTCACCTCTCCAAAAAGGCATGGAAAAAAAACTGAGGCAGAACATACAATCACTATTATAATAAATACAGCTTAAATGCAATAAAAACACAAACATAATTCATAGAAAATATTTAATGTACATTATATTTACAAAGATAATTATGTGATGAAATGAGTGCATTGATGAATGTAGTTACAGAAGATGAACCAGTTTATGATCAAATGACGGGCGCAATGACATAGGGTGATCATGGGAATGGATTGTTGACTGTCTGGACCAAATCATCATGCATGTAATAAAACCCTTTGAATGCATTGATAGTGGAGCAATATTTCTATGGCACATAAGGATTAGACTATTTAGATATTAGCATTGTCTTCATGTCATAGTTTTATCTTAGACAACCTGACATTTCAATCTGCTAGACATCAGCATAATCTTGCAGCCACATTTCCAGTTCAGTTTAATATATTCTTCACACCAGTTCTATATCAGTCTACCATAGCATTCAATATTCACACATCAAAATGATCTGTAAGCCACAGTTAACCTCAGCTATTCAATGTCTAGACATTAATACATCCTGAAGTTTGGGTAACTTTGTTTAAATTTCTTTCAGTTAATCACTATCTGAATCTGATGATGATGATGAAGATGATGATGATGATGATGATGAAGTATCCTTGGCAGGCGACACATCTTTCTCTGCCTTTTTGACTTCCTCTTCTTCTTCCTCCTCTTCACTGCTGCTGCTACTACTCCCCTCCTCTTCGTCCTCATCCTCATTTGTCTTCCATTGTTTAGCCATGGCCAGTAACATGAGGTTCGGTTTCGCCGTCTCATCATCGGGGAATATGTAATCATAATACTCCTCCCATCCGGCTTCACTCTGTGAGGTAACGAAATAAAATTATTATTCTTAAAAAAAATTATGCATATGAACTATATTTTCAGTCTATAAAGTAAAAAAAAAACATCAACCCATGTGCTGCTGAATTGTGTGTTTCTATTTTCATTCATTTGAAGCTGGAATTGCTGACGCAATTTCCAGCTTCAAATGACGAAAAATATTTATATTTATGAAAAAATAGACATCTCCGATATTGGAATTATCGGATTAACTAAGCATCTACAAAAAAAACTGTTTAATCAAATTTATTGAAATTTCTATTGATCTAAAACCTGCTTTTAACATTTATATTTGTTTTTCAAACAAGATAATTTGAAGTAGAAATCAACATCAAACTTGCTAGATTGGCTTTTTTATTCAAATTGTGCAGATGTATGTCATTTTTACCCACTTGAAGTTGTGGGTCGCGGAAGCGTGATACAAATTTAACCTTCAAAGCGCTGAATTGATTTGTAAAAAAATATCGCAACCAAACAGGGTTTTTCAATTTAAAACCATCATAAATGTCTTAGTTAGCTCTTTCTGATTCATTTGAATACCTATGTTATGGGTCTACGGCTTTTAGAAATATTTTTATTTTCACAGTTCGGGGATGGACTTTAGATGGCAGAATCTGATGACTGAAGTCCATCCTGCGCTGTAAGGTTTAACCTCTAGAGAAGCAATGTTAACTATGCTGATTTTAGCATACAAATGAATTCCGACTTTTTTTTATAAATATGATAAATATGCATAGCATGGTCAACGTCCTGCAATGTAATATTATGGTTCATTGAAGCATATCGACAAACTACATGTACTGTAAAGGTGTGGATCGTGGTATTAAGGCACAACTTCAAGTGACTAAACATAACATACAACCTTGAGGTTATGTATGACTGTATAAATATATGACTGTAGGCCTCGTTTTAAAAGTGAAAATCAATTGAAAAAACTTTATAACTTCATAGGCCATGGCGGCCATGTTGAATATTAGCTGATTTTCAAACTCAGACAGGATAATCAATCAGAGGATGTTCAGAAAAAAAATCGGAAAAATCGGATAAATGTTGGCGACCGGAGAGCGTTTACGTCGATCATCGATATTGGATATGCAAATTAGCCCATGGCGGCCATCTTGGATATGCAAATCAGCTGATTTTTGAACTTTAAACAGGATAATCCATCAGTGTTCAGAAAAAAATTCGCAAAGATCGGATGAATATTGGCGACTGGAGAGCGTTTACGTCGTCAAATTTTTTATTAATAATAATAATAACAATAGACAGCACTAAAACAATAAGCCTCCACCACATAGTAGGTGGGGACTTAATTAGCTTTATATTTGTAGCAGATATTTTTACGTACCCCATCTTCTGTTTGAATCTTGCGCCTCTTCTTAACTTTACTTGGCATTTGTTTCTGAACATAAGCTTGAGATTCACCATCGCCGTGCTCATGCTGAAACAAAATATCATTCAAATTTTGGATTAGTTTAACCCTTATGTTGCCTAATTGCTTAGAACTATTTTTCATTCATTTGAAGCTGGAATTGCTACGCAAATTCCATCTCCAAATGATGAAAAATAATAATATTTATCCAAAAATATACGTCTTCAAAATGCAAATATTAGAATAACTAATCATCTACCCGAAAACATTTTAGCAATTTGAGTTGACTTATTTGGTCTGAAATTTGTTTGAAAGCGCATATATACGGTTCCCGGCAGCATAGGGTTAAACAAGGACACCTATGTCATCTATCAAACAGAAGATCTTGATCTGAGGCTGGCGAAATGATATTAAATTCATTTCAATATTTCAAAAATATGTAGAAGCAAAGCATCATTATGAATATTATCACCATGCTTTAAAACTACCACATGAATTTGTGGGCAAATTAAAATAAACAAGAGGACTGAAGTCCTATATCATCCCATGCCATAAATTAGGTTAGACTTTTTGCGGTCACAAATATTTGAAAAGTCGATTTGTGGTGGCCATTTTAAATTTCAGTAAAATCACATGCACATTTCCAGATGGTGGGTAATGTGATTGTACAAAATATGAAGTTTATCTATGGCGCCATTTTGAATTTCTTTAAAACCTTAAAAAAATCACTTGCACATCTCCATATCCATGATATCGTGGGGAATGTGATAGTAAAATTTGAATAATTTCCGACTTAAAGTTTTGCGCCCACAAAAAATTTGGAGTTGACCTATAGCGGCCATTTTGAATTTTGATAGCATTTAAAAAAAATCATTTGCACATCCCCATGTTGCTAGGAATGTGATGTTAAAATTTAAAAAAAAGTGACCAGACAAATTTTTTGAGTTTTTGCGCCCCCCCAAAAGATTAAAGCTGATCTGTGGCTGCCATTTTGAATTTCAGTAAAACCTTAAAAAAGTCACCTGCACATCTCCATATTGTGGGGAATGTGATAGTAAAATTTGAATAATTTCTGACTTTAAGTTTTAGAGTTTTTGCGCCCACAAAAAATTTGAGTTGACCTCTGGCGGCCATTTTGAAATTTGGTATCATCTTTGAAAAACCACTTGCACATCCCCATGTTGCTAGGAATGTAAAGATAAAATTTCAAAAAAAATTGAGCAAACAAATTTTTTGAGTTTTTACGCCCCCAAAAAATTAAAGTTGATCTGTGACGGCCATTTTGAATTTCAGTAAAACCTTGAAAAGGTCACCTGCACATCTCCATATCATGGGGAATGTGATAGTAAAATTTGAATAATATCTGACTTTAAGTTTTAGAGTTTTTGCGCTCACAAAAAATTTTAGAGTTGACCTCTGGCGGCCATTTTGAATTTTGGTAGCATCTCTAAAAAATCACTTGCACATCCCCATGTTGCTGGGAATGTCATGTTGAAATTTCAAAAAAATTTGATCAGTATTTTTGAGTTTTTGTGCCCACAAAAAAACGTGACGCCGGACAGAATCCTGGCGCGACTAAAATCCCCCTTCCCCTACAGGCGGGGGATAAAAAAGGTTGGTATGTGCTCTGACTCATTTTTAACGAGTTCTTAGGTTTTTTTATCCAATAAAAGATAAAATCACCGCACTGATGTTTTTCCACCTATATCAATAGTTTCTAACTCACTTCAAACTCCTGCCATGACTCCAGTATCATCAGACGTTCTTCCTTCTCATTATCCCGCATCGCCTTACAGGCTTCCTCATAGACTTTCCTACATTTCTCTATGCTGGTATCAAGCCCCACGGAAAGCTCAAATTGAGCAAAACTGATCCAGACCTGTGAAAATAAAAAACTATAAGTATTTTTTAACCCACTTGAAGTTGTGTGTTGCTGTAACATTTTGAGGAGCTCTCGACTGAAAAAGATTGACAGGGCAATTCGGAAAACAGGTGGAAAATCGGGAGAACTCTACAGAAATCTGAAGACATTGGGTCCATGGATATTACACTGATCTTTAGTGCAAAATATAAACAAAGCTATCACGCAAGTGTTTATGAAGGTGTAGAAAGACCAATATATTTAATACCAGTGTTCTAAAGGTTCAGCCTTAGAGTGATAAATTATCTGATTTTAATTTCCACCCACTTGGAAGTCTCGCTCCTGTGACACAAAGCTTCAAGTGGGTCAAAATTACTGATATTTATTTAATTTGAGACAAAAAATTTGCAGATCTTGATGTTTAACCCTTACAGTGTGGGGATACATTTTTGACGTCTGTAGACGTCAGATTCTGACGCCTGAAGTCGATCTCTGCATTGTAAGAGTGAACATATTCATAATGGCCGTAGACCCATAACATATGTATTCAAATGAATCAGAAAGAGCTAGCAGAGACATCTATGATGATTTCAAATTGATAAAAAAAGTTGTTCTCCATGGCTTATACGAAAGTATTTCAGTGCTGTGAGGGTTAATAACTCATTTAATTCCCAATAACAGTGATTTTCTTGGCTGAAGAAACAGATTTAAAACGACTTCAGGATAAGAAGGTTAACTGAATATATATCATACAGGTCTGTAGCACTAGAAAGGTTAAATGAATAAGGATTGAGATGTGAGTGTTTTGATAATGTGAAACGTTAACCACCTTTATGTGCTGTGTGCGACTGAGTAGACGTCTATATAATTTTCTGGTGTTATCAAATTCTTCTTGGTCAATTTCAAAGTCAATGTATGCCTTCCACAATACCTCGGGCATATCCAGGGTGGGCTGGCTGACAGCTAACTCGTAAATACCTCGAGATCGCTCTAAATCTCCAAGAATTGTCTCCAGCTCTGCAAACTGAAAATTATAAAAATATTTTATTTTAAAGTTCTAATTCTCCACAACAAAGCATACTCTACCATACCTTGCCGCCTAAGTATAACTCAAAGAAGGTAAAGTTGAGTGTTATGTTAATAAAAAAACCTTGCTTGATAAATCAGCCATTTTAATTTTTTCCCAACTATTATCTAAATTGTCTGAGAACTGATCATCAGCAACATGCAGAACAAAATGTGGCAGGATGAAAGGAGAACAATTTCTCATTCATCAGGTAAAATTAGCAACATTAAATCAGAAGAGTCGACCATTTAAAAAAAATTAAGCATTAAAAAAATAGCTTGAGAATTGGTTATTGGCAACATGCAAATTTTAGCAGGATACATGAACACTTGTCAAGTTATTATGCCAACAAGAAAGTGTCAATACTAACAATAATATTAAAAAGAAAAATTATTGCTTCCCGAGTTATCAAAGAGAAAAGTTTTGAAAAAACATACATGAACCCTTTTTATTTTGTTTACTTCTTAATGCTCATGACAGAACCAAGTTTCAGGGAAAAAATTGATTTTTTCCCAGAAATATATGCAACTTACCTTAATCCAAGTGGTGCAGTTTTCTGGTGCAAATTCCAAGAATTTTTGATACAAAATTCGACAGCGCTCAAATTCTCTCAGCTGTATTTCTAGGTCAATGTACCCTCGAAATAATTTATCTTTAGGACATTTACCGATTGCTGTACCCTGTGAAATCCAATAAATACAATTAGTGGTATTTCAAAGAATAGGTAATATACTTTAAATATAATGGTAATAAACTACTTAATTTTCATTACAAAGAAGTTTGAAATACGAATTTCTCAGAAATATTTTGTTTGTCAAGATGTGAAATAAAACCAGAGTGTCAATGAAACAGAAGCTCATCCTCAATTAGCTCAAGTTGAATACGAATTAAAATTTCTGAAATCTGTGAGGCAATTCTATGCCCAGGCACGAGCTCTTTCAAATAAACCAAACAAAATTTTAATCGGATACGAATTGAGGGAGGAGAATCATTTCTTGTGTATTGTGGACAGAGTGCCCTAATTGGGTCTTAATTAGGTCATAGGTTAATTATTAATTAATTAATTAATTTGAAATCCGTGAGAAAATTTAATGCACAGGCCCGAGCTCTTGCAAACAAATCAAACAGAATTGAAATCAGATAAGACTTGAGGGAGAAGAAGCATATCTTGTGAATTGTGGACAGACGACAGACAACAGACGCAACACGATGGCATAAGCTCATCTTAGACCTAAAGGCCGGATGAGCTAAAAATAATTGGCTGGTTATAAATCAGATGATAGCATTGTAAGCATTTTGTTCAGTTTTTAAAGGCAGTCAAATTTCAGTAAATGTAAATGTCTATAAATCAACTATAATAAATATGTTTTATATCTAATTCAGAAATTTTATTTCTCCTAATATTCCATTGAGGGTAAAGATTTTTGACTCAATAGTTGTAAATAATTTCAATGTAAAGGGTCATACCAATATTTTACGGGCTTGAGTGAGATTTTTTTGCCGCACTTCAGCATGCGCATACATTAGCCAGACTTTAGCAAATGTAAACTTTTTGTGGGGGATTAACTGGAGGCAGGCATTATAAACTTGTCCAGCTCGATCAAATTCCTTGGCAACAAGTTCTTCATATACGGCATAATTGATCCAGAGATATATGTACCTTCTCCAATGTCTCTTCTCCTGAAACACACAATATAACATTAATGTTAATAAAAAATATAAATTCGATTATAGGCTGAAATCATAAAGCACATTAAATTATTCTCTACAAACAAGGTACAAAAGAAAATTAGAAGACAAGTGAATGAGAGTTGAACAAAGGAACAAAGGAAAGAAGCACTACAACAGGTGGTCATCTATATTGGGTTCAAACAAACAAACCAGACTAACATGACACCAATTATTGAGAACAAAGTTTAAGAATACATGTAAAAACTGAAAATAACAAGGAAGTATATGGTTATTGCAATTTAAGTGCAGACAGCGAAAGTGGTTAGCATCATAATAAATATGGTGCATTGAAAGGTAATTTCTTCACTATTGTTCAAAATTAACTGGCCCTCGCTGAAGCATATCTGATAAATCAGATACAATAATCACAGCAGTAAATAGTGAATTTAAGTGCTATCTATGTGCTGTATTCTTTCATTTTATTGATTTTAGGAAGTGGGATTAAAAGAACGGTAGAGTGGCGGGAAAATCAATTCAATCCATAAAGAGATGACTGTTTTGTCAATGTAAAATACAGTGTTGATTCTAGAGTGTTTTTTACCCGGGTAAGCTTCCAACATCTTTTTTTAATATTAGCCAATGGTAAATGTTAGGGCTGAAGTGGCAATTGTCAGTGTGGACTCTGACCAGTGACCTAGTGGCATTAATGGAGCTTAGTACACAAGGTTAGAGTCGGCCCAGGCTGACTGGGTGCGGCTTGGCGTTAGTGCTTTGCCGGTTGATCATTGTGATTTTCTGCTGGCAAGGACGCACGCCGATAGGCCTCTCTGATTGTGTATAGTCTCCTTGTCCCTCATGAATGGCGGCAGGAGGGTTGGCTTGACCACGTTTTGCAGGGTGTTTGGGAGAGCTCACTCTCATTTTGTACATTAACGATTCAGAATCTGGCTGTCTCACAACTAATAGGTCTTAGTAGAAGTTCGGTGATATTGTCATCGAAGCTTTAACCTCATTAGGCAGTCCTAAAAAATATCCTTGTTTCCGATTTGATGGTGTGAAAAATTCCATGCTGTAGGTAGGAAAAAGTTTTACTTTAGACTGCCAAAAATTCCATAAGGGATTGTGGTAAAAAAAAAAAATTGTATTGTTATAAGTCATTTTTGCACACATAATTCTATTTCGTACAAGACACGTTGTTTTCTTGACAAAAAAATGAGAAACAGAGAACACAATCTACGGTTTCGCCGGCATGGGCGGCCATTTTCTCAACGTGGACCAGGCTAGGCCTAGGACTATAGAGACAGACAGGTGATCGAAAATTTTACCGCAATAAAAACTTTGCATTCGACGGCAATAAAAACTTTGTTAATGCGCTGATTTGGCCATGTGCGGGTGGAAATGTTTTCTTTTACAACACATTAGGCCATGCAGTATCTTTTACTGCTATTTTTACCCATGCGGCCGGAAATCGGAAACAAACATATTTTTTAGGATGGCCTCATGAGATAAACAGAAAGCATTGAAATAGATGGTTGTTCCACAACATATGTATGAATAGTTGAAAAAATAGAATAAACAACTTTGTACTTAGTTTTGCTTAGTACGACTTAAATCTATACTTTCCAAGAACTTTAATTTTGTCCATTCAGACATTGAAAATTATTTCCCGGTTTGGTCAGAAGGACCGTCCTAACTCGCCCTCTGGGGATTTTACATTAACCCTTACAATGCTGAAATATTTTGTATAAACCATGGAGAACAAAGGGGTTTTTCAATTTAAAATCACCATAAATGCCTTAGCTAGTTCTCCCTGCTTCATTTGAATACCTATGTCATAGGTTTACGGCCATGATAAATATTTTAATTATTTCACTTTCAGTGCGGGGACCGTCTTTATACGTCAGAATCTGATGTCTGTAGGCGTCAGAATCTGATGTCTGTAGACGTCAGAATCTGATGTCTGTAGAAGTCAGATTCTGACGTATTAAGATGATTTGTAGACATCAGATTCTGATGTATAAAAATATGGTCCCAGCGTTTCTGACATTGTGTATTGTTGAATACAATGTTGAAATTACAATTACAACCAAGTTCAATATTTAAAATACTAATTTTACTAATCCCGCACCCTGGAATCTATACTGCATACACTTGACAGCATATTTCACAAATTTTCTGGTTCAATTCCTAAGATGCTCACCTTTGCTGGAGGTATATTTGAGATTGCTCTTTCATACACTTCTCTCACATTTTCGACTTCTGCATCCGATTCCAGAAGTCGTAGATAATCAAACCATGCATCGTAATTGTGCGGGTTCGCGTCCACTTCCTATAATCAATAAAATGGAAGCATACAGCACATAGCTACAATACAAATTCAATATTTTACTGCTGTGATTATGGTATCTAATTCATCAGATGTGGATAGTGTGTACAATTATGTGCTTGACTAGCAAACACATGGGTTGGATTGTCAGCGGGCAAGCACTACTGGTATTCTCTCAAAATAAATTATTTATTTCGCATTAGTGTTTCAATCGATAAATAGAGGCAACATTAAAAGTGACAGTTGAAATGCTAATCACACACTGACCTCTTCATACTTGAATTTCCTCTTGCTGACAACCACATCCTCTATGGCGGTCCTGCTGGCATATTTTTTCTCGTGAATGGCATACTGTCGATATATCTCTTCACATCTGTCCTTAGGAAGATGGTCGAGAGCGTATTTGTAGATGACTCTTGCTCTGTCATGCTGGAAATATTTACATTTTTCATTCAAGAAATGTTTTCAATTATATCATTCACAGCAGTAAATTGTACATTATTTTCCTTTTTGATTTAAGTAATCTGAAAATAATTATTTATTTATTGCGCATTCAATTTCTTGTTTCATCCACCTCGAAATAACTCATTAGGCCAGAGATGAAACCAGGGCAATGTTGACCACATGTACAGAATAAATCATTGCTAATATCATCCTGACAATAAAGCTATTTTATTGTTGTATTATTGTTTTACTGCATAGTCAAAAGAACATTTTCTATTTTGCTTGAGTTAGCAATACCACAGTCAAAAAGAAAGAAAAGACTGGAAAAGAATTATTATATTCACCCAAATTTATAAATTACATACTAGGGTCGTAATGTCCACCACAAAATGAAAATTATCTCATTAGAAAAATAATGAATATTATTTAACAAAATAAATTAGGTTTCAGTTAAATTGATTTTAGCATTTACCCTAAAATTATTTTATCAACCCTTTCAGGTCTATCTTGACGGGTATACTCGTCATGGATTTGTGCAACCTATGGACTATCATGAGGGGTATACCCGTCACACCTTTAACACACACTCGAACAGCTATCGTTGTGAATATAGCTGGAGGCGTCACAATTCAGACCATATTTCACAAACATTACCTTCCCGATAATTACTTACAGCGGCTTAATGGACGCACAGTAAATTATGACGTCAAAAACTAAATAGAACATTGATTTTTGTGTTTTTTCAACATTTGGTCCAGTACGGCACATGTCATAATGGTTGGAACTGAAAGGGTTAAAACAATAAGCCATATGGCCATATGGTTTATGATATGGGTACTTGACAGATGCTCTATTCATAGGCAAAATAATCCCAAATTTAATAACCTCAGGAAAATATCTTACTTCTCTTTGTCCCTCTTCAAATTTAGCGAAAGCCACAAGCATTTTTTCATCCATGTTCTCATCACCGTAATATTCGACACCCCTCTCATAGATACGGCGAGAGCTGGCGATGTAAGCATGTTTCTCCTCAAAACGTGCATATTTAATCCAGTTCTTCACTTCAGGGTGTATAATTACAAGTACGAAAATTAAGGAAAATGCATATTTTAACTAGTCATACTATCTTATTCTTAAAAAAAAATCATTATTATCTGATAACCTCAAGCAATAACAAAATCCTAAGAAAATGGTCATACAAAATAATTAAAGTTAATTTATTTAAATTTCCAATCTGCTAGGTTAATTTACTTAAATTTTCAATCACTTGAGATTGTGCATCGCTACAGTGATCCACAACCTCAACATGCTCAAGTGGTTGAAAATTACTCATATTTGTTTAATTTGAGACCAAACATTCACAAATCTTGATGTCTAAATAGTCCTTTCATTCCCATGCAATAAGTGATTCAATCGGCTGATAAAATGGACGAATAACGACTATTGTCGTGATCAGCAGGCAAAGGGCTAAATGCTGAACAGAGGCTTAATAGATTATAGATAAGAATGCATAATCAAAGTTATTACTTTCTGCTCCATTCTATATCAAGACTAAAAATGTGTAATTCTCTGCAGATCACAAACCGTGGATCTGCAGCTGGTGCCTTGGTGAGCCACAGATAAACAGGCACTTGTGTGTTAACCATCATCCTGCCAAGTTAATCAACTTAAATTTTCACCCACTTGAAGTTGTGTCTTCAAGTGACTGAAAATTACTCATATTTGTTTAATTTGAGCATAATTATTTGCTAATATTTATCTTTTTTTTCATTCATAATAACAGTCAATTGGTCGACTAATAAAGCAGACAATAGTCATGATCTGCGGGATAACGGAATAGTGCTCAGTTATTGTGCACTTTACATGCTATAGGGATAGCTAGATTTATATATATTTTTACACATCACATTTCAACACCTAATAAACACTAATGATATCTTAGTTATCATTAACTCATATGTATCAGCAAAAAAATGTATTAGTTATTCAGTATGTAAAAAGTGTAGGTCTAAAATATAATGAGAGATCTTTTCAGTACACACGGTACATGTACCATGAATTTTTTTTGTAAAATTTACCAGATATTGGAGTATTTTTAGATTTATTATTTACTTGAGACATCAACCCTTTTCATACCATAAATTTTAGTATTAGCTTTGTGCCGCATCAATGTGCAAAAAATTAATATCCATATTTTATTAAAGTAATAAAGAATTTGTTTTCAAGGTAAACGATATCACTGCTGAGATAGGTAGGATAAGTTTATTGCAGATGAACAAAAAGGATATATTTTTCATAAATGGTTCTGGCTCGATTCAGTTCTTTGTAGCGCAGCTCAAAATTGATATAGGAATGCCAAGCCTGTTCTTCGGGTTCCCACTCCATCCACCTCTCAAAGACCTGACGAGCACCTAACATTCAAGAAAAGATTATTCAACTTAACTATCACAGCACTATTGTTTAGCCCTTAGAACTCTGAAATATTATTGCATAAACCATGTTGATTAAAGGGTTTTGTTTAATGAGAAATTATCATAAATGTCTTAGTTAGCTTTTTCCACTTTATTTGAATACCGATGTTATGGGTCTAGTCATTATAAATATTTTACTGTTTCAGTGTGGGCATCGACTTAAAGACGACAGAATCTGACATCTATGGACGACAGATTCTAATGTCTAAAGTTGATCGCCGTGCTGAATGGGTTAATAGATCTATGTCTGAAGTGAAGTATTTTTTATGTAATTATCTATCCTGGACAGAATGCTCATATTTAAAAAATGTGAATAGACGCAATATACATCAACTGTCTTAACACTTACAGTGTGGGGATCATCTTTAGACATAAGAATCTGACGTCTACAGACGTCAGATTCTGATGTCTAAAGGCAAAAATTGACTGTTCTTGACTGTAAGAGTAAACATATTTACAATGATCTTGGACCCATAACATAGGTATTCAAATGAATCAGAAAGATCTAACTAGGACATTTGTGATGGTTTCAAATCGAAAAAACCCTTTGGTCTCTATGGCTCTACAACAATAATAATTCAGCGCTTTAAGGGTTAAAACATAGCGTTTTCTTCACATTTTCATTCACATTGAGATAAGAATTGCTGTAACAATCCCCACCAGTGAATGGAGATATCTGAAAATATTCATGACATTAATGCTAACCCTTGAAGCACTGAAATAACTTGAAATCATCATAAATGTCTCAGTCATCTCTTTCTGATTTATTTGAATACCTATGTTATGGGTCTACGACCATTAGAAATATTTTAATTACTAGTCTGTAGACGTCAGATTCTGACGTCTAAAAACCATCCCCGCGCTGTGAGGTTTAAATCCCAGCAGACACAAGTTTAACGTTGGTTTAACATTGGTTTAACGTTGGTCCACTGTCTACGACATTGGACCAAAATTAAACCAACATTGATTCAACGTATTGTGTCTAATGGGATTTGTATAATATACATAAGAGAGTCTATGTGTAAGAACTTAATTATTTTAATGGAGTATCCTAGTTTTTTTCTTCAATGAATAAAACACACTATGTGAGACCTAAGTGTGACAAGGGTTAAATAAACTTATTTTACCTGCAATATTCCCAAGCATCTCTTCCATGTATGTGTACTTGTACCAAAACTGGTTGGCTCTCGGTAAAATAGTGATTGCTCGATCCCACACATTCCTGGCATGGTTCACCTGACGGTTTCTGAAAATAAAATTAACACTTATATTCTATGAAACATTCTTTTTTATATTAACATGAATTTAGAAATTACATACTAGCCTGATTTAAACTTTTAAAAAATATGGTAACCCTTGAAGCGCTAAATTAAATCATTTAAATTTTCACCCACTTGAATTCGTGTCTCGCTACCGTAATGCATAACTCTAAGTCTGTGAACATTATTACTCTTATTTGTTTAATTTGGGACCAAACATTTGCAAATATTGATGTCGTTCCGAATAACAATGATTGATTGGCTAATAAATTGGATTAAAAACAACTATAGTCATGCTTAGTGCTATAAGGGTTAATGTAATTTCATAAACTTCAAAAAACATATTGCAAAATCACGGTTATGTAGACACACTTACCTCATTTCCACCTCTGCATATTTCAGCCAGACGGTAATATTACGATGGTCAACATCTAAAGCTCTCTCAAAAACAGACCTTGAGCTGCAGAAAAACAAACAAAATATTATAAAGACTTTCTTTCAATATAGTAACAGTAAACTCTTTACCTTCTAGTGATGCATGTATGCGGCTTCTGTAAAATCAATAGTTATTTAGATATTTGCTCAGCTCCAAATTAACCCTTTAAGCCCTCACGATGCATTAAAGCATCATTTTACATCCCTGAAAGCAGACCTAATTTTCCTACAACTAGGGGTTTCAGAAGAGAAATTTCCATGAAACTGTTTTACCAATACATGGCAATTTTGTTTAATTTACCACCCACTTCAAGTGATCTTCATCCACTACAAATCGAGAATTGCGACAGCAATTCCCGGCTTGTAGTGGGTGAAGATGACAATGCCAATTTCAGGCTTAAAAGGGTAATAAAAATTGAAACAAACAATTCAGCAGCGCAAAGGGATAAAATCAGTCTCCACAGATTCTATGTAAATGTTGTAGAGCACTGATGTTGACTGCAGTGGACAGTCTGTGTTTTTATTAGCACCTGTATAACCTCTGATTACCAGTTGTTAAAAGTAAAATAAGCCTTCAATCTTGAAACAATGATACATGGGACTGGAATTTCACAAATATCATACATTTTCAGTCACTTGAAGTTGTGTATCACGGTAGCGAGACACAACTACCGCGATACACAACTTCAAGTGACTAAAAATTAAATTAAATAGCTCGGTGATCTAAGGGTTAATGTGCTAAAATATTTTTAAATTGCATTCACCACTATGTTCTATCTAAAAAAACATATAAGAGCACACTTGACAATAGCCCGCAGCCACTATTGAACTTGTCTGAAAAATGGTTATTAGCAGCATGCAGAACAAATTTCAGCAGAATACATGAATTTTTTTCCCAGTTATCATAACCAAAAGCTAAAATTAGAGACGTAAAATGTGATAAATCTCCACAAATCGGCCATTTTCAATTTTTTCAGCCATTATTGAACTTGTCAGTTGTTATCAGCAGCATTCAGAAAAAAATTGAGAAGGATACATGGAAAACTTGGCAAGTTATCGAGCCCACAAAGGAGATGTTAATGTCGACACCCTTTTTTAATTAAAACTTAGAAAGGCCGGATAAAAAATATAAATAATAAAATAAATAAAGAAAATATTTAGGTACATTAAGACATAAGACCTACCGTTGGATTTGCTTTTGACTATCTTCCCATTGAGCATACTTCAGCCAATTTGTCATAACAGTTCTATTTTTTCTAATGTTATCTTCAAAACCCTGTAAGAAAAATATCTGGTATCAAATGATATAATAAAATTGTTTATTTTGAAATAGTTACATCATTTAAAAAAAAGATAAAGTTATGGCCTATCAAATATACTGATAAACATAGTTGACATAAAAATTACGAAGTGTCACTGCTGCACTATATGCCCCAAATATTTTATTTGAATGGAATTGTGTGTTATTTAATAGGTGTGTGATATCTATGGCTGCAGCACAACCTCTGTTGATTTTGAGAGTTGCAATTTATCAAGGCATATTTCTACCTGAAACCTCACATTTTGTTTCATAGTAAATTACATATCTTTTTGAAATATTTTGCTAAATATTTAAACATTAATTATTAGGCGATAAAGTGCAATATCAAGGCTAAGATACAATCACATGAAAAGGCACACCGAGATACTTTTGAGATCACCCATGTACAAAATGGTTGGTTCACCTTGTACTTGACTAACAAGTAATGTTTTACCCAAATATGTATAAAATGTACAAAATTACCTTTCGTTTTCTACCCCTGTAAGCTGCCAGTTCGGCTTCATCAGAAACTTTTTGCTTTGGTGG
Source organism: Flabesymbios commensalis (assembly GCA_964017125.1). Classification (NCBI taxonomy): domain Eukaryota; kingdom Metazoa; phylum Annelida; class Polychaeta; order Terebellida; family Flabelligeridae; genus Flabesymbios; species Flabesymbios commensalis. The sequence continues at coordinate 9,484,116 of OZ024906.1, forward strand.
CTGAAAAAAATTGAAAATAGTGTCAGTTATTCAACAGAAAAAATTGCCACATTTAACTGACAGCCCTTAATTTTCCTTTTATTTTTAACAGCCAGAAATTGGCGAAATTCAATGTCACAACATCATGAAAATAGACAGGGTATAATCTGCCTGAAAATTCTAGTATTAAAACATTCATGTTTGTGTGTGGAATTTCATGGTAAGAGACAATCGTAAGTGATTCCAGCGAATATTGCATAGCAGTGAGGTCCGAATGACGCATAAAATGTGATGCAATAACAATAAATTAATTTAATACCCTGATGGAATGTAAATACAATTTTAGATCAGGGCTAGACACTAAGTAGCATAGTTATACTTTACACACATACAGTACATAGATGTAGCAAATCTGGTCTTATAAAAAATATCGATACTTGTAAAGTCTTTACACAATACATACCGGTTGAACAAGTTCTAGTTCTCTTTCTTTAGCCTCCCGAAGAAGCTGCTCAGCTGTGATTTGGACAGGTGCTGGCATTTTGTTTTTAACCTGAAAAACAAATAACACAACATAATGATCAACAGGAAAGAGCAAATCATGTACAGGTCAACATTGCAAAGAAAAAATTGTTTGAAAATTATTGAATAGCATTTTTCTCATCTAAGCTGTAACTTGCTAGACATCTTTATCATTGATGTATAAATATTTTGCTAATCAATTACAAATTTGATTAGCAAATGGACAGAATTGCATTTATCACAGTTGTTGCATAGAATTGTATTATACTACTTAGTGTTCATCACTGGCAATGTTTTTTACACATGTAACGGATTACTCTACTTTGTTTTAAATTATAACGTTGGTCGCTGGCTTGCATGACTAGGTGCCCTCCAGGCCATCCTAAAAATATGTTTGTTTCCGATTTCCCACCGCATGGGTCATGGCCTTATGTGTGGTAAAAGAAACATTTCTGCCCGCACATGTCTAAATCAGTTCATGAACAAAGTTTCTATTGCAATCAAATACAACATTTTTATTGCAGTCAAATTTTCGATCGCGTGTCTGTCTCTAGAATCCCAGGCCTAGCCTGCTTCAAGTTGATAAAATGGCCGCCCATGCCGCCGAAAACAAAGATTGTGTTCTCCGTTTCTAATTTTTTTGTCAAAATATAACGTGTCTTGTAAGAAATAGAATTATTTACGCAAAAAATGATTTATATCAATACAAAAATAATAAAAAAACTTCTGCCGCAATCCCGCATGGAATTTTTGGCAGTCTAAAATAAAAATTGCTTCATGGAATTTTTGACAGTCTAAAAGAAATTTTTTTTGCCCTACTGCATGGAAATGTTCACACTATAAAAGCGGAAACAAGGATATTTTTTGGGATGGCCCAATGAGAGGTGGCCAGGGTTGGCAATATTGCCCGGCCCGGGTTTTCCCACCCCGGGAAAAACCGGGAAAACCCGGGCTGGGCAATAATGCTTTTTTAGCCAAAGTGGGCAATAATGGGCAATAATAAAAAATAAAAAATACTAGAATATCACGAAGTGAAAAGTAAAAATAATATTGTCAAAGCACACAATAATAGGCAACAAAATAAGCCAATTGTAAAAGTCGAATGTACTAAATGTATTTTTCATAGATAATCTCAACATTAAATTTGTAATTGTGTAGTCCCTTGGGCACTGAATACAAATGGGTGGCATGCATGACTGCTCGTACCATGACATCATTTAGGTTCTAAATGTGCAATTCGCTAGTTTTAGTGCTGAATTTAAATATTTGGTATCGATTTACAGTGCCTTTCAGTGAAACTTAATATTAAAAAAAACAATACGGATATTATTTAGACAAGAAAAAACAGTCAGCGATCTACTGCACTAGGTTAGCAATCAGGGAGACGTCCTCTCCGTAGCTGGGCTTATGGTTACGTAATGTGTAGACGCCAGACGGTAAACTTTCTATTGACAAGAGGTGTGATTGCAGCGCGCCTGAGAAACACGTAATTCGGCCGGCATTGGGTGAACACCCACTGTGCACTAGATTTTGACCCAATGCTGTTTTATTGTCCCGCCAGCATCGCAGATTTTGGAACAGCGTTAAGTCGACGTTGATTCAATGTATTGTGTTTGTAAGGAAAAGAAACAACCATTGTCTACGATGACCATGCAGCTTTGATCTCGGCAATAATCTCAGAAGGCGACATGTGACACGGGAATTAGCGTTTGTGGTCTAGGGTTCGTATTTATATTATTTAAACAAATTAAAAGTCTGTCGTTGTGTTCCTCCTTTCCCAGTTTTTAGCAAATACTGATTTTTCTTCTAAATTGAATTTGACAAGATCATTTATTATCGGCAGTGTATGCATATTTCTTTATCTAATAATAAAATATATTTGATAAGAAATTAAATTAGATGAGAAATTATATTAGATATAATAACCGAGAATACCAGCCTCAAAGGGTTCATCAGCTGTAGTGTGTGTTTACACAATAAAACAACATGCTGTTTAGGTAATTTATGCCATAAACCACTTATATTCTCACCAACAGATTTCACTTAAAATCATAAAATACGTAGTTTTTAATACTAGTATCAATTATATATATAAAATAAAAATAGAATGACATCATGACTGATATTAAATTAATATTTTTAATGTAAATAAAGCAAACATAGGGATCAGGGGGTCTGAATTAAAAATGTATGAAATGGAGAATATGGGCAGCCGTCTAATATTGCCCATCATTGCCCATTAAAACCCGTATTTATCCATATTGCCCATTATTGCCCGGGTGGGCCGGGTAATATTAATATTACCCGGGTTTTTGCCAACCCTGGAGGTGGCCCATGCCCCTTCTGAATCCTAGAATACCTAGGTGGAATACTGCCAGCCAGGCACAGGATTTATTGTATTTCTAACATTCGACATGGTTGTCCAAAATAAGAAATCACGAACGGAATTTTGTCTCTATATCTAGCCTAATAGGTAAATGCGCAGCACAGAAATTAAAAAAAAATTGCAGTTCTAGTCTATGGACATGTTTACATCATAGGCATACCTTAGGATATCATAGGAAATTTTCTGGTCGCAGGCTCACGCCTTAAAGACCAGCTTTTCTTTGAACTCCTCTTCCGGTTCCGGTTCGTTGATGGCATGTTCTATATTATATGTTATGTTTTTAATAGTATAGTCATGGTCTGCAGTGTATTCCCACCTTAGTGGATGGTTTTCCCAGTACTTATCAAGTCTATTTTAAAATGTGCTTGTTGTTTTCGCGGTTACCACAGAATCCGGAAGAAAATTCCACATAGTTGCTGCTCGCTGCATCAGATAATTTCGTCGTATGTCCCTGTTAGCATGATCCCTCCTTATTTTGATCAAGTGTCCTCTAGTGATCTTATTTTTATTTAATTGTATAAGTTGGGATGCTAGCTCTGGATCATAGACATTTATTATTTTGTAGATTTCTATCGTATCTCCCCGTATTCTACGGAACACAGTCCTCCATTTATAAGTAGCGGGATGGCGCTGGCGCTCCTCGAACGCTCCTTAACCAAGTGCAGGGAGAGCAATACACAGCGCTCCTGGCGATCACCAGAAGTTAAAAATTTGAAGCTAAATAAGCCCAAAAAATCACTTTCAGCATGCTTTGCACGCCATGAGGAGAGTTCAAGGCTCTCCTAAAATTTTCAGGAGAGTATTTTAGAGCTCTCCTCCTATTTCTATATGTGGAGGAATGGGAACACTAGAGTTGGTAGCTTCAGATGCTTTAATCTGTCGGGGTATTCCAAAGCTTTGTATAGAAGACAAAACTCTTTTTCTGTCAAGTAAGAGTATGTTCTCCTTATGACTCCCATGATTCTATTTGCTTTTTTGCACATTTAGGTTTGGGTCGAAGACTACCCCTGTTGTTTCCTCAAGATAAATCTTTTTATTATCAACCATCATATAGTAATTAATAAGACGAAATAAAATCACCGATTTTTTATGATTTTAGCCTGTGCCAGTCCCTTCAAGTGAACTAGACTAGTATTGATAACGTGGGAAATAATGGTTGTCTGTACAGATAACCAGAACAGTAATCTTGGTTGTCCGTCCTGAGTCAGGCTGAGATTAGGTTGGCCCGGACAAACCGCTGTAGTGTAGGCCTATGGTTATTTCGAACGCTGCGGCCTCCCCCATACTTCATTGACAATGCACTAGCTAGCTTGGTAAAAATATCGGAGCTCAAGGCTATTGACTTTAACAGAATAGTGAAAACCACTACAGTAATGGCACTAGCCGTAGCACTGCACAAAATGGTGAATTATCGCATATCATCATATTATCGCTCACAAAAAATAAAATAATCACATTACCTTCGCAACCTTTGGCAGCTTGGTCTTGATTTCATCTGCTGCGTCAGTCATGTTTATTTGTGAGGTAGTAATTCACCTGAAAAAATGCTAATTGTCATGTATTTTATAAAATTAAGAGATAATCGAGACTTTCAGTTTCAACGTTTTTTCAACGTGCCGGAAGTGGCTCTCTGTTTTGCCGAATTCGGAACATCTGGTGGTAGTTGTTTCTCACATTTAGAACCTGGGCTGGACTGACCTGAAAATAAGGATTATTTTAGTGCTAGTTACCTGAAATTCTGTTCACATAAGATCCATTATATTCATGACAAAAAAAAAATAGACATAAAATGAAATCATTGAGAAAGTTAGAGACTAATAGATTTTGCATAGCACCCGTCTGAATTTCGAAAATAAAAAATGTGGTGTATGTGGTGACAAGTGCTGAGATCAGCCCATCTCGCCATACCAACGATACAGTATGCATTTTCTCGTGGGAATATCTATCTGAAACAGTAAAAGCAAACTGTGCAGTGAAGCGTATAGTAGAGAGTGCGAGTTTGATTTGATTTGATTTTAATTTAAATTGTTTCAGTAAAACTGTACATGCTAGCATGCTTATAAAACAATCAGGGCCACCATATTGGTCACCAGGGATCAAATACACTATAAAGCGTCTGGTGACTCTTATTTCCATGGTGATTCCCAAAAAAGTAGACCAGATGGCGACTGGAAAGGTTTGCAAAACAATTCATTAAAAATACCTGTAAAAAGTTTATATAAAATAAATTATAAATAAGAAGCATTTTCCATGACCACAACAGACACTTTTAGTCATAACATTTATCACATAATGACTAGACTAAGCTTTATTATATATATATAATTATTGCAAATTTAAATACAACTCAGACAAACTAGTAATATAGAAAGTCTAAGTTGTATTCGCTAACTAGTCTATCTCTTAGGTAAATTCTCACAGCTTGTTTAAAAGATGACAATGGGTTTAATTTCTATATTTTCAAAGGCAGTTTATTCCACGATTTAATGCTATTTAATTTGAAATCCTTGGATCCGTTTATCCCAGTGGATGGCAGGGAGACAGACAACGTTCTATGTCTTGTCTTAACATCATGCACCTGACTAACCATTCCAAAACTCTCAGTAAGCATGGAGCTCCGCCATGGACAATCCTGTTTATGATGTTGAGATTTAATTGTTCTAATCTGACATTAACTGGAAGCCACTGCATCCTTAGGAAATGTGTGATGTCCAAATGTGTCCGAGGGGATAAATCAAGAGCAAACCGTATTGTTTTGTTTTGTAAAATTTTAAGTTTATGTTTCATAGTTTTTTGGAAGCCGCTATGCCAGGCTGAACATGCATAGTCGGAATGGCAAAGAATTAGGGCTGATGTTAACAATTTTCTAGATCTGGTGCTCAAATATTTTGCCAGTCTGTACTAAAATTTCAGTCGCGAATCCCACTTTTTCTAAATATTTTTAACAATAGCTGTGCCGCTTAGTGTTTGCTCTAGATCCACCCCGAGATACCTTATGACAGTCTTTGATGAGAGACAACAAATTGTCCCCCAAAACGTTTTCAATGGTATTTATGTGTTTTCCTGATACTAACAGAGCAGAGTCGTCAGCATAGAGTATTAGTTTGCAGGAGACAGATGCTTCCATATCATAAACATATATAAAAATAGAAGAGGCCACGGGATTGATCCCTGTGGTAATCCACAAGGAACAACCCTAGGGTCAGAAAAAAATCCACCTACATCAGTAACCTGTATCCTATTTGTCAGGTATGCATCAAACCAAGCGATTGCATTTCCATCAAGGCCTATAGCTTTTAGTTTATATATGGGCTGATCTCACCATACGTCAACAAATCTTTTTTTTTATCAGAGTCACACCAAAAACAATAGACTTTAACAGTCCTATTTCTAGATAATACTCCACCTGATCCACATACTCTACAAATATTTAATCAATGCGTGTCTACTTTTAATGTAATATGATTAAAAAAATGCAAAATTGTAGCTCGTATATTAGCTGGTGACGCTGCCGAGTATAAAAATAAAATGAGAATATATAATAAAACTATTCAGATCTGTCCGCTGTGTAGAGCCCACCAGTTTTGAAAGACTATAAAAGACTGAGTGAAGAGCATTTCTGTTAACGTGTATTTTTTCTTTTTGACCAAGAAAGATCTAATTTGTGGAGTCGGTGCAGCGACGTTATGCCACCTGCCATGGCATTATAATTAAACCTCACCAGCCACGACCATTAACTGAAATTACTATTGAGTGGCCTTAATATGTAGAATTCGACATTGAATGGCTCAGCATATATATGTATTGCAGGGGTTACCGCAGCAATGCGCTGGTCCAGCAGCTACAGCCTTAATGGGATGGCTCAGTATACAAGCTACTACAGATATGTATAGACTGATCTAACTATGAACACTGTTACGAATACCTAAGTTATTTGAGAAAAATCTGTCTGACCTTTTAATTGAAACCTTCCATATGCCTTACTCAAAGTGTCTACGATTGTTAAAACGTGTCACACATATAATATACATGGCAAAGCTCTAAGTTTGTTAATTTTAAACCCAAACCATATTAGTCGTGAGTAATGGGAAAAAATAGCAAAAAATGTAATATGGTCACAACTCACAATACAGAAAAAACTGGTATGTGCAGTGTATACTATTTAAAAGTTTGTCAATGTTTGTAAAAATTGTAAATAATGTTGCAATGAGTTGGATGTGGCGTTTGTGTAGAGCCCGACCTCGGTCAATTAGAAAGTGTAAGTAAACTGCTAAATTTTTTGTGAGCTCCGTGAATTATTATATTACGTACACTAAATCCAGTAAGTTATGTCAGCTCTGTTTAATGTACAGTCTACTATGTCTTGAGCACGTATTGTTTGAGTGTCCAGCACTTGTCAAGCGCTGGGCACGTGGTAAGCAATCTATTCCTGAAGCTTTGATATCGTCAGTGGAACATATGAATACAAGCGAAAAAACAGTTTTTATTCTGAGTGGATTGAACTGCGAATATGTGAGTGAATGGATAGATATATATAAGGAGATTGTAAATTTTATTTTTTATATGAACCATGAATTCAGGCAATTAGCAGTGACTATATATAATAATATGTGAACTATAAGACTAAAACAGGTCTACATCATCTTATTTTTATTGTTTATACAACGTTTCGGCAAATAGCCTTCATCAAGTACATAGTGATTTCAATGGGAAGAGTACACCTGTATTTATACACAGTTGTCAGGTGGGATCCGGTGACAACCAACAGTTGCTAGGGGACATTGACTGTTATGTCATACACGGCAGAGAAATGTGAAATTTTTCAGTCGGATAAATTCCTCCGATCGCATAATTTTTTCCGATCGGATAAATTTTTCTGGTTGGACTATTCCCCCCCATCGGATAAATCAGTATGACGGATGGGTAGCTAGGGTGATATCGGGAGAATGGGGTTGTAATTTTTCATCTGTTTTATCCGGCGGTACATCAGATGTTAATATGGTCGGGCACTATATTTTTTGTGCGTCGTGTGGGGTAGAGGCCGCCCCAGTGGCCGGGCAAATGTCCGGTGACTAGACAAGGCACTTTTGCTGAGTATTAAAGTATCCCAGGATATCATTTTTAAGATATCCAGGTCTGCATAAATTCTACCGCAGGCTGTAAGACGAGAAGGGTGTATTATGTACAGGGAGTCGAGTTATTTTATTTTTCTCATTGTCCGGCCATCAGAATTCTCTCGTATGTTGGAGGTGGTGTGATAGGAAATTGTATGACATATCTAGAAAATCTCATAGCATTGTAATCTCTCACTTATGTGTTTTAGTGTGGACCTGTTTGATTAGGTTGCGTTCGGAGGGCCTACAGTGGAGAGAAAGAGAATGCACAGTTATCATTAGTTTTATAATTTTACTGTGCGATATATACAGTAAGCAGTGTATATTATAAATTATGGTTGTATTCTTCTTTCGTGGACATCTTCTCGTGATCTGGAATATAGTTCGTCTGTATATTTAACAGAATATAGGTCCTTAGTGGTATTATAAGTCCAATAGCATTTTTTTTTAGAAAAAATAGTGGTATTATAAGTCCAATAACATTGTTTTTTAATCATATCAAAATAATTATTCAATATGAGATACAGTATTATTCTCAATAGTATGTATAAAATTTCGCTGTAAATATGATTTGTAATGTATAATACCTGATGTTAATTTTTAAATTTCTCATCCTGAGTGCTTTGAATGTTAAACTTTACACCTTTGTACCTGTATCTTTGCATGCATGGTCTCCAAAGTGGAGGTTAACCCTTTAAACGCGGCCCCCGAGTATACTCGGAGGCAAAAGATGTCTCCATGTCGCGGACCACGAGTATACTCGGGTGCAGAGTGTGTTTTATTACTGTGTTTTTTTAGTATTTTTGTCTGTAAAATCAATGTGATCCGGTAATCATCGGGGTAGCCTTGTTTTTGCTGATAAAAGTTTGTTTCTTTTTTGATTGTGCATGGATAGCACCCCATTATAATATCTGGGCCGATGTAGAGCTGTTGTTCTCAAAAGATTCTTTTGGAACGAAAAATTCAAAATGGCCGCCATAAAATCAATTAAATTATCATAACTTTCCCAATCATTGAGATAGAGACTTGATTTTTTCACCAAACCATATATTTTTGTTATCAAAGAATACAATAAAACAAACCATACCTTCCTTTTTTTCATCATTATTATGCTTAAAATGCTATAATAACACTTAGATGACATCGCAGCAGTGCGGATTGCATGGTTGCACACCCAATCATTACGCATTGCCTAATCATTACGCATTTAGTACACATCACCCATAAACTGATAAACCTGACATTTTCCATGACCTTGACATAACCTTCACGTTTATTTTGAGCGGCATACATGCAGTAAAGCCCAGCCTCAACTCATGTCAACCTCCATACCCAATTATGTATCTATCTTTTGCGATGGAAGCCCAAGCTGATGCTACACGCTGCTGCATAATTGTAATTTTGATTGTTCAATTGAGCCTTGAGGAAATGCCTGCTGAAATGATACCCGACCAAGTATGTGTCACCATCAGTCCATCAGATGACTGCACCACTAAACAGCTTGAAATTGATAAAAAGTGGGTATTTTCAATATTTTTTGCAAGTTTGACCTTGCAATGACCTTGATGTGACCTTGACATGACCTTTGTGTTATCCACCAGTAAAACACGACTGCTTCTCATGTTATTATTTGCTCATAAGCTAAGATCCTGCTGTTGTCTTCATACAAATCTGACATTACAAAATAATCTGATTTTTTTAACCCTCCCCCCCCCCTCCCCAGGAATTCAGCGGTGGGGATGCAAGTGTGCCCAGGAGTTCAGCGTTTAAAGGGTTAATAAACACATACATACATACATACATATGAACAATTCATTATTTTCATGGCTGATATGCCTGTAATTGTTTGCAAAAAGTAACATAATTTACAGAATATGTAATTGATTGACATTATTAAACTAAATAAATAGTATTTTTTTCACACCTGTATTTAACTAAATAAGGCAACTTTTGTTTGAAATTTCTATTTATTACCATTCGTGTTGTTTTAACTGAATTGTATATACGTTTAAATTGGATTTTAATTATTATTTTTATAGAAAGATAGATGTTTTTATTGACATAATTAAAGTCATTGCTGACTTATTTCTCTTAAATAATATATATGTGTACATATACATGCAACATAACAAACCGTTATGTATGCCGTATGTATAATATTTAGAGACCAATGACGTTATTTACAATTGCCTCTATGACTGTTCATATTGTGGGAATTTCGGCCTGTGGGCTTCTCACAGAACGATCCTAATAATCTAACAGACAACCAGACTCAATCACGAGTAACCAGATACTCCCTTGGTAGCCTGCTGCGGCCCACGAGACTCAGTCCTGGCCAATCAGGGAGACCTGGAGAGGTATCTCGACTGCCTATTAGGACTGATCTCATGGGACGAATTCATGGCCAACAGATCTGCCACCACCTGCGGTCACATGATCGGGCCTGGTTGCTGAGAGTAGATGCACGGAAAAATCCCTACAATATTACAAACGATATCTGAAATAATTGTTATTGACATATATCTGAATATACATCAAAAATAAATTATTACAAAATGTTGAAGGTTTCTCATATGACAGAGGCAATGTTTGTTACCCTAATGTGAGTCTCCTGACCGGGCACATATATGTGATTATTTTTATTATTTTAAGTTTATTAAACAAATCAAGTGTATACATGTGTGTATGTGTGTGTCTGTATATGCATGTATATATGCATGTATATGTGCATATGTATGCATTTGACTCGATGACTATAAAATATTGTACTCATAAACATGTTTTTCATTATGTGATTATGTCGATTGTAGTAGGCCTATGTATTTATTTTTTATATAACATAAATTTGGGAAAATAATATCTTTAACTTTAATCTAAAGTTTGAACTTCACAGTCCCCCTCAATGGAGTATCAGGCGAAGGGATGGTGCTGAGCAGCCGACCAGACTAATCGCAGCTGGCTCCTAAAGGCTGCTATTGATCTGAATTCAATAGCAGCTGGGGAAGATGATTCTAATTGGGTATGGTTTTGTACAAAAAGAAATTTTGACCAGCGTGGTGTTAGATTTTATGTCCTTGAATGATTTCCCACTACGAGTTCCTTCGTCTGCTGGGGTTAAAATCACCCTGACAGGTACAGCGATTAATCCGTTTAAGATTTTGTACAGGCTTGTCAGCCTGAAGTTCTTTTTCTAGTTAGTCAATCAGTCCAGCCTAAATCATTTGATTAGAGCTGTTACACTTGATTTACGCTGGTAGTTGTTTGTTACGAAACGTGCAGCAGCTCTTTGAATTTTGTTTAATTTATCAATATCAACCTTGTCTGTACGGATCCCATACAGGGCAAGATTGTATACATGTACATATACAGGGTATTGTACACATGTGTAGCTCGAGACAGACGTATTATTTTTCTACTGTTATAAAAACGCTTTTCTTCACTAATCTAAACACGAAAAAGTAAATTTGGATCACGTAGGTAATAGACGAAGGTGTTGAGATAACAAAACAAGTATGGGTATTTTTTTGGAAGCCTGAAGAGTAAGGATAGGACATTTTTTTCATCTGACTCAAAAGAAGAAATAGAAGATGTCGGCCATGTATTTGAATGGTGGTCACAGACATGTATTAAGAGGTCTGCTCCTTTTGATGATGTGTATATGTATTACCGGTAACGACAAGCTTAGAAACGTACATCAACCCGAACTGAAAAGCCTTGAGGTCAGTACATTGTACACTGCTGGTCATTTCGATATGATGTGTGACATCACGAAGATGGATTCAAGCATAAGAAGAGGCATAATCTCCAATTTTGGTGTTTTTTATGTTATGTCATTTTTCAAACCTACATTCACCTGTGCATCGTCTTACAAAATCTCCACTGCGAATGTGCTGCCGTCTAGCGATCGAATACAAATAAGACGTCTCCATGTGTCTATGTGTCAATGCAAAATTAGCTATCTCCAGTACAAAAATAGTCACTCAATGCCTCGCTTGTGTCGCTACTTGCTTCAGGCAAATGTTGTATGAAACATGAAAGTAATACAGGCCCGGGGGAGGGGGGTGGCATTTCGAAGGCATGTCCCCCGGATTTTTTTTGAAAAATAATAAACAACACCTTCTGGCGACATATTTACACAGAGTTAAGGCATCAAGCAATCTCACAGATGATCATTAGTGGAGATTAAGATTTAGTTTACCAGTATCTAAAAAAAAATCAATCCAATAATGTGGAGGCGGCTGTTCTTGTGGGAGGGGGGGGGGAGGAATCGAAGGCATGCCCCCGGGAATTTTTTGAAAAATACACTAAATAACGCATTCTTGCCACATATTTACACAGAATTTATTAGAATCAAGCAATCTCACAAGTGATCATTGAGATTATGTTCACCGGTATCCAAAAAAAATAACCCTAGAATGTGGAGACGGTCGTTTTTGTAGGGGGGTACGGGACGTGACGTCTGAAAATTTTTAAAAAATACACACCAAGTAGCGCATTCTGGCGACATATTTACACAGAATTGAGGAATCAAGCAGAACTCACAAGTAGAAATTAAGTTTACCGGTATCTAAAAAATCTTTAAAAAAGTTAACCTTAGAAAGTGGACCTTTCTGTCTCTGGGGGGTGTTGTTGCCGGGGACATAGAAACAAATCCAGGACCACCCAAGCAAATTGGTGGAGCAAAAACGAAACAGTCAACCCTTTCATTTCAAGAGGATCTGATGGTGGAGAAAAATGAACGCAATGCTTTAGACTTGAATGATGTTATGAGGAATTAAAGTCAATTAATTGGAAAACGGTTTGACCAGGTTGATTCAAAGATTGACGAGCAGGTTGAAAAATTAAAACAACAATTAAAAGAGGTAAAGACGGATCAAACAGAATCGTGAAAAGAAATTAATGAGAAAAAAAAAGAAAACAGATTCTTGAGAAGATTAGATAATATAGAAGGACAATCGTGCAGAAATAACATGATTGTCAGAGGTATACCCGAAACAGAATATAGAGAATCAAGAGGGTTCACAGACTGCCACGAAATCGAAATGCACCAATCAGAGCTCTAAGAGACATGATGATAAAACTATCTTTCTGGAAAAAATGAACATTATTAAGAAAGCTAAAGAAATAAAACCACACGGTTTTTACTTCATGGAAGAATATTGTGACAATTAGAAACTTGCTCGAGGTAAGCTGAAAGCAGCATTGACAAACGCTCGGGACAATGATCTAAACACTTATTTGTCCTTTGATTCACTTGTGGTGGTGAATGTCTATATATATATGTCAAATATATATGTCTTTGACGACGTGAGTGGCGATGTAAAATGTCAGATTAGAAACTTTGACGATAAACTCAAGGACGCAAATGAAAATAAATGATGATGCAGCAAATACTACAACTGACTAGAACAGAGGCCGCCCATTATTAATTTGTTCATGGAATATTGACGAACATATTAAATCTGATTCCATTAAAGATACAACAGATGTGATTGAGAGAAATGACATTACTGCACTTTATGAGACATGGGGCGTGAACGGTGGTGTTGTCAAAACATTGTGTGGTGGTTAATCATGTGAAACGTTAAAAGCTAAAAAGCTCAGCCGGTATGCCCTGCCTATACATATTTGCGATCGAACTATTAATTTATACAGAATACATCCTACAGAAATTTTATAGAAATACTAACAGAAACTGACGAAAATAAAATGATGAAATTAGCTTCATCTGTAGGCCTATATCATGCAGAGAAACTCAGAAGAAATAACTTCACAAATATGTATTGATGTATCGATATGTCCTGCAAAAATGTGTATTTTACTTATTTTGAATATCTTATACATTCATGTATGTATATAACATGTGAGATTGTTTTGTACTATGGGCCCAAGGCCCCGAAAATACAAAATAAAATACTACCACTAGTATTCCAAAAGTGACAGAACTATTGTAAAAATATGCAATCTCTTTCAATTTAGAGTGACATCCCTTTAAATTCCTCCTCAGGAAACCCAGTTTGGAATTAGCCTTACTCGCAATTTTGGAGATGTGATCACCCATTCCAGAATCCAGGTTCTCACTGATGCTGACTCCCAAGCAAGGTGAATTTGATATGATATGAATTTGATATATACCAGTGCTTTCATCATATACACATTTTCTAAAATATAACCCTTATGGTCTCACCACCCCAAATGCCAGTCCTATTGAAACACATGTAAACTGCCTCAATTCCGCAGGCCGATCTCACCATTTGTCACCCTATTAGATGTTTAGTGTGACATATCAGAATAAAGCTTGAGAGGTCCTTGTTCCAAAACAGGCCCGCTATGAGTATGGTTACCAGACAGATTTTGAGATACGCCCCCTAGTGTGTAAAAAGGTCACTACTGTTAAAATTGGGCTATTATCCGTACTCTCTTTCACAGAACAGACACACATCATTTTAACCCACGGTACCCCTGCGAGTTTATCACGAAACCGTTATATCTGATATCCTTGACAACGTGTTCTTATTAAATATTCACAAAATTATAACTTCTTTGTATTTTATTTTGTTTCAATAGAGGTTGGAACAGCCGCATTAAAATATCTTGTGTGAGGATTCTATCATTTTTGAATTTTCTGGATTTTGGCTTTTTTAGGGTGATGAGACCTTATGTTACTTTTATAGGAGGTCAAATAAACTGTTCTGAGTTCTGAGTTATCTCTCTCTCTCAATGTCCTCTCTCTTGCTCTCTCTCTCTCTCTCTCTCTCTCTCTCCCTTAATTTTTTTCGATAACATTCAGACGCAGCATTTGTAAGCACCGCCTAGCGAGTATGACGGCGCGAGGTTCCCATGACAATAACAACTATGGCGGCTGCCGTTGTTTTTTTGTGAAGGCGTGCGATTGCGATCAAATTGATTTAAATTAACACTTTTATCTACTACATAGGCATTCAGCAAATTGTGTTTCAAACGTAAGATGTTTTGTTTCAATTTAAGCTGGTTAATTTGTGGAGTTAACCTTTTCTGTCCCGCTAGACATGTGTTCTAAAAACTGTTTATTTTTTATTTTTAACTGAGTCAGAGTCAGATAGTACTGTCCTGAGTCTGAGATACTCAGATAGGATCATGACAATTGACATATGTCATACTCATCATAGGCACTTGACAATGACATAATATGAATAGGCATGCCTAGAAAGCAAGCGGAAATTATTCTGAATTAGATTACACTACTGAGTCTGAGTTAGATTACACTACTATTTACAGAAACGTAAGTCGTAGTGGGACTAGTGATATCTACATGGTCAGTGTCTGAATAATAAAAACGGAAGCAATTTTTTCAGATAACGTCCAAGTACGTTGTTGAACTAACGTTAGACTAAATAAACTGTCAGTGAGTTTGGTTTTAAATAACTTTGTAAGGGAAATGTTCTCGCAAGGAATTTTCCCACTCGCTAGGTGGTGTATACATTCACATCGGCCATAATCAGGGACTTTGACCATAGATTTTTTTCTGTAAGTAACTTAGGCCCCCTATGTGGGGATGGCTGAACTTTGACCTCAACAATACTAATCAGGAAACAAGATGTCAGCGCCCATGAACACAGACGAGGAAATATTCAATCTAACACTGTAAAAAATAGATTTTTGGCCTCTTCTTGCTGACGCCCATTGCTGCAAGAGCTCGCTCCTGAGAGATGGGGTTCGGGCCCCATCTTGCGAGTCAGCTCGCTATAATTTACCTTTTTCATTAACTCTGCTTGATTAATTTTATTCTACAGGGTCTTACGATTTAAAAAAGGCCTCATTTTTCAAAATCGGATAAGGAATAAAAAAGTTAGGGCAAAAAATGTATTTTAAAACAGGCATTTTTGTGTATAATAACATAGAGACACATTGTTGAAATAAAATTTTGATTTTTTACTGTTTTTTTATGGTCAGCACTGTACTGAAATGCTGTAGCTGTTAAAAAAACGTTCAAATTTGGTACAGTGGTAGCTATAAAAAACAGAAACGATATGCTTTTTAATTTTTTTTAATATCTCACTTAGTACTTGAGATATTGTCATTTTCGCCTTTGTAAATTTGCCTTTTTATCGGTATTGTTAAGAACCGCTGAATTTTTGCAGGAAAAAGGCTCTTTTTTGATAAAAATGAAAAAACATCACAACTTTTCTTAAAATTAAAGGGACCCCTTGGGATGAGACATTTTCAATGTTGTCAATTTTGAAAATTTAATTTATATGAAGCTATATAGCCTACTGATCTTAACTGAAAATAAAACAATTTTAGAGCTCTGAAAAAGAGTGAAATAGTTGTATTTCCAGGTCGTATATTGCCATGTAAACAAAACAAGTCAGCAATATTCATCATTTACATCACAAACTCCCACGTATCAGACGGTAAGATCAGAGCATTCGCCGCTAATTGGTGTCTTCTAGTCAGGACACGAGAGGACACACCTGCAGCACTGATTGTCTACCCAACGCTGGGCCGATGCCATCAGCATGTGGCCCAATGCTGTGAAAACATTCAATCTTCCTTCAGGTATACAAATGGTTTGTTTGGGTTACTTCTGGTTTCATAGAAATGTTGATTAAAAATATTTGTAAAAATCTGAAAACTCTGAAAAAAATTAAATCTTGATCTGGGTGATACACTATTTCATTACAAGACTAAAACGAAAATTGATGTCATCCCAAGGGGCTGCTTTAACAATACTTTATCAAATTTGAATATATAATAACCTCACATTTTTAGGTTCAGTAAATATTATGGAACGTGATTGCACATTTAATTATTTCTTTCTGTGACCTCAACCTTCAATAATATCAGTGAAAGGTCAAGGTCAAATGTAAAGAAAATGCTAAATTTCACTTGACACCAGTTTTTTGTGGCCACGAAAAAAGTATCTGATCTACCCCTTTGATTTTCATAAAATTTTACAGGAATGTTCGAAAATATATTTTTCAACTGTACCAATAGGTTATTTTATTGTACTAGGTCCCAGAACAAAATATTTAGTTTTAGAAGTACAAGCTTAATTTTCAGAAATCTTTACATTGGGCGATAATACAAGTTTCGCCGTTATTTCTCTTCCATGTACAAAAAAACCACTAAAAAAACGACGTCATCAATTTGCTTTTTTCACACCCCAGTTTTATGTTTACACAAGTGCCTAACTGAGACTGTGAGACTGAGCATGCTGAGAGTGAGAGTGACTCACTCAGACTCAGTCAGACTCAGTGAGCGAGACTGAGTCTGACACAGTGACACTGGCAGTGAGAGTGCATGGAGTTAGACCGAGACTGCGAGTAACTGACTGTCATCTGGTCATTGTCTGAGTGTCATGACTGTCGGCAGTGTCACTGTGAGTCTGTGACTGTGTCTGAGACTGTGAGACTGTGTGACGTCTGTGAGTGTGACTGTGAGAGTCCTGACATGATATAGACTAGGGTCTATAGGCACTTGACAATAAAATATAATTTAACTTTTTTATTAACTTTGCTTGATTAATTTTATTCTACAGGGTCTTATGATTTTAAAAAGCCCTATTTTTCAAAAGCGGATAAGGAATAAAAAACTTACGGCAAAAAAGGTATTTTAAAACAGGCTTTTTCTATGGTCAGCCCTGTACTGAAATGCTGTAGCTGCTCCAAAAATGTTCAAATTTGGCACAGCGATAGCTATAAAAAACAGGAACAAGATGGTGATGAAATTTTTCAAATATATCAACTAGTTTTTGAGATATTGTCATTTTATCCTATGCTAATTTGCCTTTTCTCCGGTATTGTTAAGAACCGCAGAATTTTTCCTGGAAAAAGGCTCTT
This sequence comes from Flabesymbios commensalis, assembly GCA_964017125.1. NCBI lineage: Eukaryota > Metazoa > Annelida > Polychaeta > Terebellida > Flabelligeridae > Flabesymbios > Flabesymbios commensalis. Next base: position 9,501,938 of record OZ024906.1, read on the forward strand.
TTTTAATAAAAATGAAAAAACATCACAACTTTTCTTAAAATTAACAGTACTTTTTCAAATTTAAATATATAATAATCTGACATTTTTAGGTTCGTAAATATTATGGAACGTGATTGCACATTTAATTATTTTTTTGGTGACCTTGACCTTCAGTAATGTAAGTGAAAGGTCAAGGTCAAATGTAAAAAAATGCTAAATTTCACTTTAGGCAAATTTTTTGTGGCCTTGAAAAAAGTATCTCCTACCCCTTCAATTAAGTTTAAACCATCATAAAAGTTATTTTTTCAAATATATAGAACACATTTTTATGCCTTCAGAGACCATAACATTTATACCCTTTTTCTACATATACAAAAAACGAACAAAAAAATGACGTCTTAAATTTCTTTTTTTTAGACCCCAGTTTCATGTTTACCCAAGTGCCTAATATAGACTACTAAGGTTGTACGCCCAATATCGCGAACCACGTCTTCCCCCATTTAAAAAACATCTGGTTTTTTAAAAAACATCTCCATTCAACTTGCCAAGTTATACGGCACGTATTTCTGCCGTTTTTTCGGCAAAAAATACTTTACATCTTCTGATCCTTTCTTTATCATGTATGATGACAGGGGCAAGTCATCCATCATTAAAGCGGTGGGCGATATTAAGTGGTATTCGGGAAAATCGGTATACATAACAAAGAAAGGATTTCCCAAGTTAAAATAATTTTCAAACAAAAATTATACCTGGAGATCGCCGGACATGTTAGTGAGTTGAATAAAAGGGGAAAAAAAAATTCAGCCACTAAATATTTTTTAATGGCGAAAACCGTGGTTCGCAATATTGGGCGTACGACCTATAGGCTAGGCCTAACGTTAGCCTATACAAGGCTATAGTATAGGGTGGTGGCAGTTGTTTTCGCGCACCTAGCTAACCGAATACGGCCCACAGCGTGCACAGAATGGACGCGTATGAATATTGTGGGTCGTATTATGATTTGTATGTCTGAGCCGCTTCCTGTTTGAAAAAAATATACTCCTGGGTCAATTGGGAATAGGGAGCATAGTCATAGAGTATTTCAATCTCCTATGTAGGTTTCTGGGGGAGTTTTCGCGCAGCTGAGGGTATTTTCACGCACCGCATTGTGTAACAGCATGGAGACCCATGTTCAATGTTGCATATATTTTTCATTTAGTTTGTTTCCAAATGGATTGAGGATTACTTCCGGCACATGTCTGTTTTTATTTCAACCTGATACAACCATCTGCAAAAAAATTATAAAAAAATGTAATTTTACTGATTTTGGGTTTTAGAAGCCAAAAAATTCGGCATTTTCTGCGACTTAAAATAAAAAGGAACTATTTTAATGGCGGATAAAAAAAAAAGTTTGCAGAGAAACGATGCAATTTTTATATACGCTGCATTAAAACACCTGTCAACAACCAAAAATAAAAAAAAGATGAAAATTTACAAAACCCTTTAAGAACTAGGGCAAAAAACAAACGAGGTGCGAGAAAATATCCCTGCGCAAAAATACCCTCCACCACCCTAACTGATATATAGTCTGTCCGACAGTGGAGGATGGTCCAAAATTAAAGTTATCTTTTCAGTAGCCAGTCAGTCTCAAGCGATTGTCACAAAATTTTGTAACCATAATTTCAAGAATTTATGGCTTTATTATCCAGACTCCATTCATTTACTTTTTAATTTAGCAACAACCCTGAAAATTTACCGGAATTCTATTTAGTCTAGGTCAATTAAGCCCTTCTCCTCCTCCCCCCCAATCCCCATATGATATGAGGCATATGGGATAGCCTAGGGGCCTGGGGCGCGTATTACAAAGAATCCTATCTTAACTTTCTCTCATTTCCATTTGGAAATTCGGGATCAATCCTAACTTTTTCGTTGACCACAGTTGACCACTTGAAATATGCCTAGAGGTCTAGGCATATAATTTTACTATTTTCAGGGCTCTTTGGATTCTTTTAAAAAATAGTGTTTGCAAAATTTCATGAAAATCTGTTTAGAATTGAGTCAGCAAAATCAGTGAAAAACATGTGATCCTGGTTAATTGATCAGTTTTAATATGACTTTGGGTATAGACCTTGTTCAAAAAATAGACCATTTGAATTGACTGTAGACATGTAGTAAATTGCTAATTTACGATGTCCCTCTATAAACCCAATAAACTGGTTAAAATTAAAGTGTGTTTTAAGCCCTGAATTGCATTACATGCTAGTCCAACTTTTAAAATACATGCCAAAATTTCATGAAATTTGCAAGGTTGCTGACAAAGGAACAGAAAATAGTGCTTGTAAAATTAATAGGGAATTGACTTAGAAATTGGTGAAAAACATGCGCTACACAAGTTAATGTCACTTCAAATGACAGTTAGCCTTTGTTGATAACGTATGCCATTTTCATGAAATTTTTATAAGCTTTATTTTCTAATCATTTGGCATCTAGACTTACCCGGCATAACTTCACCGTAGGCCCGGTAACACTGTTCGCCATTTTATATCTACAGCCAGCTGTGGATATAAGTCTCTATGTCAGAGCCTTGCGATGTCATCAGGGTAATCTAAACTATGCTTTTTCATAAAAAAAATATTGTTCAGTTCAAAAGTTAAACCATTTGACATGATTGTAGTAAATTGACGCCCCTCTATACTAGTAAACCCGTTACCTCCATTACTGTTTATACATGTCATAATATTATGGTATAACTTTTGAAATACTCACTAAAATTTTTAGGGATGTTGCCAAATGAGTAAATAAGAATGGTTGCAAAAATTGCTTGAGAATTCACTGAGCAATACCCGAAAAGCTTACTTTCATTTTGGACCAGACTATAACCCTAAATCACTGTCACTGGCCTCTGCACAGACTCATTTAGGTTGAACTTCTGTTATGACACTTCTTGGGATAAATTACACCAAGTTAACCTACATCGAATTATCAACTGATTTTTCCAAAACACGTACATATTTCATTTGACATACTGGTAAACCCATTAAATTAGCGCCATTTTAAATGATCTATGTTATTTTGGGTCTAAGCAACTTATTAATTAATACTCAATGTTCTCAAAATATTCAGGGCCGTTGGAAAATTTCATGGAAATTATTTGATAATTGATTCAGAAAGCATTGAAAGTCATGCGCTACTCAGAATTGTGCCTTCAAGTTGAGCTAATTGTTTTACATGTTCTATATGTTCAAAGATGACTACACTACACTCTGCTGGGGGTCCGTCTGAGGTGATCACTGCTCGAAGAACAGAGTCTCTCGACGCACCAAGTATCCTGAAACTGGTACAGCCTGTGACAGAATCATTGTTTGGAAGAGTCAATGTTGTAAATCTCATGTAAGTTTACAAAATTGAATATGTCAAAGTTAATATGGATTTTTTTATGGAATTGTCTCTGAGCAAACCATGCTCACTAGAAAATAATACATTGAGCTGGAATAAGTAAATATCTCATGATTAGGTTATCAGCTAAATGCAGCATCGTTAGTATATTGTTCACAAAGTGACATTATACACCATTTTATTAATAGAAAAAAAGAATGTAATAGCTCTGAAATGTTGTTAATAGAAAAAAAGAATGTGAAAGCTCTGAAATGTATCATTATCAGGATATATCTTAACCCTTTCACCACTGGGATCGTCTTTATAAGTCAGTATCAAACGCCTGGAGACATCAGATTCTTACGTATGAAGATGGTCCCAGTACTGTAAGAATTAAAAAAATTATAATGGCCGTAGACCCATAACATATGTATTCAAATGAAGCAAAAAGAGCTAACTAAGACATTTATGATGATATCAAGTGGAAATAGACCCTTTGGTCTTCATGGTTTATACAAAAAAAAATTTAGCGTTGAGAGGTTAAATACTTCAGCTGTATGTGCTGAGGAATGCACCTTAAACAGCTCACCCTTTGCTTGAATGTTCTCACATATTGAAGTAATAAATAGCTAACACTTAAAAATGACCTATCACTTCTTGTATATGGTATGAATAAATTCTTGCCAAATATGGGGGTGATAGATGATCACTTGTGCAAATCTCTGTGACGTCATAGATTATGATGTGACGTATTTCTGAGAAGGTCACATGAGAGCCAATCATCCCATATATGGGAACAATTGTGTCCCATCTTGTGGCAACTTTGATTTATTTGTCACAAAATTATTCATACTATATACGGGGTGATAGATCACCTTTAAACTTGAATTTAATTAGCAATTAACTTGATTAAACACTTGTCCTGCTGAAGTTGATTATTACTATTTTTTATTGATTTGGAATGGAAAAAATGCTTGTATTTATGAAAAATAGACATCTCCCATCTATTGAATTTTTCAAACAGCTGAGAATCTATCACGAATATATTATTTTTGTCAGTGGCATTTTAGGGTTGTGCCCACAGTGTTTCTGTAGTATAAGCATGATAAGAGGTTATTAAATATAAGACTGAGAGGTTATTTTATTTTTCAGTGAGAGAGCATCTCTGGCGGTGACGCTCAGTAATGAGAGTGAAGAAGTACTTGGACATGCAGCTTTTCTCGACTACCCCAATCTCAGTGGTGTAGACAGTGCAGAATGGCAGAAGTGGTTCAGTAGCTTCTATGAGAGCAGCAAATGTAATCCGCTCAACACTCTCTTTCTCCACTACTTTGTGGCCAAACCTGAATATTCCCATGGCTGTTGTCGCGAGATTATTCGCACAATGTTCAATGCTGTGCCAGATCTCCATTATTGCTACCTTTTGGTTCCTAAAGGAGTATTTCCAGGTAACTAAACTTAACTTTTTATTAAGACTGTAAAATTTACTAAATTTTACAGTACCTCATCATGTTGATATGCACAGAATATTTTTTTGATGTAAACCAAATGTCTTCCATGACAATTTTCTTATATTTTGTTGTTGTACAATTTGATCTCGGATTGTTTATATTTTATTGTTTCTCAGATGACATAAAAAAAACTTAAGCTTTAAAAAATAAGCCTTTTAAAAACTTGCTTTGAAATACTGAATGTTTTTTTCAGATTCTGCACTGGCCGAGCTATTTCAGCAGCTGCAGCCTTTAGAAGGAAGCAAAGATCCTGATAATTGTGTGGTGTTTGGATGTTATCGTCACGCCCATGTCCCAGTTCTCCATGTGAGAGAAGCCAAGTAAGCCCGGAAAACAACACAATAAATGTAACCCTTGTCCTGCTATGCCCGGATATACGGTTTCAAACAGATTTTAAGCCAAATAATATGTCACTGAAAATTGCTAATATGGTTTGTGTTAGACGCTCAATTAGTCAAATAACTTAATTTAGAAGATGTCTATTTAAAAAAAAAATATATATATTTTTCGTCATTTGAAGCTGGTAATTGCGTTAGCAATTCCAGCTTCAAATGACGAAAAATACAATACAACCAATTCAGCAGGACAAGGGTTAATGATTTTGAGAAAAGGTTAGGGCAGGTAGCAGGTTCAAAAATTAAATGCCAACTTTGTTCATTGTAAACAATTGTAGCACATTCTATGTAGGTGTCAAGAGAAATAATAATAATTATATTTTAGTCTTTCTTATTTTTATATTAGATGATTTAGACACTCTGTATCCCTAAGCGACTTTGTCAAATTAGAGTGGCATAATTTATTTATTTACTGTCCACTTTATAAGTTGACCTACCCGGTAAGAAATAAGATATATTTTTTTAGAAAATTTATACAAATACATTTTTTTCTGTTCCTAGAGTTGAAGATCATGATGATTTGGTGCCGATATTTAACCGTCAGAGTGACACCTTATCGTCCACTTACGGTGACTACTTCCTGGCAGAGCTGATTGAGGCGCAGGATGATTCCATGAAGTGTCTTGTTGCAGAGGTATTCACTAATATTTACATTGCCTTTGTCAAGTTTTATTTATTAACCATTATCATGATTAAGTGCTAATCACGTAAAAAGATGTTTTATGCCATTATATTTGTTTTTTAAACAAGAAAATTTGAATAAGACTCAATGTACTAGGTATGCTTTGCTTCAAATTTTACATATCTAAGTATTTTTTCTCACTTGAGACATAGCTTCTAGTGGGAATTTTTTTTTTTTTTAACTCAAATAATTTAATTGGAATTTTCACCAACTTGAAGTTATGTCTCGCTGACGCAATCCACAGCTTCAAGTGAGAGAAAATTATTCACATTTGACAAAATGGAGGTCAACTATTTTAAAATCTTTCCTGATTGATGACACATTTTAATGTTTAATAGCTGATATGTGATGTGCTAATAAAAAATGTAAAACCCGAATATAATCTGGACAGGCGCTCAAAGGGTCAACGATTAACCTTATGATGGACAGAAAAAGGTCATAAATGCTCAGGTGGCTTTTTCTGCTTCTTTTGGATAGCTATGTTACTGATCTGAGATTATTATAAATAATTCGATCATTTTTGATTCCCTGTAGTGTCTTAAACTAGTCCAGCAATAGTGTTTGATATTCAGTCATACCATGGCATGAATAGAGTTACGACTTAACTATTGCTGCTCTGGGGAGTATCTGACTTGAAGCTGAACAAAAGGCCGTACCATTCCAGCATTAAATTGCACTTGAAACCCAAATCTCCGGCCTTCTGGGCATGTCTGCGGGTATTAAAATCACCTTGGCATGCCTAGAACGTCACCACCTTATTGTGAGAGTGAAGGACACCTCCATCCCTAGCCATTCCACACTCACTTCATCATCTGTGCTTCAATCATTTAACATTCAATCATACATTACACTCATTTATACATGGTTATATGCATTGCACTGTTTTAAACGTATATTTCAAGTGACGTATTTCATGTTTTCATATTCAATGATATGCTGAAATCAATTTTATACACTTTCACAATTTTGGTGTCATGATTATGGTACATAGTGCACTATTGGATTGTTTAATAAGAATATTTGTATTGTAATTCCTCAATAAATATGGACCTTCTACTTTTTTTTTTATGTTAGGTGGACGGCACAGCGGTTGGCTTTATGAGCTTAAGCAGTGAGTTAGACACAGATCTTCTAAATGACTGTTTCGAGCTGGGACCATTCCATGGACTGAGAAAACCACACTCTGATGATGAAACCATTCCACCTAAAACACCCACCCCGACTCCGCAGCCAGGTAAATAAAACACTGACTTCACAGACAGGTAAACCATCATTTGCAAAAACACATTTAATCCCCTTGGATATGAAAGGGTGTATCTGCCACTTTACAAAGTGGCAGATACACCCTTTCATATCCAAGGGGGCGATTTATTGGAAGAATGCTTATTTAACCCTCGTGCTGCTGAATTGTTTGTCTCCGTTCATTTTAAGCTGGATTTGTTAACACAATTTCCAGCTTCAAATGACAATAAGTATGTCTATTTATGAAAAATGGTAATCTACAAAATTTAATTCTTTGATTAACTGACTGACATCTATCACAAACTATTTATGATTTCAGTGGCAATTTGCTTGAAACTGTACTTATACAGTTCCGCAGCATAACGAATCTGTCAAATCAAAACAGAATTTATTTTAATTATTTTTTCAATTAGTAAAAAAAATTATAACATTCAAAATGTAATTAAATATTTAGCCTTCAGCATATTAAAAAAATGGCTAAGACTTCTGCAATTGCAATTCAAAATTTTTTCATTAGAATTTTATTTATAACTTAGTTCTACTATTATACTGGAACCAAGATGTGCTAACTTTAGAATAATATATTATTTACCTGAAATTGTAAGCGACAACACTTTTCCAGTGGATGAATAGTTTGGACTATCATGCCATATAGTACGAGATATGAATTGTTAGACCTTTTGCACCATGTATATAATTGTGCATATTGCATTCATCACATTTTGTGAAGTGCTTTAAAAAAAATTCACAGTTTGAATGTGTGTTGTTGAGTCACTGCACACACTTTATTGTATTTAACCTGTTTAATTCTCAATTCAAATTGGCATGTTGTATACTTTTCAACTTTTGAACAGTACAAATAGGGCCAGTTGCTATCACCTTTTGTTGGTTGCTTGTTGGGAAGGTTTGGGGACATTTTATTTTAAGGCATCCTGGAAACAATATTCTTGCACAATTTTCAAGAAGCTCTTAATTTCGTACTGGCAATTTTTTCAATTCTACATCTCGCGAATATATTTTCAGAAAATTTGACGTTCTGTTCATAAGCAATGGGGGGGGGACAACGAAGGAAGTTATGTAAAATCAGGATTGCTCTGCTTCTACTTGTATGGAGCTGTATTTTCAACCTCACAATTCAACAAAGCATCTTTGTGCATCTCTGAAGAAAAAATTAATTTTCTAATCTAAGGTTTTTAGAACGAACATTTTCATATAATTGTTTTAATAATAACAATATATATTTTATTCATTTGGCGCCGGCTTCAAGTCATCTTGATCCACTACAAGTCAAGAATTGCACAGAAATTCTCGGTTTGTAGTGGATGAAGATTACAATGGTAGATTCAGGCTTGAAAGGGTTAAACATGTACAATTTGAAGAAAAAAATATGCTAATTCCCAAATGTAATGCTCATTTCTCTTACAAGTTTTTTTTTTTGAAGAAAAAACAGAAAGGTGAAAAAAATGGCCGTGATTTAAGGATTAACACTTTCAGCACAAGGACCGTCTTTAGACGTCAAATTCTGTCATAGAAAGTCGATCCCCGCACTGAAAGAATTGAAACATTTATAATGGCCATAGACCCATAACATAGGTATTCATATGAAGTGATAGCTAAGACATTTATGATGATTTCAAATAGAAAAAACCTTTTAGTCTCTATTGTTTGAACAAAAATATTTCAGCATATTAAGGGTTAAGTCCATATTTATAGAGGCCACAGAGCGACCTGTATCAGCTCAGTCTGATAAGTCTATGAGATCAACATCTAGCAAATCATCCACGGGATCTAAAGGCTCTGCATCATCTAAAGAAAGAAAACTGCGTAGCTCAAGAGATAGCCTTCCCAAGGAAAAGTCTAAATCATCAATGAAAACCAAATCGACCAGTGGAGATAAACACAGCCAGAGTCAGTTAGGCTCGTCAGCACAAAGTGTTTTTGGTAAGCCTGTACACACTTCAAGATTAAAATACCGGTAATGTTAAAATATAGCTTTATTATTTTGCTACACATTTCAGAAATATCTTTATAATTATAAGGATTGTAACTATAAACTATAAACATTTTGTTTTGATGCAAGTGAAGTTTCTAAATTATATTATTGTTATTACTAATACTGTAAAAAAAATGTTAGTACTGCAAACCCCATTATATTTGCATCCCATTTCATTTTGCGATTTGGCATTTCATCGCTTATTACTTACTTATAACACAACTACTATGAAATAACCTGCTATCAGAATTGTGCTCACTCAATGTTATGAATACTAAAATTGCCTGGGACCATTTTGCGAAATATTTTGGATGCCAACTTGGAGTTTACAATATTTTGCACATTTAACGTGATGCTTGTACATACCAGTTACTTAAATTATCCACAAGGATTGGTGCACTTCGCTTAACATTGTAAGGTGATGGGGAATAACATGAAGTAATATAATTCAACTTCAAATACACACATATCTTGAAGTTTGCTTGGTTACTGGTTGGTATCTTCACAATTGAAATCTGAAAGCGACACAATCAGGCCAAAAATCATCCAAAAGGCAAAATTTTATTTTCGCTTTTTGGTAGCAAGTGTGCCGAAATCCCCATTTATCAGTTTTTTCTGTATTACTTATTTTGGACATGCATGTCTGGAATTAAATCTGTCCTTATTTCTCGTTCAACCTGAAAACCAGCAACACAAAATTTAAAAAAAATGAAATTTTAGTCTATGAACATGTTCGCATATTATTATGGACATCAAGGAGCCTATGTAAAAATGATGATTTTGGCCTGATTGTGTTGCTTCAATGTTATTGTTGTATGTACAAATATATTCTCTTTTCTCCAAGGAAAACTACCAGCTTGAATAATTTTATTTTGATTTGGACATTTTTAACTAAGCATAGAGACAGATTCATTACAAAATTAAATGTTCACTGGGAATGTAGTCACTAAATTAGAAAATAGAGATTTAAATTGGTACAAAATGCGGTACATAGGCCTACATTTTGTGCTCTCATGGTTTAATCAAACAGTGACAATCATATACAATTATTTTAAAGCTTTTGATTAGCACTTTAAATCAACATCTTTTAAAAGTGACCCATATCTTTTAAATTTACTTCATTCCATTTTTGAACAAGTTGAAGTATTGTGTCACAGCAGAGAGACACAAATTCAACTAGTCTAAAAATTAACTACTTTAATGCTAGAATGGTTCATGTAATTACATCATCAGTAGTACGTGTATGTATTTATGATTTAATCCAACCTCTATGCACATCAATAATATGATTAACGGCAAGTGACCTTTAGCAATATTCACTCACCTCACCATGATCAAAGTATAGTTAGAATCACATCAACTTTAAGAAAAAAACTGATTATTATAATTTTATTTCAACTCCAACATTTTGAAACTTTTTTATATATATTTTAATTTTTAAAAGTTTACATCCTAAACAAATAAGCACATGTTAATATATTTTTTTTTTATTGATTGTTTTTCTGGTGGTCTTCCGCTGATTTTCATCATTGTAAAAATACAGGCAGTGAAGCAGAGTTAAAGATAGAAGGGAAGCTGACAGATTCTGCGGTGATGGCCGGAGGGTCTGGCTCTCTACTTAGTGATCACAGCGACGTGGAATCCATCCAATCAGCTGCCAGCGATCGCAGCATTAGCAAAGGAAATGTGAGTTATTATTAACCCACTCAGCACGAAGACCGTTTTTAGAAATCAGAATCTTACAGCTGTTGAGTCAGATTCTGACATCTAAAGACGGTCCCCGCACTGAAAGAACTATTTTGAGTTTAACATAACTTCTGAAAGACCTCAAATTAAAGCTTGTGTAGTAAGGTCGCAAAATGCTAAGATGTTTTGTTTTGTCAGATGTAAAGTACCTAGAGCTTTCATATTTAGAGAATTTGTGCATCTGTTCATATGACATAGAGTAATGTCCCACTAACAATCGTAAAATTAGGATTAACTTTCTCCTATTTTCATTAGAAGAGTTAAGATTTATCCTATGAGTGAAAGTTAAGATAATCTTATTTTAAAGATTTTTAGGGGGATGGGCCCCTGAGCTAATTAATTTAGAGAAATTGGTGACATTTTACTTACTTTGAAACTGGGATCAAAACAATTGCGACGTTTCCACCTGCCTTCAGCAGATCTTGATCACACAATGATCATGGGGAGTGATTCGAAACGTCGCAATCATTTCGATCTTAGTTCCAAAGTGAGTAAAATTTGACCTCTTTCTATATGAATCTTAGAACCATGAATATTAACCTTTCAGTGTGGGGACCGTCTTTATACGTCAGAATCTGACGTCTGATGACGGTCCCGCACTAAAAAAATAAAAACTTTATAATGGCCGTAGAACCATAACATAGATATTAAAATGAACAGGAAAGAGCTGACTAAATTTATGATGATTTAAAATTGAAGAAACTCTTTTGTCTCCATGGATTTTACAAACACATTTCATCACTTTAAGAGTTAACATATTCTCTACTAATTTATTTATGTTATTTTCTAGGCCAACATGAGATCCAGCCATTTGTACTCCACTTCATCTAAGCCTCCTTCTCCACAATTTCATGCACCAACACGGTTTCTGCCGTCCTACAAAGGAGATGTGAATGCTTTCTCCATTCAGTTATTCTGTGTAGATGAACGCTATGAGATGAGGTAGGTGTTTAACCCTTTAGCTACTAAAAGCTCAACCATTTCAAGGCAGGGGACTGTCTTTAAATATCAGAATCTGTTGTTGAAAGTCGGTCCCTGCACAGAATAAAATTAAAATAAGTATTGTGGTCACAGACCCATAACAGTATTCAAATAAAGCAGAAAGAGCTAAGGGGTCTTGTCAAGTTTAAAAAAATTTAAAAATCTGAGAAAAAGACCACATCCACCCAACCGCCTATCCATTTTTAATTTTTTTTTTGAAAGAATTGAAACATGAAAACAACACAAAAAACCCATAAAATTTCCCCCAAAAAAGTTGGGGCTTGACCCACCCACCCACTTCCGAGTTTTTCTCGGATTTTTGTATTTTTTTTAACCTAACAAAACCCCCAACTAAGACATTTTTTATAATTTCAAATTGAAATACATGTAACCCTTTTGTTTTTATAGTTAATACAAATATATATGGCAGCGTTGTGAGGGTTAAACATACCTTCTGTTAAATCCTTCAACCTTTTATTTGCTAATGACTCATGTATGCTCATAAAACAATTTCACATCGACAAATAGTTATTTTTTTTTACACTTGATTGAATTTTCGTTTAAAATTTCGAATCTAACGAATACAATCTGGGTCTGGTTAGTCAAAATTATTTTAAATAAAATCAACATATTTAAATATGTTTAATATTGAATGCCCCTAAATACAATAATAACTATACATAATTATGACCATTGCTCCCCAAATACAATGCTATTTTTGCATGTTTTGCTAAAATATAATTAAATGGAAATTTTTTTTTATTATTTCACTACTATTAGATTATGACAATTTTTTGTACAGGTCCAGTGATTTCCTGGCTCGTGCGTTTGAGCTGCTTCCCCAGCGGGATTTCTGTGTGATTACAGTCCCCCACCTTGTCCCTGAATTCCCTCTTCTCCAGAGATTTGTGGTGAGTACATCAAACAATATAAACTCACTGTGTAGCTAATCTTGCTGACCATGCTGAAATAACCTATTTACTGGTTGAAATATTTGCCAAAAATTATCAATTTAAATTTTTTTAAATTATCATCAATTTAAACAAATTGACCTAAAATGTATTCAATGTTTTAAATGAGCATCAGTTTATTATTCAATTTTGTAGAGACATTTACTAGTTATCTGTGGGTTTGCTAGTCTGGTTACATTAAACAATAAGATTTAGACATTCACTATTTAATTGGAGGTTTGCTAGTCTGGTGACAAAAAGGAATATGAATGGATTCATTTGACACTAGATTTCATTCTTCCTACATATTTGCAATCCTCATTAGTTCGCATGGCAATTTTGCATGGAGGCCATTTTGTATAATTAATCAGGTCAAGTGACATAGAACACACCAATATTGACTGAAATGTTAGGCACAACAATGGCCTTAAAAAAAATTATTGTGTGGCTAGTGGCACAGGACTTAGCTTGTGATGCCCTATGGTTTCCCACCAAAATTGCAAGGTTGTCCGAAAAATGATTCACCATACTGTTTTCAACCCAAGAATATGTACACAAATGTTTTTGTACAGTTTTAGATGCAAATTCCAGACTAATCATTGATAACAAAGAAATGCAGTATTTTAAGTGTCATATTTAATTTTTTTTAAATTATCTATCTTCTGATAGTTGCCAATCGGAATTGGTACATAGTCACATCCAGTAGCCCACAGGCATTTTTATGTTGTCCCTGGCATCGGACAATAGGATTTGTAAAGCCCTGGTTCAGATTCTAAACATATCCATATATCATAGGCGCCAATGTCGTCAGTATTAATGATTCAGTGGGGATGGATTCAAAACGAGCCAAAAATGGCTCCCAGAAACTGTACGAAGACTGTTTAATTTCATTTGAGAGTTAAAATTGTTTCAACATTTCTAGCTTCATTTGTAAAAAAATCACTGCAATTTTCATTCAAAATTTTCATTTTGTTTCAGCGTGTGACCCCGCGAGTCCCCAGCACATTGTCAGAAGAATTATATGTTTTTGGAAAAGCAGGCTTGTCAAGGTATTGTAGAATTGATTATTTTCATAGAAACTTATGCACACAAATCGATCTGTACATAAAAATAAATGGCTCATTATTGTTTTTTATTTGAAGTTGTATCTTGCTACCGCAACCCACAACTTCAAGTGTGGGAAAATGACTTATACTAGGCTATTTGTTTAACCCTTTCACCACTGGCAGTTAATGTCCCCACAGTACTGGGCCCTAATGTATGACTTTAGTGTACACCATTTGAGCCGTCGTGGCAACGGCCCACGTACTCAAAGGGTTAATTTGAGACCAAACATTTAAAATATCTTGATGCTTAAACACACATTTCGTTGTCAGTAACTTCAATTTAAACGGTTAATAAACAGAATACGACTATAGTTGAGCTTAGCACTTAACCCTTACAGCGTGGGGATCGAGACGTCAGATTCTGACGACTAAAGTCGATCCCCGCACTATAAGAATTAACATATTTATAATGGCCTTATACCCATGACATAGGTGTTCAAATGAATAAGAAAGAGCTAACTAAGACATTTATGATGCTTTCAAGTTGATAAAAAACTTTGACTTCCATGATTTTCATAAAAAATTCAGCGCTTTAAGGGTTAAAGGGTTAGTAATATTGTGTATTTTTTAATTATTACTGTAGAACATGAGATCTACACAAATATCTTGGGTACAGAAATTGAGCATGTGAAAATCTCAGTGATTTAGTTTTTCTGCTTTGTAGTAATTTTTCGGTGAGACCAGCAGTTAAGGCGGACACGCCTTCTGTCGAAAAACTGATTGACACGCTGGATCTGCATGAGAATCTGCTGTCAGACCTGACTCAGTACCACAAAGCTAAGAGAGATGATGTGAGTCTGATTGTGTTTGCCTCTCCACCTCCCAAACACGCAGATGTTTCTTCTCATTTTCAATCACCTTGAGAAGTTCCCAAGGTGATTGAAAATGATTTAACCCTTAGAACACTAATGTCGACTACAGCAAACATTCTGTGTTTTTATTAGCATCTGTATAATGTCTGATAAAACTGAAATATGCCTTCAATCATGAAATTGTTGGAGCTTAATTTCACAAATCACATAAATTTTCAGTCACTTGGTGTTGTGTATCGCGGTAGCGAGACACAACCCAAGTGACTGAAAATTTAAATTGAATAGCTCAGTGCTCTAGGGGTTAATTTTATAAATTAACTAAATATCAAACATCCTTTAACGTTATTATCGTGGTCCAGAGAAATATTTGGGACAAAAAGTGACGTCACTCCATTCATAAAACCGGTAGACAGGCGCATTTCATTGATAAATCGACCTCCCCAGCTTAGATTCGTGGAGCATATATAATAACCCAGACGCTATAGATAGCTTCTTCACGTGGTTTCACATCTCCTTAAGAGATTTTGGTAGACGGTCCCTGTTGTCTTTCCTACACACATAGTGATCACGTTGTGCTTTATGGCCATATTTGGCGTTACCCTGACAGCAGATCATGAATATTTATCATCGGGGTGGAAAATGAGGTCAGCTTGTCTGTATTACCTCATCCCCAGCAGACGTTCACCCAAAAGTTGGTTCAATGATGTGCTAGCATCGCAGACGATGGGCCAACATTAAACCAATATCAAGGAATGTCTCTAGTTTGCCGGGGCACTGTAGGATACAAGAACAAGAGGTAATATATCCCAGTACAGACAACCACTATGCGTTGACCCCAAGTTGTTTGGCCTACAAGGCTTTGAGACTGGGAGTAGTCTCGTCAACTGTGGACAATCCCGCTGCACATAATTTGGTCTTCTCTGTCTCCTGTGTTTGTATATTAAACACTCCCACGTGGTCCCACGGCGGGTATAGGGCCTATACATGTGCCTAATCATAGCACGCTTTGCAAAGCCAAAAGGTTGTACCTGCTCACTGTAATGTATGCACAACATGCTGATAGCCTACTCTCATTCGCCAGACTGCTGGGCATACAGGCATCCCAGCAAACACGACACGTTGACCCGTTGGATTAATGCTGGCCCAACGTCTGAGATGCTGGCCCAACATTAATCCAGCATTGGGTCAACGTGTGTTGTTTTCTGGGATCACAACTGATATACGGTACATGCTATCGCCTACTGAGAAAACACAACACATTAATGCTGGGCCAGCGTTGTAGATGCTGAACCAGCGTTAAAATAACAAGGGATTGATGTAGGATTGACAAGGGGCATCAGGCATCAGTGATGAATGATATTACAAGAAAACGTCATGTGCCGGTATTGTTACAACACGATGATTGTCTCGGGGGAAGTTGCCAGGTATACATCTTCACATCAATAGGGTTGTCTACATCATGTATATTAAGTCAGGGTGGTAATCATGGTAATACTTAGCTTGCCTACATCATAAGGGGTGCTAATACGCAGAATAGGCTAATGGCCACTAGTCGGGCTTTTAAAAGTTTCAAACCAGTCAGAATGGACCTCAATTGAAGTCAAGTTAACATGTAGGCTAGGTCCTATTCGTTTTTTTGATCTGTTATATAATTATTTCAAGTTAGCATGTATGGTCGCAATAGTAATTGTTGAAATATACATTTAGCATAGACTTTCTATCTAATGGGAACTAGAATTGTATCACTTGCGTGCAAACTCTTGTCAACTGCAAGGCACGATGTTTTCTTTAAATTACTGCGTGCATTGAAGTGCTAACTGAAATTAACACGCTCGTGCATGCAAATACTGTTATGCAAAGATGACATGTTATTTGCTTGAAAAGTGTGGGCCTCATAGATATGTCATGTTAGTTTTTCACCTATTAACATGCTAAAAGCCTTCACGTTTTACCTCATGTGCATGACACTAATCTGAAGGTCAAGTTTGACTTTTAGTGACCTTGACCTAATTTCGAGGTTACCAGGTTATGGAAACCAAAAAGACTTGTAAGCGTGTTAATTTCACAACGCCTTGACTTAGGGCCACATGTGCATAAATTTTTAATTTTTGATGTTGATCGATAAGAGACTACGACTACGGGTCCTGCCATCAATTGATGACTATTTTTCTGTCAATACAAGACATGACAGTGTCACCATGGAAGTTGCAACTGAGACTTAAAATTCAAGTTTAATGCAGACTGCTAAATATCTTTTAGTAACGTGTTCATATAATTATTTTTATGGGTAAAATAGTGATATGTATGAATGATAATATAATTTCATAGTGAAATATCCTATATCTGCAAAAATGATGGTCAAGACATGCCACCCCTTGCCATGCTACTCGATAACTGTGGGGTATAATTTTCCGCTCATTGTAGTCTAGCCATTCATTTAAAAATGATATGCATAGTGGACAAATCTAATTTCGATATGATGTAGACCTACTTAGCCCCTACCTAGGCAATAAAGTTAGGCCTAACACACATACTGTGTAACAGTCGTCAACCTGTGCTGGTTTGGACATTCACATCAGATGCAATAGGCCTACATAGCCTATGGTGGCTAAATAGCCAAATTTAAGTTTTTGCCTGTCCGGCATGACTAACATAAAATTGGCACATTTACAACTTCAGTCAAGGTGAAGCTGTGACAAGAGGATGATCAGCATTTAATTATTCATTGATATCAGTCTTAATATAGATAAAATAAGCACACAACATTCCTCGTTCAGTTTCTGTTGTCGCCGTTGAAAAGTGTGTGTTGCGATCATCAGTAAAACATCACAATTTTATCAAAATCACAGATTTGATACGCATATAAGGGCATGCCATCATGAGCGAGTATGCCATTCTGATAAATCAGAATGACACACCCTTCTAATTGAATAATTTGTAGTATTTCAGAATCCTCCCTCTGCCCCAAACACATGAATTTGTGAATTTGATTTCAAATATGCCATGCGGTACATAAGTATGACATGTATACTTAAAGGGTGTTTCGAAGTTATTCCAAAATAATCTACCCCAACCCATAACTTCAACTGGATGAAAATCACTCATATTTGTTTAATTTAAAAACCGACATTTGTAAATACTGATGTTTAAACACACATTTCGTTCCCAATATCAGTGATTTAATCTACAAATAAAACAAATTAAAAACGATAATAGTCGTGATCAGCAGGATAAGGGTTAAATTTTCACCCACTTGAAGCTGTGCCTCGTTCACTTGATTCACAACTTCAAGTGAATGAAAATTATTTTTGATCTGTCAAACTGGATTTTTTATCATCTCTTTCAATTTTCATACCGATTTTAAATTTAAAAGGTGCTTTTTTAATGTGATAATAACAAGTTTTACCACGATTATAATTGTGTGTAGCACTCAAGGGGTTACATTTGTGGCAATTAAAACCCTATACTATGGTATATAGAAATGACTGTATAGCAATGACTGTATGGTTAGATTTATATTCTGAGAGGTGATTTTTTCAGGATGGTACTGAGCTGCAGAGTTTTGTAGCGGTGTGTGAAGGACAAGTTGTCGGAGTTGCGCTCCTCCGCAGAGAAGAGGTAATGGAGTCACTTTGATACATACAGTATATTAACACTTACAACGCTGAATTATTTTTGCTTAAACCATGTATGCTAAGGTGTTTTTTTTTTCAATTTGAATTCATCATAAATGTCATGGTTAGCTCTTTGCGGTTCATTTGAATGCCTATGTTATGGGTGTACGACCATTATAAATATTTTATTTTTTTAGTGCAGGGATCGTTTTTATACGTCAGAATTTGACTATAAAGACGGTCCCCGCGCTGGAGAGGTTAAAGAAGAAGAACTCTCTTTTCAAATTCTAATGTACAAATAATTATATTGCGATGCTTATCAAATTTCCAATAATATTGTATGATTTTCTTTTAATTGTTAAAGATTATATTTTTTTTTATATCTAATAATGTACATATGTGTAATATCTGTTACATTTTTTTAGGAAATTGAATATGTGCGCTCTCATTATAACATTGAAGATTTTATCTATTACAACCACCATCGCCGAGATGAGCACGGCAGACTTCATCATTATGCTCTCAACCCTATCTTCAGGCACTTGGCCAAGTACTTTATGAAGGTAATGTCAACTTTTGTAAATATAATGCTTCAATTTAGATATTCTCTCCAGATAACCAGACTGATGTAGCTGTTTTGTATTTTGTGATAGACTGAAACAGAAGTTTTTCATTTTGTAATAAAAGTAAACACAGCAATTGTATTACCTGAACTGCTATAACTTATTATTTGAATTATGAAAGGTACATGAATTTAAACTGCCTCCATGCTTGTTTTTTCAAACTAAATGTTCTTTTCTTTCATTTTATGATAAAATCAAAGTGTCTTACATGTTGTTTTTTTGTCTTGCCAGGAAATTCTACGACAGGGTCACAAAACTTGTCTCTACTATCCACTCTTTCCTAATTATGTGGACAAAGAGGTAATTCATCTTCTACTCCATTTCACTGAGTCATAAGATAAATCATGTTTTTATTTAGTCTTGAGCAACATTCTAATTCACATGGCTTAGAATTAGAGCAGAGGTCTGTATTTAGCCAAATTCACATTTTTTAGCCCACCTTTTAAATATTAAAAAATGGTGGTCTTTTGCAATTGAAGTTTGGCATCATCGGTGTCTGCGTGAACATTTTCTTGTGGGCACCATAAGTTTTTCGTGTAGCTTACTGAAATTTGTTCTGCATATGTTGCTAATACCCAGTACTCGGACAAGTTCAATAATGGCGGCAGGCTATTGTCGAATATGTGCTCTGTGTGTTTACTGTGTAATTTAGCAAATTAATTGATTTCTACTAACAAAAATCTCTAAAAGATGTTAACAGTTCAATTTTCTCTCACCACACTGATTAAATAAGCCAGATGTTTCAGAGTATGTATCACAAGGCTAATCATGTGTTACAGATTGTTGAGAAGCAGTCACTAATCTGCGCTTTACAGGACATGGTACCTGTCCGTGGCCGCAGGCAGATCATCTACCCACTGGACGCCTTGAAAGATAACGCTCCATCTGACAGAGTTCTCAAGGAGCAGGAACCTTACGCTTTAGTTCATCTGAATCGTAAACTGACGTTAGAACCGCGTCTAACCATCAACGCCCGCATTGTGGTAGTCGGTGCATCTGATGTCAGTCTGGGATTCCTGGAAACATTTGCTTTTTGGTGAGATATGATATAGAATAAGCAACTTAACAAAATGATATTCTGATTTTGATATCATCTTATAAAAAAAACTTTTTTGACATATATTATACTAGCAAACATTTTTATGCTCTATGAACTTTAACAATCCATACGAGCATATTGAATCAGCGCTATATAAACACTTGACTATTATTATTATAATCTTTTATTGAAATGCTGATTGATTTTATAATATTCAACTAATTTACTACTGAACTCTGAACCAATTCAGTTATTTATGAATAATACTTGCAAGCTCCAAATTCATGGTATTTTCCTACCATTAAAAAATGAAATATTTTGCTAATCAATTTCAATTTTTGATTAGCAATTGGCCAACTGTGTAGGTTTTTGCAACGCGTGAAAACGTGAAAAAAATGGACCTGGTTTGTAATTACATCAAAGGCACAATACAAGTGATATTATTTTTGTATTTTTCAGTCCCCATCTGCGCTTTAATAACCTGACGTTAATTTCACCACATGGTTTACCTGGAGAGCTACCACCTGACATACTGCGAGACCACACCAGTGCCAGCAGGTGAGAATATAATCAGAGGTTGTGTTTAGGAGACACGGTGCTAGCTTTTAACGCGCTTAATTAAATAATATAAATTTTCACTTACAACTTCAAGTGGGTGAAAATTGCTCACATTTGTTTAATTTCAGACTAAACATTTGCAAATATTTGGTGTTTAATTAAGCACACATTTAATTCTTAATAACTGTGATTAAAGTTTGTGTTTAGAAGGCAATGTTTTAAATTGAGGCACCACTTGAGTGATACCTACCCAGTGTACAATTTTGGATTAAATTTCAAGAGTGACAGAAGGATTTTTAACTTGTGAACACGGGGAGTCCTCCCCAATTTCAATGAGTCCTAATAGTGAAGAACCATTGATTTTTGAAAAAATAAATGGTTCTTCAGTATTAGGGCTCATTGGAGTTGAGGCAGTATTCTCTCTTATTCTTGCAAGACTGTAATGAAAATTGGCCTATTTGAATCAGAAAAGCCACCGTGGCTGCAGACCAGAAT
The DNA here is from genome assembly GCA_964017125.1 of Flabesymbios commensalis. Taxonomy (NCBI): domain Eukaryota; kingdom Metazoa; phylum Annelida; class Polychaeta; order Terebellida; family Flabelligeridae; genus Flabesymbios; species Flabesymbios commensalis. Next base: position 9,523,018 of record OZ024906.1, read on the forward strand.
GGATAATTACTCAGCGTGTCCTGCATGTTTAAAACCATAGAAGGCCTCGCCTTAAAAATAAGTTGAGGCATGATTTTCTCCCATTTTAATTTGTATGTTTTCTAATAAAAATTAGCCTATTTTCAATCAGAAAGGCCAGCGTGGCTACAGGCCACACAGGGTAATTAATCATTGTGTCCTGCATGTGTCCAACCACAGTAGACCATGCGGACTCACCTCAAATTGTTCACTGCTACCTGTGTAATTTGAGCAGAAGACATGATCAAGTGAGACCTTTATCGCCTGCTTTACAGATTATAAAGATGCCACTCTAATTTGATTCAAATTATTGCCTAGCCCGTGTCAATATTTAAATTTAATGAATGAAATAAACAATGAGGTCTGAATTATAAGTTATGTATTTGCTTGTTGTCTGATTATTGATAAATTTTTAATTCTACTAAAAATTATTATTGCCCATTATTGCCCATTTGGTTTAAAAAAAAACGTTATTGCCCAGGTTTTCCCACCCCGGGAAAACCTTGGTTGGGTAATACATGTATTGCCAACCCTGGATTTAAATGCTGGAGTGGATGCTCTGTTTTCACTATATAATGTTAAAACCTATTTGTTTGTTTTCAGTCACTGTTACAGTCAAGAAGAGTATGCTCAGCTGGCATTGAGAGCATGGGTTAATGTGGTGTTTGGCAAAATGACGGCTATAGACAGGTGATTATTATATTACAGAGGTTATTTTCAGTTTGAAATCGTCATAAATGTCCTAGTTAGCTTTTCTGCTTCATTTGATTATATGTGACCCATCTGCTCGACACATGTCAGACTTCTACAAGTTGAGAAAATGGTCAATATGCATGATATGGGCTAAAAATAGTGAATTTTGTTTATTGTGAAATTTTGATACTTTAAAGCATTGGAATTATCATTTGAAGGCCAGAAATGGGTTCTATGCCCTAAAATTAGCCAGAAATGACCTATCACATTTGATTATCAGATTTTCGGTTGATTTTTTTCACCCATTTTTAAAAAAGCTCAAGGGTGAACAAAGTCAAGTAGACAACCTAGGCTTTAAAAATTAATCATAAAAAATACATACAAATTCTCCAGGTTTGGCCGATGAACCTGTTTCACTATTAGGAGCAATTTTTTTATTAAAAAGAACTTGCTATCAAATTTGCTACCATGACTTTTAAGCCCAATTTACTCCATTTTTAATTATTAGAAATAATGACCCATTCGCGTCAATACAATTATCATAGCTCAGCTCCTAGTCAAGATACTTTCTTGTTCTTGGTGTCATATTAAAGCTCCACCTCTGTGTTATCCAATGGTACTATAAACTCCATATTGTATTTTCCGGACATGAGACATAAAGTTGGGTCATATATATGCTATGGCTATGATGGCCATTTTAAATATTTCACTCTTTCATTGCGTGGCCCGTCTTTGTCTACAGACTGAAAGGGTTAAGATGAGTAAAGCACAATCAATGAGTTTTATTATATAATCATTGCTCCATGTATCACATACTCATACTAGGTCTAATTATTTACATACTTTTATTTTATTAAAGGGTCAGATTCTGAGGAACAAAATTGATGCACTACATGTGCCAAAACTTTCTATTTCGCTATTCATATTTAAAATCTCCAAAGTCAGTCTTTCTTTTTTGAACAATACATGTAATGGCTTAGCTACATGTAGCTCTCTCTGCTTTGTTCAATACCTTATTATCTGACTACAACTATTCAGGGTTTTCCCCTTTTGGACCCCCACTCAAACATTCCTGACGCAAATCATTCCATTATAAATATTGTAAGCCTTTCATTTTGGGGACCACTATTTAAGTTTCCCTGTCTTTTTTTGCAAAAATCTGTCTCTGAGTGAGTTAAAAACTTTAATTAATTATTTTTCTTTTACAATAATACAAAGCTAAAAAAGGGATGTAGAAACTATTTGTGATATTGGAATCATACATTCTTCTATTTTTAACAGGAAGAAGAAACATGTGGTTGTAAATGGACGTAATATAGTGCCTTACGACCACCTAGTGCTGTCCACAGGACTCCAGTATCAGCCACCCAGCCCAACTGAGGCTGATGTAAACAGTGGTGCCACCAATCATGATAGCAAATATTCTCCAACACGCATTCTGAACTCCGCCCCTCCAAAGAATCTCTTCACTATTAATGATTCATATGATGCGGCTGTGGCTTTATACTGGATGGAAAACAACATTATTGGCAAAGAGGGTATGAAAAATGTGGTTACAGAATTAAAGAATTAGATAAAACAATTTACCAAATTCTAAGCTGCTAGTTTAAATTTGACTACAGTGTTATGTAATATATTTCAAATAATATTTCAAATTCGAATTGTAATGATACCATGACTTTTTTACAAGACATTAACTACTGATTGCTACAAATTGTGCTAATTGAGCATTTTACTGGTTAACCCTGTAGATGCCAACCCCATATATATCTGGTCTTAATTACCAAATAATAAACCTAATATGTGTGGAACACCCTCAGAACTTTTTTTTATCATTATTGAGCATTTTTATGTGGGGCTAGACTATTAACATCAGAATATCTTGTCTGAACCCAGTCTTTACATAATGGGTTAAAATGTTTATAAAGATAGAATAATATGTATTGAAATAAAACTTAACTGACTAGCTAACCCATTTTTTTTTTTTTTCCTTTTGGTCTTTATTTTGAAATCTTTCAGTGCTTAGACGGTTGAAAATCTAAGTTTCAAAATAAGTGTTATCTCTATCGAAAAAATGGAAAATTATTTAAAGTACTTCAAAACAACGATTAACATTTAAGTCATGTATAAGGCAAATATTTTTCTGAATTTTTAAAATTTGTGTTTTTTCCAGGTAACACCATCATCTACGGTGACAACTTGGATGCTTACTGCTGCATACAGAGTCTGTTGACACTAGGTGTCCCTGGCAGCACTATACATCTGGTGCTACCCCCCAAGACAACAGCTGTATGTACAAAATATATACATTCCTTCATACTGTTTTCACCATTTGCAGCCCGAATTGCTAAAAAATTCAAGCGACAAAAAATGCCTATCATTTTAAATTAATAGAAATCTGACATATTATATTATTTAAATATGTGAGCACCTGCCACATATCAATTTCAGTGCTTTTTATTTGCTATGAAACTTTCTCGAAAACTTAACTAGTCCTATCTAACCATGCTGGCGTAAAACATGTGGTATTTAATATAGCATATCCACGTATATATAACATAACCTTCTAGTCTGATTGAGTATTCACCCCGTCACTTTTGAATCGATTCATAAGCCCATTTTATTGTGAGTACACTAATATTTCTCTGAATATTTTACTCTTCAAAATATATAATCATGTGTGATGAAAATGTGTTCTGATCAAAACATATATATGATTATTATTTCATAAATCTAAATGTTTTGGAAGTCTAACCTCTCGTCAAAAAAATTTGGAAACAACATACCGTAATTAAAAAGGCTTCTGTGTGGGCGAATTGCTCAAAGACTCACCTTATGTGGAGCACTGTCTAACGCTATCCCCAAAACATGTATCAAATTTGTTGTATACATTTTTATTTATTGCTTGTTAAAATCTATTTTGTATGATTATTTTCAAGGCATCAGCATTTCTACATCTGAACATAGAGCAAGCAGTGACACACGCCCTCGCTGACTCTGGTGTTACCATACATAACAACTGTTATTTAGCACAGTGGGAAGCCGGCCCGGATGGCACACAACTTACACAAGTCTCCTTCACAACAGAAACAAAGCCAGTCGTTCTAGATTGCAGGGTATGTTGTCTCCTTTATCCAACTCAAAGACTAGACTATAAATTCCTTAACTCTTATCCTGCTAAGTTAATTTATTTAAATCTTCAACCACTTTAGGTTGTGTCTCACTACTGCGATCCACAACCTCAAGTGTCTGAAAATTACTCTCCTGGTTAAAACCACAGCACTGGATTCTCTATAATGACATTATAGTTATAATACAATAACTTTCTGTTGTTTCAGGTGATGTTCAGCTACTTCCACAAGCAGGTTGACTGGCATGCATTCCGAGGTATGCCAAATAAATATATATTATTATCAATGTACATGTATAGCTTACTGTCATATATTCACAAGCAGGGTGTAAGTGGACAAATGGTGGATGCCAGTGTTTCGACCCGTACAACGATGAAATATTTTTGTTTAAACCATGGAGATCAAAGGGTTTTTTCATTTTGAAAATCATCAATCTCTTAGTTATCTCTTTCTGCTTCATTTGAATACCTATGTTATGGGTCTACGGCCTTTAGACGTCAGAATCTGAGACATTTAAGATATTTATGTTGATTTTAAATTGAAACAAAAACTTTGGTCCCCATGGTTTATACAAAAAATATTTCAGCATTGTAACGGTTAACAGTTGATTTGTTTCACAATATGTTCCTTTTATTTTTACCTGATACAAATTTCAGTTTCAAATGAAAAAGGAAAACACTTTCCAAAGTGATAATACACAATACATTTTTAGACATCTATATAACATTGACTCTAACAACCATGGTAACACTCCGGTGTTTCCTCTCATTCATTTTGAGATATGATTGAAAATTTCACAATTTTATAAACAGGGGTGGGAAATTCCCGTCTACAGACGGATTCCCGTCTTTTGAAAAAAATCAGAGTAGGCAATTTTAGTAGGCAATATTCTTTTCAGTCTTGGAATCAGTCTTACAATAATTTTCCACTCCCACCCCTGTATAAAATGTCGGTATAATATATCAAATTATGTATTAGACAATGTCAGAATTACAGAGTATTTTATTCAAAATATGCCATGTGTTTGATGTGAGACATTTATAAAACAAGGGTGCTGAATTCAAAATTATTATCAAGATTTTCAATTCTATCCTAAATAGATTCTCATTCAAACTGTGTATGTATAACATTAGACTGCAATGTAGATAACATATTTCTACTATCTTTGTTTTTTACAACTATAAATTACTCTTGATAAAACAAGTACATAGAGATATCACATTTCTACTCTCTTTGTTTTCTACAACTATAAATGACTCTTGATATAATAAGTACAATGTAGATATCACATTTCTACTCTCTTTGTTTTCTACAACTATAAATGACTCTTGATATAATAAGTACAATGTAGATATCACATTTCTAATATATTTGTTTTCTACAACTATAAATGACTCAAGTGATTATACTACAATTTAGATATCACATTTCTACTATCATAGTTTTCTACAACTATAAATGACTTTTGATATAATAAGTACAATGTAGATATCACATTTCTAATATCTTTGTTTTTCACAACTATAAATGACTAGATATTATAGTACAATTTAGATGTCACATATCTACTATCTTTGTTTTCTACAGCTATAAATGACTCTTGTCTGGTGTTTGACGGTAAGCTGGTGATTGATGCCTCATTCCACACCAATGATGTCGCCATCCGTGGAGCAGGTCCCGTCAGTAAGTTCCAGCGCTGCTACCACGCCGAGCAGTGGACACATGCTAACTTTAACTCCAAAGAAGTGGGAATACAGGTAAGCCTCTCTTTCTTAAACCCTTAAAGTGGGGAATAAATAAAATAAATACAATTTAAATTTTCACCCTCTTGAAGTTGTGGGTCGCGGCAGCACATTACAATTACTTGTATTTGTTTAATTTGAGACCAAACATTTACAAACCTGGGGCTCGTTTTTGGTATGTATTCTCGGATGGAAATTAAACGAGCTCTTTAGATTTGCGAGAATTGCTGCAAAATTTAATGAATGGGTCAAAGTGCTCGTATCCTCCCTATACATGTTAAAGAGGGAGACAAACGAGGAAAGTCAACTTTTTTTTATCATTTTCGTAAGCGGCAGGAATTAGGTCACGAGAATTTAAAAAAAGAATGTACCAAAAACAGAATTCCTAAAGACCCATTTCATACTGAATATCTGTTATTTTATAGACTAATGCAGTCTTTCCCAATAAATTTTAAATTTCACCGGACAGTAGGTCCTGTAAACTTGAAACTTTTTCCAGACCAAAAAAAATTCACCTTACGAACAGTATGTGGTCAATGACCGATTCTTAGCTTGTGAGACCCAAAAAAAAACGACCAAAAACCAAAACTGACCAAAAAAATAACCGGATTGTAGGTTCGATGTGGTTGGGTATTTTGCCGGACCTTCCTCTCTTTACCTGACATGTCCGGTCCGTCCGACGCTATTGGGAAAGACTGCTAGTGAAACAACTATAGTCACACTTGGCGGTTCAGGGGTTAAAGTGCTGATAATATCAATAGCTGGTTGCAGTCTTTTTAATTTTTTTCTTCAAATGTGGAGAAATTAGCATTAACCCTTAAAGCACTGAAATATTTTTATCTAAACCATGGAGACCAAGGTTTTTTTTCATTTTAAATCATTATAAATTTCTTAGTTACACCTTTCCGCTTCATTTGAATACCTATGTTATAGGTCTACAGCCATTATAAATATTTTTGCTCTCTCATAGTGGGGATTGACTTAAACTAAAGTCGATCCCCACGAGGGTTAACTTTTTAACCACCAAATTATACAAATAAAATTTCCCCCCACTTAAGGTTGTGTCTCGCAGACGCGATCCACAACTTCAAGTGAGTGAAAATTATTCGAATTTCACAAAATGAGGGTCAGCTCTTTTCAAATATTACTAATTCATGTCACATTTTATCTTTAACATGTTTAAAAGGTAATACTGAATGTGGTCGTGAAAATTAAATAAAAACGAGTTTATTTGGCACTGGTGGTTAAAGGGTCAAAGCTGTGAGTGTAAAATTTACCGGTAGGTGCAAGTTGTTTGTTGAACAACTTCACATCCCACTCCCTGCATAGTGTTACGTCGATGGTTGCCTGCAAGAAGCTGACATGGACATCTCCTCTTTTTCACATGTTCTATTTGTCGCAAACAACAAATTAACACCTACACTTGTCGTGTTGTTGTTTGCGACAATTCTTCTATATTTGTGGCAACTCAACTTATGTTGTTGTTTGTAATGGTCATGATTTCAATAACCACTGCTTTTTTTACACAGTGGTGCGACAAGTCCAGTCATCACATTGTTTCACTTATAGGCCGTACGATTTCCATATGGCGCCTTGTTGAATCATTGATGTATCAATTTCCTATGCAATGTGCTGTCTACATTCAGATAATAATTAATGATATATTTGTAATGGGAAATAATATGGGCTTCAGACAAACATCAGTCATTTTATCCATGTTTTATACTTACCTAATACCAGACATTTGGGAAACCCATACATAGCATTATTGCCACACATTGGTATTCAAATGACAGCCTTTATCTAGTGTATAAAATGGTTTATATATCTATGCTCTTAATTTACATCACAGTTATTTTTGTATATATATTTGCTCACATGACAGCTCAGGTGTCAAATGAGTTGCAGTAAATACAACGGTAAAAAACATAGCATGGGGTGCAAGATATGGTTTATATTTACATAACAGGCATCAACATATACTTTGTCTTTGTTCAAACAACATCTTGGGCCCTATAGGGTTCTGAAATACATCTCATAGCAGAGAAAATGAGAAATGGTTTATATATTTATATCACAGGCCAGTGTAGGCCTACCATATAGGTTGGTAGCGACATGTGTTTCATAGTAAAAATCATGACAGTAAGATTACATCCAATGCGTACTTATATAATTGAGTTTCCCTGTTACCAGTTGACTTTTTCTTTCTGTGTGGTTTGGTCCATTGCCATCGCTGTCGCATACACACCATGATGTCTACAAAACCTTGATAGCTTCAGTAGGGTTATGGTTAGTAGTCCATTATATCGAATCAGTGTTCGTTATAAAGAAGCAGCAGTCAGCTTTAACAAACAACTAGTCTGTTAAAACTGGAATTTGTTAGGCATAACGCATCAGAAGCCGGTTAACCCTTACAGTGCGGGGATCGACTTTAGTCGTCAGAATCTGACGTCTGCAGACGTCAGATACTGACGACTAAAGTCGATCCCCACTGTGTAAGAGTAGAGATATTCATAATGGTCGTAGACCCATAACATAGGTATTCAAATGAATCAGAAAGAGCTAACTGAGAAATTTATGATGACTTCAAAAATAAAAAACCCTTTGGTCTCTATGGATTTTACAAAAAATTCAGTGCTTACAGGGTCAAAGTGGGTTATCGTAAATTGATTATATTATATTATAATGTCACTTTTGAGGATCATTCCCTATCCTGACAAGTTTCAGCTTGTAATAAATGTGCTCACATCAACCAAAACTGACTTAAGAAATTAAATGCGTGTCACTTTTACCTCTGTAAAGCACACAAATTCAAGAAAAAGACAAACTTTTTTCCTATAATTTAGAAAATTGGTTTCACATTGTTCTTTTCATCTGCTCCTGTTTTACCTGTACTTGTTGCTGGACGTAATGTAACTTAACCAGCCAATCAGTCTAACATGTCTGTGTGTGTCAGTTAGCCCTTTAATAAAGCCCTGAAATATTTTATATGAACCATGGACACCAAAGGGTTTTTTCAATTAGAAATCATCATAAATGTCTTAGTGAGCTCCTCCCGCTTCATTTGAATACCTATGTTATGAGTCTGCGGCCAATATACATATTTTAATTCTTTCAGTGCGGGGATTGTTCTTAGACGTTAGAATCTGAGAGGGTCAACAAGGCATGGTATAAAAACGGTGATGATACATCATCATAAGGACGCTATACATTGTATAGTCGTATGTTATGGAATCAAAACATTCATAAACATTAGAACATTCCTGAAATTGTGGTCATTGACATACATGTACCGATGTGAACGATAGTTAAAGTAAATGCCTGGGTGTAGAAAGGTTAGACTCCTGAATCCTTACATGTTAGATTCTTGGAAGACAATCTAAAAATAGCCACGTAGCTGGACCTGGTGGTGGACAGGCTATTGTGATGACCGAGAAAATGACAGGACAGGTTTAATTATTCAGTTGGTGGAACCTAAGACGTCTATTGACTGTCATCAAATAGTAGTGAGTGATTAAACAGCACGGTAGCATGTTGATTAGACAAATAACCAGCGTGTTAGCCAGGCGACCAGCCAAATAACCAGCGTGTTAGCCAGGCAACCAGCCACATAGCCAGCGTGTTAGCCAGGCAACCAGCCACATAACCAGCATGTTAGCCAGGCAACCAGCCACATAGCCAGCGTGCTAGCCAAACAGCCAGCCACACAGCCAGCGTGTTAGCCAGTCAACCAGCCACATAGCCAGCGTGTTAGCCAGGCAACCAGCCACACAGCCAGCGTGTTAGCCAGTCAACCAGCCACATAGCCAGCGTGTTAGCCAGGCAACCAGCCACATAGCTAGCGTGTTAGCCAGTCAGCCAGCCACATAGCCAGCGTGTTAGCCAGGCAACCAGCCACATAGCCAGCATGTTAGCCAGACAACCAGCCACATAGCCAGCGTGTTAGCCAGGCGACAAGCCACATAGCCAGCGTGTTAGCCAGACAACCACCCACATAGCCAGCGTGTTAGCCAGACAACCAGTCACAGTCATAGCCAGCGTGTTAGCCAGGCAACCAGCCACATAGCCAGCGTGTTAGCCAGGCAACCAGCCACATAGCCAGCGTGTTAGCCAGCCAACCAGCCACATAGCCAGCGTGTTAGCCAGGCCACAAGCCACATAGCCAGCGTGTTAGCCAGACAACCAGCCACAAAGCCAGCGTGTTGGCCAGACAACCAGTCACAGTCGTAGCCAGCGTGTTATCCAGCAAGTCCAGCAAGTCACATTGGTACAATGTTACTGTATAACACTTTACCTGCTATGGATGCATATATATATGTCATAGGGAATATTTTCAACAAACGTGATTTTATGTAATATGATGGTTGTTATGTAAAATGTTTATGGTTCGAACGCAACCCATCACAAAGAGTAGAAATGACCAAAATGTTTTTTGGGAGGTGAAATAAAAACGCTCCCACAACAATGGTGTAATCAGGGATACGGAGCAGTTTGCTACACAATTAGTGATAAATGCTACACTATAATATCAGTTTTTGGTATGGAGGATAGTACCTCGCCATATGCACGGCTGCTAAACTGCTACACAATTTTTCTGGTACAAATTATTCCCTGATTATGGTTCAGATAATTATGTATAGTAGTGCTTACTGACCCTGCGTACGTGGACAATGCTTTTTACCGGAAATAGGTAATTTTCATTTACTGTCAGGTGTGGATTTTTATTTTTTTACCACATGTTAAATAGACTAACTTTTAAACCATACAATATGTTTCGATCAAAATTTTCAGGTAAGAAAATAAATAGAAAGTTGTGCTTGTAAAATGTCATGACAATTGGTTGAGAATTGGCTGATAAATCTGCGAAAATCATTCACCATGGAAATCTGATTTCGTCTATATTTGATCAATTTTCGGGTGCGTTTTATTTGGTTTAAAATTAGCTTACAACAGTATATGTACAGTGCTAGCAGGGCAAGGGTTAACTAGCTTAGCGTTCTCTTAGCTTATAAATAGCAGCATGACTAATATAGCCTGGGTGTGGTATCAGCTATCACGGGACGTTGACCCAATGTCGATCTAGTGCCGGCCCGCAACCTGCCACATCGGCCCACCCTTAATTAATCACTGGGTGAGCGTCCTATAGTTGCTGTGATATGACACTGTAGGCAGTGGTCCAAATGAAAACCAACTCCGCTCAGAGGAAATCACCGCTACATAAACTTAATTACTACGTGACACACTATACCAATTGATAGGGAAACACAGGCCAATGCTGCCCCAATGTCAGCCCAGCGTCTGAGACGCTGGCCTGACATTGGGGCAGCATTGGCTTAATGTATTTTTCGTCTGGATACAGTGCCCAGAAATAGCCACTATACATGACATTCTACAGAATCAGACTCGACCCTGGAAACCCTGGATTACTATTTATAGAATCTCATTTAAAAATCTATCACACTCTCATTGTCCGGGGAAGTGTGGTTGAAATTGATCTCGACATGACTTTTTGAAGAAGCCTACCTGAATTTCATTTAGAATCAATGTATTTAAAAGTTGACATTGAGCTATGGTAGATAAAAGTGGAATCAATTGTGTTATATAATTTTATTTTTCCTGTGAACTTTAGTTAGGAATCATCGACATTCTAGTTTTGCGAAATAATATATATAATATTCAAGCAAAGGTGCAGTCATGATAATCGACTGAATTATAAATAATTTTTTAGACGGTGACAATTTAGTTGACTAAAAAAATGAAATGAATCGGGCTTTAGGCCACCTTTGTGCACATATAGGCTAGACTGGGCCAGGAGAACCTCCTGAGGATGGTGAGATGAATGAGATGACACTGTCTTCCAGACACAGGATTCGGAATTCTAGCCCTGGCGGTCTGAGGCCGAGCACGCTACCTCTCGGTCACGGAGGCTCCCCACAATACTGACTTTCACACGTGGATGGGGAAGAAACATTTTTGTTTCTTTCAAACCGCCGAGACCGGGAACCGAACCCCGAACTCGTGAAAGGCAGCGGTGCTAACCGCTACCCTAGGGCCCCCGCCCATTTAGTTGACTAATAATTAATAATAATTAATAATTAATTAATTAATTAATTAATTAATTAATTAATTAATTAATTAATTAATTAATAATAATTAATAATTATTAATAATTTAGTTGACTAATAATTTAAATTTCGGCGACAGGGTCATTTTTTCGGCGCTGCCATCGACCTGAATAATAAAAAGTACGTGATATTTAGACAATTGTCTAAATATAAAGTACAAAAAATCCAATCCATTTTTTGCGTGTTTATTTAACGCCTTGAACAACGCCCCTGGGCAAGACATACGAAACGTTAAATTAATGATTGTCTAATATTGGGCCGGCGTCATAGACAGTGGACCAACACTATACCGGAATTGGCGCAGTCCCAGCAAACACGAGGAATTGACCCAATGTTGTTTCAATATTGGCCCACCGCCAACGGCGCTGGACCAACATTGGAACAACATAGGGTCAATTCCTCGTGTTTGCTGGGGTGCCATATTTGTCCCATGTGGGCATCATTCTTCCAAATATCGTTTTACAATTGGAATTGTATAATTCCACAATATAACCCTCTACCCGCCAAGTTGTCTTTTTTAAATTTTCACCCACAACTTCAAGCGGTTGAAAATTACTCATATTTGTTTAATTTGAGACCAAGGATTTGCACATCACTCACTCATTTCATTCTCAATAACTGTGATTTAACCTGCTAACCAACATATTAAAATGATTATAATCGTGCTTAGCGCTTAAAGGGTTAGATATTAAAAACGATAACGAATCATCTGAAATGCTACTGCTCAGCAAGCACGAGACGTTTAATCAATGTTGGTTGAATGTTGCCCAGCGTCGAAGACGGTGGGCCAACATTCAACCAACATTGCTTCAACGTCTCGTGTTTGGCCAGGAAATCATTTCATTCAAAATAGAAACTACAGCACACGATGTGTGTGCTCTAGACATGGTTCGTCATCATACAACTTCCTATTGACCTTTTCAGAAGCAGAAATATCACTATCGTCAGGATCCTCTTTAAAAATCAGTGTATTTTTAATTCACTGAATCTGGAAATGAAGTTCATATTATAAAATGGGTTAATGTAAACAAATTAGCAAGGATTTAAACCCTCACGAACGACATTTTTCAAGGAACTCTTTTAATAATTTTTGTTTTCATTTGCCACCCACTTCAAGTCATTTTCATCCATTACAAGTTGAGAATTTCGTCAGCAATTCGCGGCTTGTGGTAGATAAAAATGACAATGCTAAATTCAGTCTTAAAAGAGTTGGGGAATATTAGAAAACAATTTTTTTCTAGTAAGCGAGGGAGGGGGGGAGGGTCTGTTGCAGTGGTTAAAGCTGCCTTCCTGGAAAGTCGGATATCCACGCTGTGCCATTCAGGTTTCAAAGAAACAAAAGTTTCTTCCCCGTTCATTCGTAAAGATCCAATATTGTGGGCCAGGGCTTGAATTTACAATCCGGTGCCTCGAGGGCAGTGTCATCTCACCATCCTAGGGAGGTTCTCCTGGCCCAGTTCAGCCTGTGTATGCACAAAGGTGGCATAAAACCCATTCATTTCATTTTTTTCTATTCGCATTTACATCTTCATCTGACCCCTATCTCTATTCAGCTTGCAAAGAGAAAAAAAATCAAATCTCAACCATGTTGTTTTACTAAGCTATTTAATATATTAAAAAAGAATAGAAATGGTAAAGTGTTTCGTTTTTATAAGGTTTACAATATGATTGAGACTGTAAGTACTAAGTATGTGTACTGGTAACTTATAAAAAATTTATCAGATGGCTAAATTTGCACGATCTCACAAATACGACGCACGCGATATTCATCCTGATTACACAATTGATTATAAGAATATTTAGATAGTGCTTGGATGTCACGATTAAAAAAAATCCCAATTTAGGCAGGCCTTCAGATTTGGCGTGAGTGATTGCTCACGCACACCATAACTCACGCAAGTGTGAAGTCAAGTGAGCGAAATACAGCTCACCTTAATCTTGTCAGATTTTTTATTAATTGCAAATTTATAGGTTTTATTCAATTTTCATAAACCAGTTAGCCATTGCATTTAACTATGGTGAGTGATCACTCGCCTCACCACTTTGAGGTGAGCTTTATTTCACCCGCCACCAATTTTCAAATCTGAAGGCCTGATTTAGGCCATATCCACTCTCGCAATTGAAAAAGAAGCTGTGTCTCCGTCCCATGATTCACAAAATAAAAAAAAAATACATTTGCGACGGAAATACGCAATTTGTGCTCACTTTGAATACATTTCACAACAGTGTTTTTGTATTTTTTTTTTCTATTTAACGCGACTGACAAATTTGTTAGTGATAAAATAATTAACATACAGCGTAATGGAACATATTTTATTTCGCCTATGTATGCATCATATATGTGTTTATTGCAATAATATCAGCTGCGCATGTTCGATTTGATACAATTAGAATATTTGCTTAATTATAAAATTTTATACAATTATAACGACTGATAAATATATATATATACACGTATCTAATGCGAACTTTTAAGAAGTATCTACGTGCTCTTGTATGATTCGGTGCATTACAATTTACATAAATAAATACAATTACCATTCTTAAACACAGGCAATTTTTTTAATATATAAGATAGACATTTACACGATAACCTTCGACAAAAAGAATGCAAATAGTATTGTATAAATTAGTTCGTAAATTAGTTCGTAATAACATATATGCTTAATATCAAGAATATGTTATTATATATTCTTGCTAATATGTGTCACCCATTTAAACAGGGGCAGATCCAGGATCTCAAGAAAGGGTGGCGGAGCCAGAGGATTTCTGGCTTTTGAATTGGGCTAATTTATGGGATTTTTTAAAGCATTTGGCGAAAAACGCCACTCGTCCTGAATCCGCCACTGATTGATGTTTGTTAACCCTCGCCGCGCTAGGCCCTTATATATACGTTTACAAGCTTGTATAAAATCGAACATAATGCCACAGGAATAGATAGTATAGTTTGCGATGCTATATGTCTAAAGTAATTCGATTTGAGAGTTTTCTATTTTCCATAATAGAAATACTCTCCTCATTTAAAGCTGGAAATTGCGTTTGCAATACCAGCTTCAATCGCGGTGGCGATCCATAACTTAACCTCTCCAGACCGTCTTTATACTGTAGACGTCAGTATAAAAACGGTCCCTGCACATAAATAAATAACATATCTGTAATGATCATATAGACCCATTACCTGATTACATTCAAATGAACCAGAAATAGCTAACTAAGACAGTTATGATGATTTCAAATTAAAAAACCGTTTGATCTCCATGGTTTAGCAACAATATTTCAGCTTTGTAAGGGTTAAAATGACTGAAAAATTACATTAAAAACCTCAGAGCTCTAAGTGATATATGTTTTTGATATCATGGATATATGGCAGACTAACTTCAGCTCTCAAACAAACTTCAGCTCTCTAGCTTTAGTTACCCGAGACCCGTACGATAGCACCGTCTATTTGAGCAGCCAGCCACCTCCACGCTTTGCTGGTAAATGCAAAGAGTGCTGTCTTGCGGATTTTTTCCCCTATAAACTGCTGGAAAGTTGGAATAACATGATGTTTACATCGAGCCGCCAAGGACTAGCAGTGACTCTTGCTTCCCAGAAGACGTTGACTCAATACTGGCCTAATGTTGGTCCATCGTCTCTGGGTTTGCTGCCTTCCTTCAGAGCCGTTATAACTGATGAAATGTTAGGATGACATGTTGTTCATATCTTGTCACCAAGAAGGAACGATAAGCTGGTAAATCTGCTTAAAAGCTAACCCTTTAAGCGCATAGTCGTTTTCAATCTATTTTATTAGCTTGTTAAATCACAGTTATTGGGAATGTAATGTGTGTTTTAACATCAAGATCTGTAGATGTTTGGTCTCAAATTTAACAAATGTGGGTAATTTTCATCCACTTGAAGTTGTGGAGCGCGGTAGCGAAACACAACTTCAATGGAAGAGAAAAATAAATTCTTTAGCTAAGCAATTTGAGGGTTAAAATGACAGATTTTTCACATCTCGCGACCAATGAAGGACAACCCAGCAAGCACTAAAAATGTGTATAACATTTGTATAACGTCGGCCCACCGTCTTCGACGTTGGACCAACATTGTACAAATGTTAAACAACTATTTTGTGTTTACTGGGGATGCATGTCCCCGGAGCTGTTATAACTGCTGGAAAGTTAGAATAGCAGGCTGTTCACACCTTTCCTCCAGAGATGGTCGTTGACTCCTGACCACATACCTCCGTGGACACATCACATCAAAACAGCCTCTCTGGATCTCCACAGAGGAAGAACGACTGCCCCCGTGCCGGGTCACAGACAGGCGACGTAACGCCTTTCTGGGGTGGCAATGCAGGAGCTTAGCGATGGCAAACCTGAACTTAGAGTTGGCATACGCGTAAATAGCGGGATTCACTGCGGAGTTGGCGTGGCTGAGAAGGACCGCGGCGATGTAGCCGTACTCGGTTCTCTTTCCTGTGAGGACCTTTATGGTGTTCATCAGGTGGATGGGCAGCCAGCTGAGAGCGAATAGCAGGATGAGCAGGGCGAACCCCTTAGCCACGTGCATGTCCTGAAGAAAAGTCATTCTCTGTTTCTGGCGACGTCGCGGAGCGTCGCCTTCTGTGTCTTGATCTGGTGGCACCTGAAAGATAACACATATTCATTATGTTGAGAATATGTTATTCATATCTCCAATATTCATTTAGACCTGTCTTCAGCAGATCTTGATCAGGTCAAGATCTGCTGAAGGCAGGTCAAAACGTCGCAATCGTTTCACACTAAGTTTCAAAGTGAGTAAAATTTAACCACTTTCTATAATCATTATGCTATTATAATAATGCACTCGTTCCTTATCATAACTTTATCTCTACTACCGACAATAGATTGTTTGACATTAGGCCTCTTATGCTGGATGAATGGAGTTACCCTCAGCTATATTGTTACTCTGGGGACTATCCCAACCGAAGATAGCGGAGCCGTGTTTTGAACGTCTCTGAACGTCTGGGCATGTCTGGGGGTAAATACCCTGGACATGCCCAGAACCCCTTATTGGGCAAGTGAAAGAAAACACAACCCATCATGCCCTATCATCCCACCTTTTGGGGTACTGAGAAGGTTGAGTAGTAGGATTTTTTTCCCCATTCGCGGAGGGGCATTGGGATCTTTTTCCGTGTGTTGCATGCTGTACTGCATGGTACCGAAGCACTAGTCTACAACAATCATCCAAGCTGCAGCCTCCACGTGTCCGATTGGGAGATGCGTACCATGGTTCGTCCACTCAACAGCGGTGCCAATGCAGCTCCCGTATAAGTGCAGGCACTGCCAGTGGTAGCCTTGAAACAACCGGCAATAGAGTGTTTGACATTATGTCTCTCACTTTTTGTAATGTCATAGCCACATTTTATATACAATGTTCTTCTATAAGAAAAATAATATGTTTATGCTATCTTCCTTCAAAAGACACCTTACATTTATTTAACCGTCCTAACTCTTTAACCACCACTCCTGATTATATTCGGGTTTTTCATTTGTTCATTAACACAATAAATTCCAGCTTTTAAACACGTTGAAGATAAAACGTGACATCAATTAGCAAAATTTCTAAAAAGTTCACCCACTTGAAGTGAAAATCCCAATTAAATGACTTGGCGGTAAACAGCCCCACAGCAAACACGTAAAGTTAAACCAATGTTGTTTCAATCCTCAGCATTAAGCCAGCATTGGTTCACAACTGTTGTTCGCCAGGAGACATGCCCAGTACTATACCTGTAGATTCATGTTGTCTTTCATCTTCTCTCGTACTATACAGTATATGTAGCAGTAGATGGCCAGTATGATCACAAGGGGAAGCAGCACACAACCCAAGAAGTTAAAGTACACCATGTAGCTCAGGTTGATCACCTTTCCAAAAGCACACGTGTCTCTGTAGGCCTCCCTCATATTCCAAGCAAACAGGACGGCAAGGCTTGACAAGATGGCGCCGAGCCACATTAGACCTATCATAAAGCCTACCAAGAGACGGGAGCACCTGCGTCTGTAGATAAAGGGGTAGCGAATTGCAATGAACCGATCCATAGCCACGCCCACAAGCCCAAATATGGACACTTGTGTGAGCATGACCACCACGAGGTTTAAGAAGAGGCAGGTATGATATCCTGTGGCCAGATTAAAAAAGCCCATGCTGGCACAGGGAATGCCCACCAGACCTACCAACATGTCTGCCAGGGCCAGGTTAGCCACCAAGCCATTAGTGGGCGTCCTCAGACTCGGCTCTTTGACTATTGCTAATAGCACCAGACTGTTGGTGACAATGGCGGCTAAAGCTATCAAGCCTTCTCCCGCCATGTGAACCATGAACGCCACCTGGTAGTCAGTCTGGTTTAACAAGTGTTCCGTTGAGAAGTTTCCGATGAGAACTTGTCCTAATTGTCTGAGAGACTCCTCCATTTCTGAATCCTTAGCTGCCGGGATCTGTCTCAGTAGAATCCTCACAATGCACTGCTCTTGTCCCTTGCTGGAACCGTATATATATTGTTTTAAGAACGTTCCAGATCAATAGAAATAGCACTAAATTTAATAAAATAGTTCCTGGTAAAGGCTCAGTTAATCCAATAATTCAATATTATACACGTCTTTTTTCAAGTAAGTGCTAATAACGTGGTTTAAATCATGAATATAAATATTTTTCGTCATTTGCAGCTAAAAAATTGCATCAGAAATTCCAGCTTCAAATGAATGAAAAATAGCAACAAACAATTCAGCAGCAGAAGGTTGAAGCAACTAACCACATTCATCCAACGACCTAAATAGATTAATTATTTATTTTGCTTGACCTGATCTCTGATTGCCTTTAAATATACTCTACATTCAAAAATGTTTTCTATTTGCGTCTTTGGCCATTTTCAGTTAATCGTGTCCGAGTCTATATTTATCAGTGTCAATGTGTCTCTGTAAGATAGTTGTAGATCGGTCCTAGGATATATTTATATATCTAAGCAGCAGCCGTCTAAAAAAATATGGCTTGTGACACACGGTTCAGTCTTTTTGTTTGATTAATTCACTTCACCGTAGCCTTCCAGGTGCAGATTACATGTCTCCTAGCTGGGATAATTGTTTTTCTGTCCCTGTAGGAGAAAAAACACAATGACACTCAACTCAATGAAATGGCATAGAAAATAGTAATTGTATGAATTCACATCTACTATATGGTTGTATGGAGAGATTTGCAAAATAAGGTATTACATTTTTAGATGTTTTGGTGGATATTTTTAACGAATCTGACACCCTTTAGTTATGAATAGCTACTTGTATTTTATACTTCCAAATGTGTTAAAATTTAAATTATTTTATTTAGCCCTTTAACCGCCGTTACCGATTTTGTTTTTGTTAGCATTATTAAGTACCACCTTTTAAACATGTTAAAGATAACCCCATCAATCAACACGATTTGAAAATAGATGTAGAAATTCCAATTGAATAATTTGGCGGGGCAAGGGTTAAAAATAACAGTAAAGGATAAAAGAAGACTACATAATAGCTGTTATTTTCTTTGCCGCTTACCTTTGCTACTCTCTGCGATCAGGACAATATATAGTTCTCTCTCGTTAGTCACAAAAATAAGTAAACTCATGTAGTCAGTTATAACGACACGTGATGTGCCACTAGTGTCGTTACGTGTAGTTCTGCTAAATGTGGCGGGTTTTCTCGTTAGTTTGTCATGGCTTATTGGCTGCCATGACAACACCAGGTAGCGCTGCTCTTGTCATTACCTGGGGAGAGAAGCAGCAGCAGCGGCAGCTATCGAAAAAACTGCTCAACAACAACGGCAACAGTCGCAAATACTGCAGCAGCAACAGCAACGGAAACAAGCACACTAGCAACTGCAGCTGCAGTAACAGTAGTAGCATCAGCTCTAAGCAACAGCAACAGCACATATCTGTTCTGCTAATGAAATGTGAAACTAGCTTTGGAACTTGCAGCACAGAAACCCGAGAGATTGTCCCAATGCTGATTTAATGCTGGGCCAACGTCTGCGACGCTGGCCCAACAGTAAACCAGCAAAAGCTTAACGTCTCCTGTTTGCGGGGAGATGGCATCAGGTGGAGGTAGATTTCTCACCATCAAACGGCTACGCGCCACGTTGAGACAATGCTGGGTTAACGTTGGGCCAGTGTCGTATACGGTGGGCCATCATTAACCCTTACATTCTCGGGATCGACTTTAGTCGTCAAAATCTGACGTCTGTAGACGTCAGATTCTGACGACTAAAGTCTATTCCCGCACTGTATTAGTGTAAGAGTAAAACATATTTATAATGGCTGTAGACCCTTAACCTAGGTATTCAAATAAAGCGGAAAGAGCTAACTAAGACATTTATGATGATTTCAAATTGAAAAAACCCTTTTATGCTTCTACAGCCATTATAAATATTTTTACTCTTACAGTGCGGTGATCGACTTTAGACGTCAGAATATGAGGTCTACAGACGTCAGTTTCTGACATCTAAAGTCGATCCCCACGCTGCAAGAGTTTTAATGCTGGTTCAATGACAGGCCAACGCCTGCCATGATGGCTCATGCTGTATGGCATGGTACGGAATCACTAGTCCACGACTACCATCCAAGAGAAGCTGTAGCCTCCACACGACTACCATCCAAGAGAAGCTGTAGCCTCCACACGACTACCATCCAAGAGAAGCTGTAGCCTCCACGCGACTACCATCCAAGAGAAGCTGTAGCCTCCACACGACTACCATCCAAGAGAAGCTGTAGCCTCCACACGACTACCATCCAAGAGAAGCTGTAGCCTCCACACGACTACCATCCAAGAGAAGCTGTAGCCTCCACGCGACTACCATCCAAGAGAAGCTGTAGCCTCCACGCGACTACCATCCAAGAGAAGCTGTAGCCTCCACACGACTACCATCCAAGAGAAGCTGTAGCCTCCACACGACTACCATCCAAGAGAAGCTGTAGCCTCCACACGACTACCATCCAAGAGAAGCTGTAGCCTCCACACGACTACCATCCAGGAGAAGCTGTAGCCTCCACGCGACTACCATCCAAGAGAAGCTGTAGCCTCCACACGACTACCATCCAAGAGAAGCTGTAGCCTCCACACGACTACCATCCAGGAGAAGCTGTAGCCTCCACGCGACTACCATCCAAGAGAAGCTGTAGCCTCCACACGACTACCATCCAAGAGAAGCTGTAGCCTCCACGTGCCTGGCCATAATCTTACAATGGATTACGAGCGGGGTACCCTAGTTCATCCGCTCTACAGTGGAGCTAATGCAAATCGCGCATCCATGATGTGGCCATGGTCGGACCTTGAACTACTGGAGGCAGGGGAGGGGGGTGCAATGGTTAAAGCTGCCTGCTTGGAAAATAGGATATCGCGGGTTTGAGCCCTGCTCTGTTATTCACGTTTCAAAGATACAGAATGTTTTTTCTCCCGCTCACTCGTAAAGAGTTAATAATGTGGTTAGCCTCGTGACCGAGAGGTAGCGTGCTCGGCCTCAGACCGCCAGGGCTCGAATTTCGAATTATGTATCTGGAGGGCAGTTCTTCTGATGTGTCGTAGCTAGTGCTGTGCAGATATAGCAGATAAAAAAAAAACACTTGTAATATTCAACAGGTACTAAAATGATTCAAAGAGATCAAATGGAAAGGCTCCATCATTAAAAATAATAAATTTGTTTCTTTTTGACTGATCTTCGAACGTTTCAGGCAAATCTGAGTGAATGCAAGAATAACATTGAGGGAAAAAGAGACCTCGATTTAAATGCAGGTGTGGCAATACTGAACATTGTTAAATACACATGTACAGGTGTGTCAATGCTGCACCTTGTTAACCCTTACAGCGCGGGTTTAGACGTCAGAATCTGATGTCTGTAGAGATACATCAGACTCTGACGTCTAAAGTCGATCCCGGCGATGTAAAAATTAAAATAATCATAATGGCCGGCTAAGACCCATAAATAACATAGGTATTCAAATGAATCGGAAAGAGCTTTTGGTCTTCATGGTTTTTACAAACAATTCAGTGTTGTATGTGTTAAGTACAGGTGTGTCAATGCTGCACCTTGTTAAGTACAGGTGTGCCAATGCTGCACCCTGTACAGGTGTGCCAATGCTGCACCTTGTTAAGTACAGGTGTGTCAATGCTGCACCTTGTTAAGTACAGGTGTGCCAATGCTGCACCTTGTTAAGTACAGGTTTGCCAATGCTGCACCTTGTTAAGTACATGTATCCCAATGCTGCACCTTGTTAAGTACAGGTGTGTCAATGCTGCACCTTGTTAACTACAGGTGTGCCAATGCTGCACCCTGTACAGGTGTGCCAATGCTGCACCTTGTTAAGTACAGGTGTGTCAATGCTGTACCTTGTTAAGTACAGATGTGTCAATGCTGCACCTTTTTAAGTACAGGTGTGTCAATAAGTACAGGTGTGTCAATGCTTCACCTTGTTAAGTACAGATGTGTCAATGCTGCACCTTGTTAAGTACAGATGTGCCAATGCTGCACCTTGTTAAGTACAGATGTGCACATGCTGCACCTTGTTAAGTACAGATGTGCCAATGCTGCACATTGTTAAGTACAGGTGTGTCAATAAGTACAGGTGTGTCAATGCTTCACCTTGTTAAGTACAGGTGTGCCAAAGCTGCACCTTGTTAAGTACAGGTGTGCCAATGCTGCACCTTGTTAAGTACAGGTGTGTCAATGCTGCACCTTGTTAAGTACAGGTGTGCCAATGCTGCACCTTGTCAAGTACAGGTGTGTCAATGCTGCACCTTGTTAAGTACAGGTGTGTCAATGCTGCACCTTGTTAAGTACAGGTGTGTCAATGCTGCACCTTGTTAAGTACAGGTGTGTCAATGCTGCACCTTGTTAAGTACAGGTGTGTCAATGCTGCACCTTGTTAAGTACAGGTGTGCCAATGCTGCACCTTGTTAAGTACAGGTGTGTCAATGCGGCACCTTGTTAAGTACAGGTGTGTCAATGCTGCACCTTGTTAAGTACAGATGTGTCAATGCTGCACCTTGTTAAGTACAGGTGTGTCAATAAGTACAGGTGTGTCAATGCTTCACCTTGTTAAGTACAGATGTGTCAATGCTGCGCATTGCTAAGTACAGATGTGTCAATGCTGTACCTTGTTAGGTACAGATGTGTCAATAAGTACAGATGTGCCAATGCTGCACCTTGTTAAGTACAGGTGTGTCAATAAGTACAGGTGTGTCAATGCTTCACCTTGTTAAGTACAGATGTGTCAATGCTGCGCATTGTTAAGTACAGATGTGTCAATGCTGTACCTTGTTAGGTACAGATGTGTCAATAAGTACAGATGTGTCAATGCTGCACCTTGTCAAGTACAGATGTGTCAATGCTGCGCATTGTTAAGTACAGGTGTGTCAATGCTGCGCATTGTTAAGTACAGGTGTGTCAATGATGCGCCTTGTTAAGCCAGCGTCTTGTGTATGATGTGGCGGAAGCACAAAACATAAACCCAATGTTTTGTCAATGTTGGTCCCCCGTCTGTGACTCTGGCCCAACATTCACCAAACAATGGGGGAACGTCTTGTGTTGCTCGGCGCTGTGGATCTTATTTCTACCTGTCTACTAACCAATGATAATTATCTTCATTTGGCTATTTTTAACTGGAACAAGTTATTTTGATACGCGTGCGTGTCTCTCTTGTCAGACACTTCTAGACCCTGATGCAGTGATCAATGCTGCCTGCTTGGAAAGTGGGAGATCGCAGGTTCGAACCACACTCTTGTCGTCAAGTTTCAAAGAAACAAAATGTTTCTTTTCCGCTCACTCGTAAAGATTGATTATTGTGGGGAGCCTCCGTGACCGAGAGGTAGCGTGGTCGGCCGCAGACCGCCAGGGCTTGAATTTCGAAGCCCGTGTCTGGAGGGAAGTGTTATCTCATTCATCTCATCATCCTCAGGAGGTTCTCCTGGCCCAGTTAGCTTATGTGTGCACAAAGGTGGCCTAAAGCACCATTTATTCATTCATTCATTCATTCATTCATTCATTCATTCATTCATTCATTCATTTATTCATTCATTCATTCATTCATTCATTCAAAACTAGCTACTTCATTCATTCAAAACTAGCTACTAGTTCTACCTCCGAGGCAAAACTATCACCACTGGCCCCGACGACCAGACATTGTAATTCTCACATGTTTTTAAGTCGAAGAACTGTGAAGGTCTGAATTTGTTGAATTTTGTTTTTTCTTCGACTTACACACAAAAGACTGTATCTATAGGCACAACAATTTATGCAGCGTGGCCAACATTGCCGAGCTTTGAGTTTGTGAGCAAGCGTGTACATTTGAATCAACTGTTTAATAGATTGAAGTCATTGGCGTGTTTTAATGCACATTATGATTTGTGTTTCAGTTGGCGAGCAGCATGCTTGGACTGTTTGACCCGACCATGGAGCCGGATGTGGAACCCCCGAGTGATCTGCTCAAACTGATCCCTATGTACCGTAGCCCTAAGGTACAAGCTGGAATACTACCAGGTAAAAACAGGCATGTTTATGTGGGTCTATTTACCGTAGCCCTGAGGTACAGGCTGGAATTCTACTAGGTAAAAACAGGCACATTTTATATGTGGGTCTATGTACCTAAGGTACGGACTGGAATTCTACCAAGTAAAAACAGACACATTTATGCTGATCTATGTATCGTAGTTCTAAGGTACGGGCTGGAGTTCTACCTGGTAAAAACAAGCGCTTTTATGTGGGTCTATGAATGTTAATCCTGAGGTACAGGCCGGAATTCTACCAGATAAAAAAGGCACATTTATGTGGGTCTATGAAAATGTTTGTAATGTTTGTAAAAGTAACAATGTTTGTAAAGTTAACAAGTTAACTAAGCCAATGTTACAACCAGGCCTATTTGAACGGTGATCTGCTAATTTGATCTATTTTCGCTCCAAGAACCAGCCATTAAACAACCCCGTATTGTGATGATACCAAACAAAATTGTATAAATTTAAAACAAAATTATTTGATGTTTGTGTTTACAGGTGGCTACCAGTATCTACACGTGGCCAAGCCAGGTCTTCACATCTCACTGGATGTCCTCAAAACACAATCTGATTATGTGAGTTACGCCATACCATTGTAGCGCCATTCACCACTATAATATAACGTTTTTCCACTTGTACTTAATTCGACCTGACCTTTACAAATATTGAAATTGTATACATATTGTTTTTCGTTCTCTGTTTTAGGGCCGTGACTTTACTACAGGGTCACCTGGTGGTGAACAAGATTACTTCTGCTTACATGTAAACCAGAACAACACAGTGCAGACTGTGATATGTCTAGCCAGACAGGTAAGGCCATCTGGTGAATCAAGCTGTAACATATCTGACCAGACAGGTAAGGCCATCTGGTGAATCTAACTGAGTGGCGGAATCAAAGGGGGCGCCCCGCCAGCTTTCCCCCCCCCCTCCCCGTTCACTGTCCCTAAAACAAAAATATTACCATATTTACGGGAATGGACTGTTGTTCTAATACTCTTGGGACTATTTGACCCGAGGATGGCGGGACTGTGTTTCGTATAGCTGAACCCAAATCTCTGACCGTCTGGGCATGTCTGGGGGTAGTTCACCTAGACATGCAGAGAAACCCCTTATCGGGCGAGTGAAGGAAACACTCAATAACCCTTCATGCCCTATCACCCCACCGTCACGCTGTTATATGTACATCATTCATCTCATTAATGGACTGCACTGTGTTTATCGTATCACAATGTCATTTGAGTGACCATCATGGCAATAGTGCCGAAAAGTGATGTTAAGCAATATTCTACTACTACTACCACATTTCGGCTGAAATGAGCTCTAAAATGTACCATTGGAAGCCTTGGATTAAAAAAATTCCGGGTAGCATGCCCCTCACAGAAGAGCATAGAAGGAGCAGTCCGTGCCATATATGCCATACATTTTGTAGGTAACC
Source organism: Flabesymbios commensalis (assembly GCA_964017125.1). Lineage (NCBI taxonomy): Eukaryota > Metazoa > Annelida > Polychaeta > Terebellida > Flabelligeridae > Flabesymbios > Flabesymbios commensalis. Next base: position 9,548,689 of record OZ024906.1, read on the forward strand.
CCCCCCTCTCGTCTGTAAAATGCTGTATCCGCCACTGTTACTGTGACATATTTGTTCAGACAGGTAAACCCACCTGGTGAGTCTAATACGACAATACCTTTTCACTGTATGGAATATAGAAGTAGATAATGACAGTTCTCAACAGTTGGAGCATCTGAATAGAAGAACATCACAGTTATAATGCTTAGCCATGCATGTAGAGTCATCTGGTGTATCAGATGTAAACTAGATAGATATATGGATTTAAGTTTAAAAGCTCGGGGTGAATGTTGTACACAGTTAAAACCCTTATTCTGCTGATCACGACTACTGTCGTTTTTAATCTGTTTTATTAGTCCATCCAGTTACTGTTATTGGGAATGAAATGTGTGTCTAAAAATCAAGATTTGGAAATATTAGTGCTCACAATATGCGGAATTTTCTGCCTCAAGTGGCTGTAAATTTAAATAATAAATAAATAAATGTAGCGTTAATAAATTAAGGGTTATTATTTATCACATAATATTTGTTGTTTTCAGCCTTTTGCCAGTCGTAACCTGACATGTCTGTACGGCCTACACGAACGTTACCTGAACAACCTGGTGTCCAGATATGATGAAGGTCTTATTGACGACCTCTACAGGTGAGTAAGGAGAAAATAAGGACTCAGAAAATATAAATTCACATTTTAATATGTAATGGCTGCATTGACATTTTCTCTTAATTTGAAGCTGGAATTGCTGACACAATTTCCAGCTACAAAAATGAATAAAAATACACAGTGGATAAAAAAGATGACCTGACCAGATTTGGTAAAAGTATTATTTTACATTAACCCCGTCCTTATACGTCAGAAACTGACATCTATAGACGTCAGATTCTGGCGTATAAAGATAGTCCCCGCACTGAAGGAATTAAAATATTTGTAATCGCTGTAGACACACAACATAGGTATTCAAATGCATCAGAAAGAGCTAACTAAGACATTCACGATGATTTCAGAAAGAACAAACACTTTAGTCTCCATGGTTAATATAAAAATATTTCAGCGTTGTAAAGGTAAAAACTCATTATGTTGTTTGACCCTTAACCCTGTTTAACCCTTAAAACGCCGGTACCGATTATATTCGTTTTTTACATTTTTTATTAGCACATCACATATCAGCTTTTAAACATGTTTAAGATAAAACATGACATCACTCAGCAATATTTGAAAATAGTTGACCTCCATTTGGTCAAATCTGAATAATTTTCACCCACTTGAAGTTGTGGATCGCGTCAGCGAGACACAACTTCAAGTGGGTGAAAATTCAAATTGAATAATTTGGTGGTTAAAGGGTTTTGTGGTGGATTATTCCATTTTTCAGTCAATTCATTTAACCCCTGTACTTCCAGACCAGTATAATATGTGATTTCAAGGGAATTTCAAACCATTGAATTTTTTAAATTACGGTCCATAGTTAATCAAAACATTATACAGTAGAACCTGCTATGAGCAGCCACCCTTGTGACACAGGAAAAGTGGCCTTTTAGGGCAGGTGGCTGCTCAGAAGAGGTTCATTTGTACATAAAATGTCATTTTGGGGAATGGCCAAGTGGCCTCCCATAAGAGGTTGGCTGCTCATAAGGGTGGCTGCTAATAGCAGATTCTACTGTATGTATATAATATTTATGATGGCCGTAGACCCATAACATATGTATTCAAATGAAAAGGAAAGAGCTAACTAAGACATTTATGATGATTTCAAATGGAATAAAACATGGTCTCCATGGTTTATACAAAAAATATAGCAGTGTCGTAAGTGTTAACCCTTTCAAGTCTAAATTTACCATAGTCTTCGTCCACCACAATTTTCGACTTGTAGTGGATGAAGATGATTTGATGTGGTTTAAAATTTTAAAAAAAATTACCTCGTATATTGGTAAACCAGTTTCATCAAAATTTTCGTTCTCAAACCCTTGGTTGTAAGAAAATTAAATCTGTTTTCAGGGATGTAAAATGATGCTTTAATGCATTGTGCAGGCCTAAAGGGTTAACCCTTTAATCGCCGAATATATTGGGAATATATTGGGTTTCTCACTCAATTATTACCACATTCAGTACCGTCTTTTAATCATGGTAAAGCCATAATGTGACATCAATCAGCACGATTTGAAAAAAGTTGACCTCCGTTTTGTCAAATCTGAATAATTTTAACTCACTTGAAGTTGTGGATCGCGTCAGCGAGACACAACTTCAAGTAGGTCAAAATTCAAATTGAATATTTTGGCGGTTAAAGGGTTAAATGAATATTAAAAACAACCAATTCATCAGGACAAGGGTTAATTCAAGATATGTCATGTGTGGTATCCCATTCAACAATTTGGTGAAATAGTCTAACCATCTTTTCTTGCAGTTATTTCCAGGAGACGTGGAGCCTCGCCATCTTCCATGACAGATTCGCAGATTTCCGGGATGAAGTGCGGGAGTTACTGGTGACACGTCCAGTGAGTGGGATAAGTTGTTTATTGTTAAAGTGATCAGACTTATTTGAGATTTATGCATTAATTAAGGATTTTTTTGATCAAGAAATTTGTCAATAATTTTTTGCACTGGTTTAACCTTTTCATCGCGGGGATCTACTTTAGACATCAGAATCAGACGTCTACAGACGTCAGATTATGAAGTCGGTCCCCGCGCTGAGAGAATTAAAAAAAATTATAACGGCTGTAGACCCATAACATAGATATTCAAATGAAGCAGAAGGGGCAAGCTAAGACATTTATGTTGACTTCAAATTGATTGATTGATTAATTGATTGACCGAATCTTTTGAGTGATTGATTGATTGATTCAGTGATTCATTGATTCCTTTTTAGACTGATTTTTCACTTTAAAATGAATGTTTTTTTTTAATCAAAGCTTAGTGATTAATTATTTTATTGATTTTTTGACTGGTTACTTGATTTCTCACTTGGTTTAATAATTGAGTGATTGTCTCAGGGATCATGTTGTTTTTTTGTTAACCCTTTTGTTGCGGGGAGCGACTTTTCACATCAGAATTTGAAGTCTCTACACTAAAATGGTTAATATAATATCTATCATGGTAGTAGATTAACCCTGACAGAGCTGGGATCCCCAAACTGTAAGAGTAAAAATATTTATGATGATCGTAGACCCATAACATAGGTATTCAAATGAATCTCAAAGAGCTAACTAAGACATTTATGATGATTTTGAATGGAATAAAACCCTTTGGTTCCCATTGTTTATATAAAAATATTCTGCGCTTTAAGGGTTAATAAAAGTCATTTAATTTCTGCCTTTACTGTTTCAGAATGCTGACGCGGAGGCTCTGGAGGAGCAGGTGAGACATATGATTGACGAGGACTCTCAGGTGAGATATTAGGGAGAAAAATGTTACTTTTTGCTCAGATATTCTCAGGTTAAAATAACTAAATTTGGGGAATAACCCATCAGAAAATTCTCAGTTTAGAAAATTAAATTGAGAAAAAACATTGAAAAAATTCCCAGGTTAATAAGGCTGAATCAGAAAATTATGAAATTAAAAAAAAAAAATTGAAAATAACCAATGAAAAAGTAATCGAGTTGAAGGGACCCCTTGGGATGAGACATTTTCAATTTTGACAATTTAATTTATATGAAGCTATATAGCCTACTGATCTTAACTAAAAATACAAAAAAGTCAAAAAACAATTTTAAAGCACCGAAAAAGAGTGAAATAGCTATATTTCCAAGTCGTATATAGCCATGTAAACAAAACAAGTCAGCAATATACAGGACTTTACACCACATATTCCCACGTCTTGGACGGGGAGATCAAGGCAATCGCCGCTAATTGGCCGCTAATTGGTGTCTTTAGTCAGGACATGGGGGGATACACGGCAACACTGATTGTCTGCCCAACGCTGGGCCGACGGCATCACCATGTGGCCCGATGCTGTAGGAACATTCAATCATCCTTCAGCAAGTGTTTAGGTATACAAAGAGTTTGTTTGGGTTTTAAGCGGTTTCATAGAAATATTGATAAAAAATATTTGTAAAAATCTAAAAACTCTGAAAAAAATGAAATCATGATCTGGGGGATACACTACTTCATTACAAAACTAAAAACAAAAATTGATGTCATCCCAAGGGGCTGCTTCAATATAACTAAATTTGGGAAATAACCCATCAAAGAATGATCAGAATAAAAAAAAAAATAAAAAAAAAAACAGATGAAAACATTCTCAGGTTGAAATAACTGAATAATTTGGGAGATTCGCGATCCAAAATTTTTAAGTTAAGGTAACTAAATTTTAGAAATAACTGATTAGAAAATTGTCAGGTTAAAATAAATAAATATTGAAAATAACAGAAGAGAAAAATTAGATTTTATGGCGCCACATTTTTACCAATATAGCTTTTATTGCATATGGACGAAATAGGGTAATATAACAGTGGGCCTATAGCATTCAAGTAAATCACAATATAGTTTTAGACAAAGTGTTTTTTTTGTATTTCAAACCTTGACAGTAAATTTAAGCTATTTGGACATTAAAGTATTTGCATATATCACAATATTTTATATGGTTGAAATATTTTTATCTTTATATATATTTTATTATATATATATAATATTAAAACATATTTTTCAGTTAAATAAGGAGCAGAGGTCACAGTTGAACTTGGAGTACAAGAACTCAGGAGCTAAGAGAGCAGTAGAGACCAGACTACTGAGCTTCCTAAGCTATAACCGCTATCATATGCCGATGTATGCCAAGCCTGGCATGGTCTAAACCACATGCCAAACTTGGCACGAGATAATACATCCCTAAAACATGTGATGAATAGATTAGTGATAAGAGAGAGGACTGTTGTACTTTGGATAAACCTGTGATAACTTTACATACAATATAATAAATACACTGTGGGACCAAAAGAAATGCAATTGAGAAATTGGGACAAAGAATTATTGGAATTTCCCGAGTATCAGATTTAAGAGCAATGTTATCCATTGCTAGTACCGGTAGTTGGTTTTCTATACAGAATTTCAATGTCGGCAAAATATAAATATATTTAGAAGTGGTACATAACAGAGTTATTGTGATTTTATTTTCACTAGGGTTTAAAGGGTCGAGATTGTCATTTTATGAAAAGCAATTACGACCCCTTAATCTCCCGGAGCTGATATCTGGTATAAGTGACTATAATTATATAGCTTTTTAATGTTGATTTTGTCTGTATTTTCTCTGTAAAAACTGTGATGGGATGTACATTTAATTTCTCAAGCAACCATTCTGCTAATGTACAACGGTGTGGACTAGGTGTGCTACCAGGAATATTAAGTTTAATTTATATGGCCAACAATTGTTGCTTTTGCTTTTCAAAATTGTGATTGTTGTTGACAGAATATGTAGTATTTAATGAAAGTTGTGTTTTGTTAAATATTGTTATTTATTATCAACTGGATTTGTACTATATTTGCGAAATGATATAATAATAATGCTTCTCTGCCATATTTATACTTCTGTTGTGTATAACTCCAGACTGTGATATGTTAATAAAATATATACTATATATTTGTAGATTTGTTTCTATTCATCTCACGCTCTGATCATTTTGATCATTTCCTGGTCATTTTATAACACTGGTGTTAAAGAATTCACTCATTTGAAGGTGACATTTTAATCTTGAGATACAAATTTCGAATTTTGATACTCCCAATATAAAATTGCTCGTAGAGGAAATTGTAGGCCAATGACAGTTCACGCTACAATAATTTGGAATACAATATTGCCATACACCAGATGGTGCTATATATTCCCCTTCACCAGATGGGGCTGCTGTTGTCAGATACCACACAAGTCTATCTTTGGGGTATGTTTTGTGATTGTTTACTTTTTCCGTTCGTGAAACTGCTATGGCTTTAGAAATAAACTAACGACCCATGATGACACTGCAACCAGAGAGTCAGTAGATTGGAAATCATGATGGTTTGATTTGATTTTCTACAAATCAAGCTATTTTTTGTCTTAGTATGTTGCATACAATTTTATGTTGCACGTATCCACGTATCAATACACTATGATTCACGAGTAGGCTTGTATTTAAAAATAAACTTTAAACTAATTATGTTCTTTATACGTCTTAACAAATAACCACCTTCAAATGCGCAGTTTTAAACTGTACTTTTTATCTACAACTTAAGCAAAATTATACCAGATATGAGGGTGCACATCATCACATGGGTTGAAAAAAGGAATCGAACGAACGGCGAATCGCCTGTTATTAAGGGACAAAGGTCGAGTATTGCAGTTTCTCAATAATTGAAAAAACGAAGCTAAAAATGTATGTCTAGTGTAAAAAGCGAAGTGTGCTAGCTATAAAAAAACGAATATGGACGTCGGTGTATTATAAGTATCGAACGTATAATTGTGTTGATTGCTCTTTTATAAACTTTAATATTATTATGTTATTATGGTACCTCCATTATTATGACAAACTTCCTATTGAATTGTCCTAAGCCATTATAAATGTAAACACTGAGGCGAAAACCTTTTTAAAAATGAGGACATTCTCTTGTAAATAATGAAGTGAGAACATTTTCCCTTTATAAATAGTGAATAGTGAGGCCAAAACATTGGGTCATAAGTGAAGTGGGATGAATCCATAATTTCCAGGACCCATGTGCACCTCTAGATATACCCGGTAGGTAATTGTTCTGATTCTCTGATGAATGTATGTGTAACTGAGAAGTTAGCCTTTGCAACAAATTCGGGGTTTAACTTTACCGATTGATTCACATTATCTTTATTGGGCACTTCTTGCACATCGCTACCCTATCCTATACATATTTATGTTCAGTAGACAGGAATTTTTGTATCTGTGAAGAATGACTTAATTTCCTAAAACCCACGAATTTTAGAACGAATCAATCGCGGACTGTTTAAATAATAGCAACATATTTGTTTTATTTGCCATCCACTTCAAGTCATCTTCATCCACTACAAGTCCAGAATTGCGACAAGAATTCGCGGCTTGTAGTGGATTAAGATAACAATGGTAAACTTGAAATGTTTAATTAATACAAGTCATTTAGTGAACATTCGTACATTTTCCATTTTGTCATTTTTGAAATTTAATTTATATGAAGCTATATAGTCTACTGATCTTAAATAAAATGCAAAAATAAAAAAAAAACAATGTTAATGCACTGAAAAAGACGAAACTAGCTCTATTTCCAAGACGTATTTTGTCATGTTAACAAGCTTGTTTACATCATACCACACATTGAATTCTGAAAAAAATGAAACCATGATCTGTGGCATAAACTACTTCATTACAAAATTAAAAACGATAATTGATGTCATACCACGAAGCCGCTTTAATATTTTTTTTTATCTGTTTATTCATGTAGTAATTTACTGACGAGTTGCTTTAGCTGTTAAGCGGGTCATAGAAACTGACCCAGGCTTTAATCAAAGTATTTATTAATACAAAGAACATTTTGATAGGATATGATTTTATCATGATAAATGTGTTAAAGGCAGAGGCTAAGTTACTCTTTACGTATTATTTGATTTGATATGTACCACATCTTTATGGGTACCGGAATTCTCGTTTACGGAATGACGTGCTCCTGTTGACTGCCATCATATACCATACTGGACACTCCGTATTTTAAATTCACACCAGACTTCAAGGTAAGCTAGGAGAACCACAGGCCTTGTTCTGTATATAGCAGGCTGTCCATCATACAGACCGCTGCACGAGTTGACAAAATCAATTTACTTTCTCTCCCCGAGTTAAGGGTGTCATTGTTCTGGGGGTGTTACCATTGTCAACTTGGGTCTATTCATTACATCCCATATGAAGCCTGATTGATATCGGATGACTGAAGGCTCACCAGAAAACACCAGGCTCTGGCCCAATGTTGTTTTAGTATAAGCCAACGCGATAACAACATTAGATCTTGGGTTTGCCGTGTATGGGGTGTTACTCGAAAGGGGGGGGGGGTGGAACCCTCTTAACCCTTACAGCGCGGGCATCGATTTTAGACGTCAGAATCTGACGCCTGTGGACGTCAGATTCTGACGTCTAAAATCGATCCCCGCGTTGAAAGTGTACAAATATTTTTAATGGCCGTAGACCTATAACACATGTATTCAAATGAATAACATTACCTACGGCATTTATGATGATTTCAAATTGAAAATACCCTTTGATCTCCATGGTGTAAACGAAAATATTTCAGCGTTTTAAGGGTTAACCCTTTTCAACATTTTTTCACTCACCGGAGCATTGAATTCATACCTCAATAACCACCTCACAGTGAAATAAACTTACCCAATTAACCAAACATATCTAAGTATGATATCAAACTGACAGACAGATATTTTATTGACATAAAGAAAAGGATTTACAGACTTATTTGTCATATCAATTATACAATATATGTACATATATACAAGATAGTTTATTTGGTAAAATCACATGACAATATGCATGGTATCCCATGGAGAATTACAATCATGTTAAATTTGGCATTGCCATGATAAAACGTTGGAAAATATAAATGATTACTACACTTAAAATAAAATTAGAAGGGAGTCTATCATGCACTCAAAACGAAAAGTCAGGGCTTCATAATTTCGATGGGTTCTATTTGAAAAAGTGGAGGTCCACTCTTTTCAAATCTTGCTGATTGATGTCACGTTGTACCTTTAACATGTTTAAAATCTGATATCTAAAGTGATAATAAAAAATGACAAACTGAATATAATCGGGATCAGCTGTTAAAGGGTTAAAACGCAAAGTTATAATAATGACTTGAAGATGTGACTCGCTGCCGCGACCCACAATTTCAAGTTGATAAAAATTTGATGGACAAACATAAAAGCTGGTTCTAAAGACTTGACTAGCTTTTTGAGGGTTAGCTGAAATATTTTTTTATAAACCATGGAGACCAAAGGGTTATTTTCAGTTTGAAATCATCATAAATGTCCTAGTCAGCTCTTCCCGCTTCATTTGAAGACCTATTATGGGTCTACGGCCATCATAAAAATTTTAATATTTTCAGTTAGGGGGCCGTCTTTATACATCAGGAGCTGACGTCTACAGACGTGACGTCTAAAGACGGCCCCCGCGCTGAAAGGGTTTATGTAACTGACCATCAGTGTGCCCTCCAGTCAGATAAGGGTGGGTCTGATTGAGAGTGGGCGGAGAAGTCACAGCAATAGTGGCATTGTTGTAGTCGTCAAGATGGACTGCGTAACCTCTGAATAATTTCCGTCCTAGAACCACAAAATAAACAGTTTAATTTCATTTGATGATTCCATGACATATCGTTGCAAAGATTTGTTGAATAATTGATTTGATTCATTCTCTGGTAATAAATTATATACAACTCGCGTATTCCCTCTTTGGATCATAATATTTTGACCCTGTTACTCTTCATACAATAATTATTATAATAGACTAATATTGTTTGTTCTCTCTTATTTTATTTATTTTACATGACGCGTATAATCTTGCTAAATTTGCGATGATTGTAGCCAATAATAACTTCGTACAATTTTGTCTGAGTAATAAACTGAATTGAATTGAAATAATTGTATAATTCTGTTAATATTAGTTGTGCTGTGGATGACAAATCCTTAAATCAAACGCATGTATTCATTTTGAAACACCCAGTTATGACGATAAATGAGTTTTCGCTGTTAGGGCCAGTTGTGTACAGCAGGTAGAGAAATGTCCGATACAAAATAAGTCCGCAAAAAATGAAAAATGAAATGCTCGCCACAAGATATGGCAGACATCTCTTTTTGTGTTTGTTCGAACATATCTTGTGGTGGAAATTTGTTTTTGCCTTTTTTGCGGACATATCTTGCGGCAGGCATTTATTTTTTGCGGACATATATTGTGACGGGCATTTTTTTCTCACATAAATTATCTTGTGGCGGACATTTCTGTTTTCTGACATAAATTATCTTGTGGCGGACATTTTTTTTTCCGGGCATAAATTATCTTGTGGCGGACAATAATTTTTGCGTTTTTTTGCGGACATATATTGTGACGGACATTTCAGTACCTGGCGGACACAAGGTGAAATCAATCACGCCGCTTAGTAAAATACACCAGTTAAATCACTTGACATTTGAATGAAAGTGACTGGTAATGGACTAGTAATGAGAATGAATACGACTTATGGGGCAGTTACCCTCCACTAGCCACCCCGCCCCTAGCACACACAAGACAACAACCCATGCTGGCTCAATGTTGGTCCACCGTCTGTGACGCTGACCCAACATTGACTCAATATTGGGTCAATATCCACTAACCACCTCGCTCCGTCACTGGGCCACCATGCATTCTTGATAAACCCAAAGAGACTCATAGACCACACAGGTATTGGAGTAGTTGTCGTACATACAAGGCTTAATCGGGGAGGTTTAGTAGGACTACTCTTTACATCTCACTGGTTTTAATAGATGTCGTAGTACCTGAATTTAAATAATTTACATGAAGTAGGCCAAATTAGAAAATAAATCGCAGGCCTGTTTCGCAGGCGAATTTCGGTTAGTAGTTTTCACAATAATTCATTTTGAGTTTGGAATAAATACACTTAAACTACTTCCCTCCCTACTTACCAACCGACTCACCGAACTACATATGTAGTATGAACTACTTTAATGGCCGTAGACCCATACCATAGGTATTCAAATGAAGCGAAAAGATCTGACATTTATGCTGATCTCAAATAGAAAAAACATTTGGTCCCCATGGTTTATACAAAAGTATTTCAGCGCTTCAAGGGTTTAGGGTTAATTAGTTATGTAATCAAACCATTGGAAGTGAAAGTGTGTATCGGCAGTGGCGGATCCAGAGGGAGGGGGTCAAGGGGGTCCTGACCACCTTTTTTAAAACTAAATAGCCTCAAAATTGCCAAATATCGGTATTTGACATTCTAAATTTACCATTCTAAATGTAGAATGTTAAGTCCCCATATATATCTATATATTAGCCGGAAAAATCATTTTTGGCAACTACATTTTTTTGTAATCGGACACCCCTTTTTCAAGATTCTGGATCTGCCCCTGACCTGCCACTTTGTAGAGTGACAGAAGCACTCAGTCAAGTTCAAGGTGATGTAATATGTTAACTTTATAAGAAGCATTGTGTTGTAGATAGCATCACCTTTTATAATCTTGATAAATCAAGATTACATGTCCGCTTCCACAAAAACAGACTAATATTATACAATAGCTCCTGTATTACATTGTCTCATATGCCACTTCTATAGAATGAACGCAGCATTATATTCCAATAATCTACTGCTTAAATAAATAAATAAATGAAATTGAAGATTGGATAAAATAATGTATGAATGAGGGAATGATGAATGAAAAAATGGATCAACGAACTAACGAACACATGAATGTGATCATTTTTCAAACGATTGAATAGTGCAAGGTAACGTGAACCACCCAATTATCGCTCATAAAAGTTGTTCCCTCTGTGTTCGGGTTATCTGGTGTGACGTCATAAACATCACTTTACTATGTGAACTGTTTCACAATCTCTATTTACTGCCCTTATCAATCTGATTTAAACAGAATCATTCAAAGTATGTATATTAGAGGTCGATAAAGTACACTACTTGTGAACCTGAAACCTGTCAGAGTGATCTTTACGTAAAGAATAACATATAGCCCGAGGAGTTCTATCTTCTTAGCTGTGAAAAAGATCGAGGCCGATGCCTTTTTCACAGCTGAGAATGTAGAGCCCCGAGGGTTTTAACTGACCTAAAAAACATCCTACCAGGATACCTTACAGATAATAGTACAAGTAGTTCCCATCTACACGCGGCATACAATACTAGGCATTCGTACATGATAATATTATTGGTCTGTACTTGATCAACAATAACTCTCCATTCTCGGCTTGTAGTTGTAGTAGGTGATCATGGATAGATAATTAGACCCCATATCTGCCTATCTTTGTGAGTCAACCGTCCCCTTTGCCCTTGGGCGAGAAATATATCAGTTTCTGCTTAAATAACCGTCTAAAACAATCTGGAGCTTTTCTCGATTTTAAACTACAATAGGGTGTTCTGTCGATATATGAGTTTCACACCCACAACAACACACCGGCATATATTACGTTATTTTTGTATAAATTAAATATTTTGCATAAAACATGGAGACCAAAAGTTTTTTGAATTTAAAATCATCATAAATCATTATAAGTTATCTCTTTCTGTTTCAATTGAATACCTATGTTATTAGTCTACGTCCCCACGCTGAAAGTTTTGAATACTGACATGAAAATCTATTTTCAATGAAGCGCTAGAACTGGCTTAGATTTTCATTAATCTTCATTTAAAAGTAACAAGGCCATGGATTTCTGGTTGTCAGTAGATTGTCTGTTGATACGCGTGAATTTATCATCATTTATGGCCAAATAAGTCAAATCAATTAATCTTATCTGATCTAAAGGGTGTTCTAAGTACCGTTCACCGTTCAATATCCACTCTCATAAACTAAGTGTCTAAGGCCATACCCCCCCCCTTTCAGATTTATAATTTAAAAGTATATATGATAAAAAGATAAAGTAAAAATAGATTTTAGCTGATACAGTATATAGTTTCCAATCGTCCGTTATGTCCAGATTTTATAATTGAGGTGTAATATATATCTTAAACCTCTCACGACTATAATCGTTTTTTATTATTCTATTAGTCAATTAAATCACGGTTACTGAGAACGAAATGCTGTTTAAACGCACTATTTGCGAATGGTTGGTTTCTCAAATTTAAAACATTTGATATTAGAAGTTTTCATCCACTTGACAATAATAAATAATAATAACTTAGCGGGAAAGGAATAATATGATTTATCAAATTATGTGCAAAGTGAAGAGTACTGATTTCGACTACAGCAATATTAGCTGCGTGAGTTGCTTCAAAATGCAAAATCTATGTCTAATAAAAAAAAACTCATTAAACCTATATCAGATTCTGACGTCTAAAGTCGATCCCCGCATTGTTAACCCAGTTAATCCATTGAGGCCCTAGAGGGTGGATGTTAATGTGATGGGTTTATTTATGACCAGTCATGTCTTCACCACAGACCTACAATTTACTTGTCACCCAGAATAAAGTATGTTCTATATGGGTCTAATAATCAACTAGCTGAGATCTAATCTCAACACGCTAAATGTTGGGTCAATGCTGGGCCAGCATTGGGCGAACGTCTCGTGTCTGCTGAATCCGTGGTCAAGTCTATAATATAACGTGAAAAACATTAATCTATTAAGCTCAACGCTCGACATCTCTTTATAGCGAATATTTCATGTAGTCTATTGTCTGTGCTATTTCTTGTATTATGATTTCATCTTATTTTATCAACACAAAACTCTGATCAATACAAATCATTTGATCCTGATTTTTTGCGTGAAATCAGTCAAATTAACTTATATAGCAAATTCACTTCAATAGCGAAATAATTTTACCGCTGAAAAATGCCGGGAATAATTTTTTTTATTTTTTCCATGGTGTATCTGACAATATGACAACATCTATCTAGTGTTTAAATAAGTGAGACCTATATATCAGGAAGTTAATTGATATTTTGTGAATAATGAATAATGTATCCTTATTAGTGAACAATGTACACTTGTTCTATAAATTAATGGATGCTAATTTATTTTCGGAACAATAAATCACTCAAGTCATTCTCGCTGACAAATTCCTGAATAACATTGCGCTGCTTAATTATTTGTTTCTATTTTCCAATCTTTCAAAGCTGGAATTATCGATACAATTCCCAGCTTAAAATAACGAAAAATATGTTTATTTATGACAACGTGGGGATTGAATCTGCACAACAGGCAGCGGCTATAGCAAGACGCCAGTCTCAACCTCCTTGCTCTAGCCATTCGGGTTCGAACACCGCTCTGGCATTCAAGTTTTAAAGATACGAAATCTTCCTACACCCTCACCCGTAAAGATTCAATATTGTGGGCCAGTTTAGCCTACATGTGCACTAAGGTGGTCTAAAACCCCATTCATTTTCATTTACGCCCCTCTCTTCTGCTCAGTCTTGACAGGGTATGTATCAGCGAATGTGAACTATTGAAGATTGTTATAAAAAAGTGTGTATTAACCCTTCCAGTGCGGGGACCGACTTCGGACGTCAGAATTTGACGTCTATAGACGCCAGACCCTAAAGTCGATCCCCGCGCCGAAAGAATACAATATTTATAATTTAGACCCGTTACATGTGTATTCAAATGGAGTGAAAAGAGCTAAGTTGCTCTCGCTACCGCAATCCACAACTACTTAAGTTACGAAAAATATCCGTGCCACCGATCTGAGATATATTTCCCTTTCAACCTAGCTACACAAGTGCTGAAGAAATCGCAGCAATATCATTGTGGTCGACATCAGTGATCTTAACCCCTATTTTATTGAATTGTTTGTTTCTGTTTTCGTCATTTGAAGCTGGAATTTCTAACGCAATTTCCAGCTTCAAATGACAAAAAATATTGATATATGTTTTACCACCCGGTATGACTGGGCCGCCTAACTCTCTTACGTTGCCGTAGGCCCAGTCACACTGACCGCCATTTTGTTTCCACAGCCAGCTGTGTAACAACGACACTCAAAAAACGCCTACCAAAAAACTCGGATGCCATGAAATTGTGACGAATATTCCAAGTGCCTAGTGTAGGTCATTTATAGTGTGCGTAAACTTTTGATCGTATTAGAACTATTACATTTAAAATGGAGGTCATCGGGGGAATTGTTTACATCTTCTAAATCGAATTATTTGACTAACTGAGATCAAAAGTCGATCCACGCGCTAAGAGGGTTGAATAATTTATGTAGTATGCTGTATATATATATAATGAACCAATTTTCAAATATACTGCAGTGGATGCTTTTCGTCACTGATACATGCAGCGATGGGGTGCCTGCGAGGACACCTGATGATATATGATGATAATCAGCGATGAGTGCGTGTCAGACAATACAATACATGATGATAGTCGTAGCCTGCGTGATCAGGAGATCTTCTACATGGCATGATAAACACGGCGCACGTCAAGTGTCATCTTACATATTCTTAGAGTTAATTGTATTGAGCTGCGGCGACATGAACCTGTATTACATTAGGTTTTACTTTTATCCAGCTTGATAGAAGCAAATAATTTTCAATCAATAATTAAATCTTAAAGTATAATAAGTCATACATTTCTATTAGCACCTAAGTTAGATCGACCCTCTAGCAGAGAGAGCGTTGTTTCTGACACACATTTGAGTGTCAGAAACGACGCTCTGGCTGCTAGGGGGTCGATATGTTATCACGACCTTAAATAACTGCTGCATTGCTATTTGATGAAAAGTTATCACTTAATGTAAAGAAATCTAAATTTATGTTATTCTACATGCCAAATCTACAAACAATAGCAAACTGGAATGCTTGGATTCTTTTAATTTCTTGGGTATCACAATAGATAAACATTTAACATGGAAAGAACACATTTAACAAAATTTCTAGAACAGTAGGCGTCATAAAATCGATTAAAAAATTACATACCACAGAATGTACTACTGACTATCTACAACACTCTAATGATACCACATTTGAACATACACTTAGTAAAGTAATATATATCGTGCTTTCATCATATATACATATCATATACATTTTTTTATCATGTAACCCTTATGTTATTTTTACAAGAGGTCAAATAAACTGTTCTGAGTTCTGGTGTTTTTTTATTCTAACAAACCTGCCATTGTACACATAATGTCATAATAATGCCGCTTGGTTAAAAATTAGGTCTGTTTTAATTCATCTTACTGATTTAGTTCAGATGTAAACCTGCTCATTTGAAATCATTATAAATGTCTTTCTGCTTCATTTGAATACCAGTGGTATGTGTTTACGGCTAAAAATTTAATTGGTATTTTTTTCAGAGCGGAGATCGAATTTAGACGTCAGAATCTGACGTCGAAAGTCGGTACCCGCTCTGGAAGGGTTAATTCGCTTAAAAGCGTTGCCCGCACTGGAAGGGTCTGGTTGTTTCATTATTATATATCAGATGGTTGGGCCAAGTCCGGTATGGTACACATTGCATAGAGTTAATGTGTTTATTCCAGTTTGTTAGGCTAACCCTTTAACCCGCTGAGCACGAATATTGTCGTTTTTATTCCGTTTTATTATAAATTATTACTCGATTAAATCATAGTTATTGGGAATGAAATAAGTGTTTAAACATCAAGTTGTGCAAATGCTTGATGTAAAGTTATACACATATTAGGCATTTTCACATACTTGAAGTTGTGGTTCGCGGTAGCGAGACACAACTTAAAGTATGTAAAAATTTAAATTATTTGATGTAGCGCTTAATGGGTTCAAAGACAAAATACAGACCATTCTATATTTATCAGTATAATAATCACCACATTTTATATATTTGTTAAAACCACCATTTTTATAGCCTAGTTGTTAATATATAGACATATTTATTTAAAGTTTCTAGTGTGCAATACCACATGTTTGTATGATTGTATATTTAGCTCATATATTTGTGTGTGTTTCTATGAAGTAGCATTTCTTGTGCACAATCATGTTAACTGATAAAATACCACCGATATTGATTATGTGATACTCAGTTAGCAAAGGGTCTACGGTAACTGTAATTTGCTTTACTCTTTCAGTGCGGGGACCAAAATTAAACGTCAGATTCTGACGTCTAAAGTCGATCCCCATTCTGAATGGGTTAATTTATCAATTTGAAAGATATTTATTTTTCATAAGTAGATAATTTTTTCGTCATTTGAAGCTGGATATTATGTTAGCAATTCCAGCTACAAATAAATAAAAACCACTAACTGCCAAAAGTGTAGTTACATCGTCGATAGCCATCACGTTAATATACATGATCAATTAATTGTTCATTTACATGCACGTCCCTGTCCGGAATGAGGTGTGTGTGCCACCCAAAGTGACAGTATGTATAAATATGACATGCGCTTATGGGCATTATATCACCAGTTATCTGCATTGGTGATTATCAAACTATATCCGCAGTCCCTGAAAGGATATTTAGATATTGCCCTTCTGCTAATGACATATATAATCGTGACAATTTTTTAAGCAGAAAAACACTGTACCTGGGACATGTCACCATGCTTATTTTTAATAATGCAGCTAATGGTCATAGACCAATAAGTACGTATTCAAGTCAAGCGGAAAGAGCTAACTAAGACATTTATGATGCTTTTGAATTGTGAAAAACCCTTTGGTCTCCATGATTTGTACAAAAAAATTCAGCATTGTAAGGATGAACCTCTCGTAGCCCAAGTTCGCAATATCATCGGTATCCTCCCAAGTTCGCAATAGCTATGTACGAAGTTGTATCATGCTGTGTCGTATTATATAGGAGGTATATTTGAAATATTACATCACAATTTTTTAAGCAATTAATTCGGCTTCGAGGAGTACGTTTTTGTGGGGAGTTAATAATTAAGGGTTAAAAGGATTCTCCAGGTATCAATTCACAATATTGAATTAGTGATGATGCTTCCAGTGTATTTACGTGTCCTCTTACCATTTATCGCCATTTCCATCAACACATCAGGTGCCGCTGTCATTTGATTCTTTCCTGAATATTTATTATTTATATTCTTAGCCCATTACCATGGCTAGATGGCGGTACTTGTGGTCAATAACTTCCTGATGACTCCATCAAACCACATAATAAGTGTCCATTGTTATTTATCATCACATACAAAATAGCAATTATACCCTAATTCGGTTGTGACAGCTATATTTCTAAGAGATCACCTTATTATAAAATATTTGTCATCTACTTAACTTTAACTGCTGCAATAATTGTTGACATTCTTAAATGTGAAAATAGCATTTCTTACATAATTGCCAGCTTCAATTAAATAGAATGTCCCAAATAAGTTTAGACAGTTTATACCAATATGTCACTGATACTGCCATTTTAATGTTGTTTTCCTCTATTTTACATAATACAAAAATCACCCTTAGGCTATTTCCCATATGCAATCTTATATTTATGTGCGTCTAATAACTTTTAGGCCTGAATTTACCATCGTCATCTTCATCCAGCACAAGCCGCGAATTGCTGTCGCAATTCACGACTTACAGTGGATGAAGATGACTTGAAGTGGGTGGCAAATGAAAAAAATATATTGTTATTATTTAAACAGCCCCATAAAAATTGTCGTTCTAAAACGCCCAGGTTGAAATTGAGTCATTCTTCAGAGGTTTAAAGGGTTGAGCATCAGATGACCTTTGTATCCAGCAACCATGGACCAGACATCGACCGGTTAAAATGATGATTTGATACATCGTGAGAGTTTAAATGGTTAAATCCAGTATTGTAGATTCAGCAAAGTGTGTGTGCATCATATGAGCCGGCGATATGTGATAGTATCTCTGATATAATGTTACAATATAATTGGTACTGAGATAAACTCATTTACCCAGCCCAGACGTCCGATTTCACCATCTGGTAATTCTTCAGGTCATCCATCTTCTATTCATCTGACCCAGATCTAAGGCATATGATTGGTCGAGATAATAATCTCGACCAATCATATGCCTTCGATCTAGGTCAAATAAAGCGCGCCAATCCTAACTTCCAGAAGCTCACAGGAAGTACTTTGCTTAGAGTGGTTACTGTGAAGTGCTTTGCCAGACGTTGCATCGGTTATGAGATGTTTTGCCAGGACTGGTCTACTTCCGCTTTGGGTTTCGTCTGCTTAGCACTGCTGAAAAAAAAATAACAAAGATAAATTTACAAATAACTAACTGCCGGTAGACTAAATGCCACAGTCGGATATAATTATACAATAACATCAAAACAAAATAAATAAAGCAATACAATACTGATCTAGGTCTACTAATGAAATTAGACTAATTATTATTTATTAATATGATGTCCAAGCTTCATTCCCAATACTCTTTAGTCCTATAATCTATATAAGTCCTACTACATGCACCATTCATTCAACCATAATGACTGATGTGAGTCAGATATGTAATACATTACCCACCTATCATTCATTCATTGCGTCATTGATTTATTGATTCATTAATTATTTAATTCATTTGTTTCATCCATTTACCAATTTATTTATTGACTCAACTTATATTTTATTATGAATCACCAAAAAACGAAATAATTAAAATTTCATTTTTTATTATTGTAGAGTGCTTCCCCAGTTCTGTTCTGAAAAGTCAACATCTGTTATTATTTGTAACCCACCTGCCTACATGTATCCCCAGCACTTTAACTTTTACCATGTCGGGTATTTAGCCATCAATCTTCTTTTTTAAATAGCCTGTCTAGTAAACTCAAAACATTGATCCCATTCGGTCTGAATGCTAGCCCATCGTCTGCGACGCTGGACCAACATTACACTAGCATTGGTTTAATGTCGCGTGTTTGCTGTCTGAAAAATCTATGTCTAACGCGATGACTTCATTCATTCATTCATTCATTCATTCATTCATCCATTCATTCATTCATTCATTCATTCATTCATTCATTTATTCATTCATTCATTCATTCATTCATTCATTCATTCATTCTTTTATTCATCCTTTCATTTATGCATTCATTTATTTATTCTCATGCATTCATTTATTCATGCATTCATTTATTCATGCATTCATTCGTTCGTTCGTTCCCTCATTCGTTCGTTTGTACATTTATTCATTTATTCATTCTTTAATTAATTAATTTTAATTAATTAATTAATTAATTAATTAAAGAATTAATTTTTTAATTAATTAATTAATTAATTAATTAATTAAATAATTGATTAATTAATTAATTAATTAATTAATTAATTAATTAATTAATTAATTCATTCATTCATTCATTCATCCATTCATCCTTTCATTTATCCATTCATTTATTTATTCTCATGTATTCATTTATTCATTCATTCATTCGTTCGTTCGCTCGTTCCCTCATTCGCTCGTTAGTACATTCATTCATTCATTCATTCATTCATTCATTCATTCATTCATTCATTCATTCATTCATTCATTCACTCACTCACTCACTCACTCACCCACCCACTCACTCACTCACTCACTCACTCACTCACTCACTCACTCACTCACTCACTCACTCACTCACTCACTCACTCACTCACTCACTCACTCACTCACTCACTCACTCATTCTTTCATTCATTCATTCATTCATTCATTCATTCATTCATTCATTCATTCATTCATTCATTCATTCATTCATTCATTCATTCATTCATTCATTCATTCATTCATTCATTTATTTATTTATTTATTTATTTATTTATTTATT
The DNA here is from genome assembly GCA_964017125.1 of Flabesymbios commensalis. Lineage (NCBI taxonomy): Eukaryota > Metazoa > Annelida > Polychaeta > Terebellida > Flabelligeridae > Flabesymbios > Flabesymbios commensalis. The sequence continues at coordinate 9,569,031 of OZ024906.1, forward strand.
TATTTATTTATTTATTTACTTTTTCATATATTCATTCATTCATTCATTCATTCATTCATTCATTCATTCATTTATTCATTCATATATCATTCATTCATTCATCCATTCATCCATTCATTCATTCATTCATTCATTCATTCATTCATTCATTCATTCATTCATTCATTCATTCATTCATTCATACATTCATTCATTCATTCATTCATTCATTCAATCATTCATTCATTCATTCATTCATTCATTCATTCATTCATTCATTCATTTATTTATTTATTCATCCATTCATTCATTCATTTATTTATCCATTCATCCATTCATCCATTTATCCATTCACTCATGTTATTCATTCAATCAATCATTTATTCAATCTGGATTATTATGTAGAGTTCAATTCCAGGTCAGTTGAAGATACAGCTTTACGTAACGTCAATACAACATCTGTTTGTTGTTATATCTGTAAAACACCTCTCTAGACGTACACCCCTACACTTTACCTCTCGCCATGTTGGGTATTTAGCCCATCAATCTTCTTTTTCAAATAGCCTGAAAAGTTCATGTCTAACGCATGCGCAGGAAGTCATTATCCCTGTCTTCCGTCGTTTGTTGTCACGTGATTATTCAGATCATGGCAAGTCATCAAACACGAGACGTTGGCTCAATGCTGTGTCAATATTGTGCCAGTGTCGCAGACGGTGGTCCAGCATTGAAACAACGTTGGGTGGGTTATTTGTGTTATTTGGCAAGGCATCTGCTCTACACGTTGTTTCAACGCTCTTTCAATTCTAGTCAAGTCTATAACCGGCATTGACCCAACGCTTATAACACGCTTATTCGTATGACCAGCCACGAAACCCCTTCCTGACAACCTCAGCTATCAAATCCTCGTGCATATTGTTTTAATTGACAGAATATATTTGCAGAATGTGGATGGGCAATCATTCTGCCTTTTGATTTGATTAACCAGATGATATTAGGTTTTTGGTTTGATTATATTAACATGTTGTGCGATTTAAAACAACTCTTCAAAGCGGTAAGGTCTCCTGGCCCAGTTTATCCTACATGTGCACAAATGTGGCATAAAAAACCCATTCATGTCATTTTGTAAGTACAAAACTGTATAAGTACAATAATAAAACGCTGTAAGTACACAACTGTATAAGTACAATAAGAAAATGATATGATTACACAACTTTACAAGTACAGTAATAAAACACTAAGTGCACAGCTGCATACGTACAACAATAAAACACTATAAATACACAACTGTATAGGTACGATAATGAAACACTTTATAAGTACACAACTGTATAAGTACAATATTAAAACACACATTTATTGGGTCTGCTGTTGTTACTGTAGCTGTCATAAAACATTTTTAAAGACAGAAATGTATTATGTTAAATAAGGTAAGGTTTAGTTTATTTTACTAATAAAAAAAAGTTTATTTAAATTTTAAAGTGAAAGAATAGTATGTGTTGATTGCCCTTTTAGTGATCAGCTTTTAAAGGGACTACGTGGGCTGACAACAATTTCGGTATTTTGTTTTGTATGAAGCAGTGTATCCCGCAGATCATAATTTGTTGTATGCTGCACACAGTTATGTTGGAAATAAAACTAGTTTATTCTTTTTCAGTGCTTCTGAATTTTTTGGTGATTTTCAAATATTTTGTATTTAAGATCAGTAGGCTATATCACTTCATATAAATTAAATTTTGAAAATTGACATGTCAACATAACAATGTTCCTTTAATAGTCAGTAATAATATATTACGTGAATTGACACCAATGACATAAAATATCCTTCCTTTAATTTTCTAAATATTTCAATATAACAACATGCTATTTCATGATAAACATAGCACACACAAGCTAGCTTGTGGTGACTCAACCATAGATCAAATAGGTTTGTTTTTTGAATGAGAACAATTATCTGTCAACCCTTGTCCTGCTACGCGCGTATATATACGCCTTCAAGCAGATTTTGAAACAAATATTATGTCACTGAAATGAATAATATAGTTTGTGGTAGATGCTCAGTTAGACAAATAATTTAATTTACAATATATCTATTTTCAATAATTAGAAATATTTTTGTTATTTGAAGCTGGAAATTGCGTCAGCAATTCCAGCTTCAAATGAATAAAAAAATACAATGGAAACAATTCAGCAGGACAAGGGTTAAAAACCTTCAACAGAAGGTCAAGTATGACCTCATCTTATAAGTACGGCCAATGTATCGCCAGTGTATGAACACATCCGCACTAAGAGGTGCAGGGGACGCGTCGCTGCTCTGTTATTTTTGTCTCTCGCAAAATTGCCATCAGAGTACATGAAAGCAAAGTGAGGCCCGATCACCTAATCTCACATAAACGTAGTGGACTAGACTAAATACTAACATATTTGATTTTTTTTTATCCCGATATTATTTCTATTTTACACATATAATTGGCGTAGTTTTATGATAAATTTGCCTTGACCACAGATCACCGTAATACTGAGCGGTATAAAAACAAAAAAGAACAGCATAATTAGTCATTTTGGACAGAGAATGTTTAAAATCTCCTTAACCCTTAAAGCTGTGAATTATTTTTTAATAAACCAATAGACCAAAGGTTTTTTTAAATTTGAATTGATCATAAATGTATTAGTTAGTTCATTCCGCTTCATTTGAATAACTATGTTATAAATCGTTCACTCTTTTAGTGCGGGCACGTCAGATTCTGACGTCTGAAGACGGTCCTTTGCGCTGAAAGGGTTAACACTGATTATTGAGAAAATGGGGAGGTGTGGCAGAAACCGGAGCTAGCCCGAGCTATCACGTGACAGGAAGGTGCGCACTGGAATGTGCGCATGCGCTCTCACCATGGCGGTATCCATCCCCTCCCGCTAATCTCGACCGTTATCTGTTATGTTCCCTATTATTTTTAAAAAAACGAGCGTAAAATATGTATATGGCAAATCCTGTGGAAAAGACCTTCGACCGTCCAACATGAAAAACAGTTGAAAATAACATGGTTAAAATGATTGGTAAACTTAAGCAAGCCAATGATTGCACTTCGTGTGCAAAAATGAAAATAAAATGAACTGAATGGGGTTTTAGGCCACCTTTGTGCAAATATAGGCTAAACTGGGCCAGGAGGACCTCCTAAGGATGGTGAGGTGAATGAGATGACACTGCCCTCCAATCACAGGATTCGGGAAACATTTTGTTTCTTTAAAACTTGAATGCCAGAATGGGGTTTGAACCAGGCGGTTTCAAACAGGCAGCTTTAACCACTGCTCCACGGTTCCCGCCCACTTCCTGTGCAACAGCTTCTTTCTGGTGCGATTTCAGCAAAAATGTAGAAAACAAAATCACATTCTCTCACTCACTGGCGCAATACATAATGTGTTTTGACGTCATGGATTCGGACGCTGTTGCGCAGATGTGGATTCGAACCCGATGATTCAGGTTACGAGTCCACAGCTGATCGGAAAAAAGCCATCGAGGCCATAGCGCTGACGTAACACAAGACACAAGACGTTGAAATTCAAAAAAATTATCAGGATTTGTTTCTGTCCATTTGGCAGCTCATCGGTTGAATCAATGTTGGTTTAACGTTGACCCACCGTCTACGTTAATCTAACATTGATTCAACTGCTAAGGCTGCCATACAGACGTGGAGTGCAGGGGCCCTGGTGCAGTGATTAAAGCTGCCTGCTTGGAAAGTCGGAGATCGCGGGTTTGAACCCCGCTCTGGCCTTCAAGTTTCAAAGAAACAAAATGTTTATTCCCCGCTTATCCGTAAAGATTCAATAATATGGGGAGACTCCGTGATCGAGAGGTAGCGTGCTCGGCCTCAGGCCGTCAGAGTTCGAATTTCGAATCCTGTGTCTGGAGGGCAGTGTCATCTCAATCATCTCCCCTTCCTCAGGAGGTTATCCTGGCCCAGTTCAGCCTATATATGCACAAAGGTGGCCCAAAACCCCATTCACTTTATTTCATTTCTTGCAGCGGTGGAGCCATGGTTTGTTGACGGACCACATTCCTTCTGCAGTGATAACAATATACACCATCGTCTGTGAGATCCCAGCAAACATAATACACTGAACCAATGTTAGTTTATTGCTGGCCCACCGTCTGCGATGCTGGACCAGCATTAAACCAACATTTTTTCAATGTCTTGTGTTTGTTTGGATGCGGTAGCGAGTGATCTGCTCCACCCACCATATGCCTACCGTACAACAGGGGGCTGATCACAGTCTAGCCAATGTTTTGTGCTAACTTATATCTTATAGTTATTACTATAAATAAGAGTTCGTATAGATGGATATGAAAATGTTCCTGTTGTTTATATGGTTACTAACAAAGAATGAATTAATTAATGAACGAACGAACGAACGAACGAACGAACGAATGAACGAACGAATGAACGAACAAACTGATAAATTGGATTGATGAATGAATGAATGAATGAATGAATGAATGAATGAATGAATGAATGAAAGAATGAATGAATGAATGAATAAAGGAATGAATGAATGAATGAATGAATAAATGAATGAATGAATGAATGAATGAATGAATGAATGAATGAATGAATGAATGAATGAATGAATGAATGGATGAATGGATGAATTAATGAATGAATGAATGAATGAATGAATGAATGAATGAATGAATGAATGAATGAATGAATGAATGAATGAATGAATGAATACGTGCCTGGATGAAGTGGTGGGGCCAAAGAGGGTCGAGCCAAGGGGTCCTGACATCCCCTCTCGGAAACGTGGGAATTGGCCCATAAAACGCTCAAAATATGTTATTCGGTCCGAGGCTGAGCACGCTACCTCACGGTCACGGAGGCTCTCCACAATACTGACTGAAAATTACAATTTTTTTCTTTCAAAATAAGAATACCAAGTTTAACAGTGAAGTCAAAGCTAATTCGAATTCGAAGAGGTGAAATATATTAAAAACAATGCAGAAGTATTTATCTTAATTTTTTTCTTTATTTTACTCCACTTGAAGCTGAAACTGTAGTATGTTCTCATTTTTTTTGCTTAAAGCTGACAGTACACATAAAATATAATGAAACCTTTTTTCTTCATTTGAACATTAGAATGTTATGGGTCTAAAGCCATTCTAAATATATTACTCTTTCGGCGCAGGAAATTGACTTTAGGCGTCAGAATCTGACGTCTATGGACGTCAGATTCTGACGTTTAAAGTCAATTTCTGCGCTGAAAAGGTTAACGCAGTATGTTGTTTGCAGTCGTACAGACCACAGTCTGACTACCAGACACATTGCCGGGATATCACAAGTGAAATCTAAACCGGAACCACCGGGTGATAGGTCACGTGATCCTCTCTGGCCAATCAGATAACTACATATGCTGGGTATGACTGTTTAACTGCACATGACGTCATGTTAAAGAGTCTCGCGAGGAATCAACTGTTTTCCTTTTCGATATAAACACAAACAGCTACTGTATAGTTTTTGTATGGTTTTGATGCGGGAAACAATATGATAGACCCCTATGTTATCTTAGCAATGCCTTTTAATTTTATTTTAAGTAGTAATTTTTCATTTGTATTATCGAAATATCCAGTGTTTGTTATGGCAATGCCACCTAACATGCTTTTAGTTATGTATGTAAAACCATGTATATTGTCACATGATTTTTTAACAAGTTAACAATCTTGTATATACATGTACATATATCTCTCTCATTTCTATGACAAATAAGTCTGTAATGACTTCCTTTCTGTCAATAAAATATCTGTCCGTCTGTCTGCATAGTCGTTTTCTTTTCGATTTGCATTTTGAACAGTAGCAACCATTTACTTTCCAAGTAAGCAGTTATAGTAAGGCAGATGTCTCCATCTTTTATATAGGACCTCAATTTGTCCTCTTAAGTTTTTTCAACTGATCTCACTTTTGGGGTTAATATGATTTTAGAAAATAGCGGGGTCATGAAAGCACCTTTGAACATTTTTCATTCGAGTTTTGAGAGGCAGATTGACGATAATGCTATTATTTATCAATAAATTTGATACGTTTTTTTTCTAACTCCAATAAAAAAAATGCTCAAGGGTACCATCTTGGCACCCGGCATTTTTTAAACTCTTGTAATCCCCAAAAGTCAGATCAGTTGAAAAAAAAACTTAATCTTTATGTTCAGATCTGCCAGATTATTACTGATGTTTGCCTGTGCAATGTAGGTTAGCCCTTATCATGCTAAGTAAATGTATTTCACTTCTCAACCATTTGAGGTTCTGCGATCCACAACCTCAAGTGGTTAAAAAATACTCATATATTAGTTTAATTTGTGACCAAACATTTACAGACTTTGATGTTTAAACAGTCATTTTTTTCCCAATAACAGTGAATATTAATCGGCTGATAAAATGGATTAAAAACGACTGTTGTCGTGATTAGCAGGCAAAGGGTTAAAGGGTTAGAGGTAAACTGCTTATTTTTTCAAATAAGCAGTTACTCGACAGAGTAGGGTACACCATGAAACACGAGACGTTGAACCAAAGTTGATTTAATGTTGACCCAGAGTCGGAGACGATGGGCCAAAATTAAATCAACATTGGTTCAGCATCTCGTGTTTGCTGCTACACTAGCAGATGTTTCTGTGGATGATTCTCCAGTGAGTGATTAGTCTGTTTGACCTTTACCAGCACGGCGTGACCTTGCCGTCACGCCTCAGTTCAGTAATGGTCGCTAGGGGGAGTCACGTTACGACACGTGAGAGGTATGGCCGTTCCGGAAGTTGCCATTTGTCCAGAAAGCGTCTGCATGCGTGCGGTATTATTCAACAGAGAAATATCAAATAACTGCATGTTAGTTTGTATCCACTGTTAGGATAAACCCCCAGCTGGTTAGTGTCGTATGTACCATTCATTTGATTGGCAGATATGACACTCTGGTCATTATGGTTGGATTATCATCGTGTATGAAATTAAAATAATAATTCGCGATGTCCATGATTACCATAATGTTGACAAGGCGTGGATATGAAATAACATGGGGTTTTTAAATAAAAAAAACAGGAAAATGAGCACCGTTGAACAGAGCAGAGCAGAGCAGAACAGAGCAGAGCAGAACAGAACAGAACAGAACAGAACAGAACAGAACAGAACAGAACAGAACAGAACAGAACAGAACAGAACAGAACAGAACAGAACAGAACAGAACAGAACAGAACAGAACAGAAAATAGTACATGTGGAACACAATTGATCTTATTGTGTGTCGCTTTTTAAATGCTACATGACTGTGCATGTCATATTTCGACGTGTAGCTTCTATGAACATGACCTAGTTATTCTACACTGGATTGGTCAAGGCAGAGAACATAACAGAACTGCAGAGAACAGAACAGCACGGAACAAAGCAGAACAGTACAGCAGTAGGACATACTGAACAGAACAGAACGGGAAATCTGAGAACAAAGCAGAACAGAACAAGACAGAACAAGACAGAACAAGACAGAACAAGACAGAACATGACAGAACAGAACAGAACAGAACAGAACAGAACAGAGCAGAGCAGAACAGAACAGAACAGAACAGAACAGAACAGAACAGAACAGAACAGAATAGAACAGAACAGAACAGAACAGAACAGAACAGAACAGAACAGAACAGAACAGAACAGAACAGAACAGAACAGAACAGAACAGAACAGAACAGAACAGAAAATAGTACATGTGGAACACAATTGATCTTATTGTGTGTCGCTTTTTAAATGCTACATGACTGTGCATGTCATATTTCGACGTGTAGCTTCTATGAACATGACCTAGTTATTCTACTCTGGATTGGTCAAGGCAGCGATGTCGACCTATAAAAAGGTTAGAATCTATATAACGCTGCTGGAGAATACCCTCCCCAGCCACAAACTATTACCATTGCAATTCTGACAATAATTTGCTGCAATCTGGAAAAAATCCGTCAGAAATCCCCCACGGCCTCGTGCTGGCCAAACGTGTGTAATGCCATCAAGACCCGGCAGATGTCACTCTGAGTAATGGCTGTAAAGATTACCTGGTTAAATAGAATGTTTACCTACACATTGGACCCTTTACCTGATGGTGACGTATATCACTGTTAACCCTTTACCTGCTAGTGGCGCATATATCTACACTAAAATATTTCGCATTAACCCTGGTGCTGCTGAATCGATTGATTTTATTTTCCATTCATTCGGAGCTAGCTTCAAATGACAAAACAAATCTCCAATAATAAATTATTGAATTAATTGAGTATCTGCCAAGAATAAATTATCAAAATTATTGATATTTCCATTGATTCAAAATATTCTTGAAACCGTGTATTTAGGGGCCTGGCAGCACATGCCCGAATGAATAAATCTAGTAAACCGTATATATACGGTCCTAGCTGGACAAGGAAATAGCTCTAAATTTTGGGTCCAACGTATATCAACGTTCAACGTAGTATACAAAATATCATCTGACAATAGTAATTTTGATTTCAGCTCAACTCAGTTCTATCGGAGCTTTATATTTTCATCCACGTGAAGTTGTGTCTCGCTACCGCGACCAACAACTACACGTGGGTGATTTTTTTTCTTATGTGTTTAATTTGAGACCAGTAGTTGCAAATCCTGATGTTTAAGCAAAATAATAATAGCGACTGCTGTCAATATATTGTTTGTTTCTATTTTTCATTCATTTGAAGCTGGAATTGCTAACGTAATTTTCAGCTTCAAATGACGAAAAATAGTTATATTTAAAAAAAATAGGCTTCTCGAATATTGCATTATTGGATTAAAGAATCTACCAAAAATATTTTATCATATTTAGTGATATTTCTATTGGTCTTAAATATCCGTGAAACAGTATATGATATACGGACGTAGCAGGACAAGAGTTACCCCCCCCCCCCCTCTATAAAGCGATGATCGATCCTTTATCTTGCTGGGGGTCAGTTAGTATCTTTATTTGATTTAAAGCTGTAGTTGCGAACACAATTTCCAGCTTAAAACAACAACAAAAATATCCACAAATGTAATCATTTATCATTGGCAGTTTACTTGGTTTAAAACTTATTTGAAAACGTCAATACATATACGGTCCTAGCATGACAAGGGTTAGCAGTTAGATATGTTAATATACGAGCCTTGCAGGACAAGGGTTGGTAGTCAGATGTGTTAATATATATGATCCTAGCGTTACAAGGGTTAACAGTCACATGTACATGTTGTGATCATCATCCGTTAGAGTGTAGAATCACGCCACAAGTTTTAAAAATATTTACTATTTAAAAAACACCGCAAAAACGAAAGAAACAAATAATTATCATCTACTATGGCCGTCATGCAACTAAAAGTCTATTTTTTGTCACTGCTTATCTGATTCCAATCAGGTGTAATGTGTTTTTGTTTCATCCACACAGATTGAGAACTACCTGCAGCTGGACATAAGAAAAACGCTGGTCCAACATTGAGACAGCGTTACACTAACGTCACTGCGGAGCTGCCACCTCACAGAATACTCCCAGCTGGCATCTAGAACATATCCCTGGCCGCCTGTCCATGGTTACCACACACGATTCACATTAACAGTGGTGAATGATTGTAGCTGATTTCTCAGTCAATTCTCAAACAATTGTCTTGAAATTTTACAAGAATTATTTTTGAGTGATGCGGCGCCTACCATGAAAATATCATGGACAAATGTTGAACAGTTTGAAAGATAGTCTATTCAACATGTAATAAATATGGCCAAATGTCGCCCTCTATAAACCCATTAGCTTCGTCTCAGATTTTCACTATATGTCAAACTTCTGAAATACCTATCAAAATCTATCGAAATTGTCAGAGAAGTAACCGCATCTCTAGAAAATAGTGTGTGTAAAATTTCATGAAAATTGGTTGAAAATTGACTGAGAAATCATCGAGATTCATTCAACCTGGCTAATGTAAATCTGGTTATTACAGTGTTAACCAAACGTGTATCACCACAAAACAACTGATGTTGATCTCATGTTGATGTAATGCTGGTCCACAACTTCAAGTGGGTAAAAATTAATCATATCTGTTTAATTTATTATGACTAAACATCTGAAAATATTGTTGTTCAAATACTCATTTCGTTCGCAATAACAGTGATTTGCTCCGCTAATAAAATGGATTCAAAACGCCTATTTATAGTCGTTATAAGCGGTGTAAGAGATATAAACAGTATGCATTTATATGTTATTGTTATAATTCAGGTCCACGTAATATGGCAGTTTTCCCAGAGATGACAAAGATGAATGAAACGATAAAAGCTACTATTCAACCGAACTCATGTTAGATCGCCATGTTAGATACCACTTTATCACCACCTAATCTTAGCCTTGGAAAAACACCTGGAATGCGGTAGCAAAGTTCAAGGTCAACATCACAGGTTGCGGTAACCTTGATGTCTTCCAAACCTCATCATGACTGACGCTTCAACACGATTATAATGATGTACACTATCATGGATGTGCAGGACAAAGATACACTCAGCAAGAACACTGAAGAAATGAAATGAATCGGGCTTTAGGCCACCTTTGTGCACATATAGGCTAAACTGGGCCAGGAGAACCTCCTGAGGATGGTGAGTTGATTGAGATGACACTGTCCTCCAGACACAGGATTCGAAATTCGAGCCCTGGCGTTCTGAGGCCGAGCACGCTACCTCTCGGTCACAGAGGCTCCCCACAATACTAACTTTCACACGTGGATGGGGAAGAAACATTTTTGTTTCTTTGAAACCGCCGAGACCGGGAACCGAACCCCGAACTCTGGCGTGAAAGGCAGCGGTGCTAACCACCACCCTAGGGCCCCCGCCCAAGAACACTGAAGAAGGGAGTAGTAGTAGTAGTGACTTCGTCAGTCATATGTTTTAACCATTAGACTGTTAGAACAGGGCTGGTCATCATTTATTAAAACATAGACCTTATTGATTGGCTGAAAATAAGTACAAAATACCGCAGAACAATCTAGCAGTCACATTGAATATTTAAAAATGCTTAGTTTCTCAGCAGATGGTATTATTATAGAAATGTGTTTTATTCATTGCAAACAAACAGCAGTAACTGCTTACAATTCAAATACGTTATTATAACTGTTTGTCGTTTCCGTAAACTGCCGAATATGAAGTATTCGGTATGTTCTATCCCAGAAAACACGATGCCTTTCCATCAAACACGACATTTGACCCAATAGTGCATCAATGCTGGTTCACCTTCTACGACGCTGGCCAAACATTGATACACCATCAGGTCAAAATGTCGTGTTTGATGGGTCGCCCAAAAGTCGGTGTAATGTTGGGTCTTTCCACGATGGTCCAACATTAAACCAATTTGGGGCAGCGTCTTGCTTTTTCTGGGATAGCCTAAAGGCAAAATGCAATATCTCAGTGGCAGATCCAGATGGAGAGGGGAGGGGGGGGGGGGCTTGACCCCCTCCACTTTATCAAAATTAAATTGCCTCAACATCGATCCAAATATCTGTATTGAACACTCTCAATTTACTAGGGTAGTGCCTTAACTTGAGGTACTACCCTAGTAAATTTGAAGCGTTAAATACCATATATTAGATGAGAAAAATTATTGATTGCCACCTACAATTGTATCTTTTCAATTGGACCACCCCTCTCTTTTTTAAATTATGGATCCGCCCCATGATGACTGCCTGTTTTTGCACAGCGGTATTATTCCGTGTAATAAGATCTTAACATCTTGTTCATCTGGAAATTACTGTAGTGGCATCGATGGACGGTTGCCATGGATATCAGATTCAGCAACCTTGAAGTCTTTACCGGTGTCATCACCCTGTGGAAATCGTCACTTCCTCCGCGCCTGCGTACTTCACGTGTCGGGCATCATCGCGGCCTGGCGAGTGACAGATGAACTCACGTCTTGACTGGCGAGCCCGAACCATTCATGAAAGGCCTAGGACGAAAAATCACACTATTCTCTTTCTCAAAGAAAAGTCAAGATGTTCTCAAGGGTGTGAGAGAAAGCTAAGCTAATGTTTCAGTGGGATGTGCGAGTGGTACCATTTAAAGTCTATGCTACCTGTAAAAATACCTTTTTGCGTAATGTGGAAATCCTAATATCCGTAATTTGAAATTCATATGTATATTAACGTCTTGTTATATATGGAAAGGTGATAGCCTATACATGTATTTACTAAGCGAGAGCTGTCACAGTTTTTTATCCATTTTAGTCGTTTTTTCAATCTTTACTACACATGCATATAATGAATATCAAAGGTGTATTATATAAGTATTATTTATACCTGAATGAAGTGAAGCATACTAGGATAAAGTACATTCTCTAAGAACACAACATCTGAACACAACCTGGGAATAAACTCACAACAATCAAATTTTAAATATATTTTGTCAAACCATTTTGCAATGATGTAAAAGTAGGGATTGAGCTTGGTAGTATGTGGGACAGACCTCAGCCATTACGCCCCGAGTTCTACCAAAGCGTTTGGACCATTTTGATGTTTCTCTGGTAAATATATAACATTTCGTTAGATTCAGATAAACCACCAACTTTATTGAGACGTATGGGTTTTGCTGATAGTTTTGCCCCGGAGTAGCAGCTATAGAGCTCGTAAATATATAAAAAAAACTCCCTCATAAATATAAAAAAACATCAACAGGTCATTGCTGCTCCTCACCAGCCAGAGGCGTGATGTTCACTGGATCAATCATCAACGAGAGGTCCCTGGTGTACCTGCTACGGCGATCAAGGCCCTATATTAACCAACATATCAGACAAAACTTAGGTGAGTCGCTATTTGGATGGTTAGATCAAGGAATCTATAGGTTCTATAGATTCCTCGGTGAGATAAATTTTAATTTTAATCGACTTTAGATGTCATATTTTGGCGTCCATTGTCGTTTACCTCACTGAAAAAGTAAAATATTATAATTGCCGTAGAATTATAACATAGGTATTCAAATGAAGCGGAAAGAGCATGTATGGTGATTTCAAATTAAAAAAAACCTTTGGTCTCTCGGTTTATATAAAATATTTCCGCGCTTTAAGGGGTAATAATACAACGTTAGTAATACCTTCTGAACACATATTTTTTTCATATTATTGAGACCTGAATTTTTACGGCAATTTCAATCTGAAGATGAATAAAAATGAGTAGATTATATAAAATATGAGACGAAAGCTTACGGAATAGTATTTGTGATTTAAGTAATTTGATCAAAAACTCGCGCTAATAGTTGTTTTGAATTTGTTTTATTAGCTAATCTAATCACTGTTACTCGGAAATAAATGATTGTGTTTAAACAACAATATTTTAAATATTTGGTATCAAATTAAAACATATAAATCGCGATCCACAACTTCAAGTAGGTGAAAATTTAAATATTTAATTTAGTGGTTTAATGGTTGATACGCGCCATGTTAGTCTGCCAGCCTTTAATAAATCTTTCTTTTATATTGGAGAAATCGCAACGTGGCCTCACCAAGTGCTGGAACTCAACTGACTGCACACTAGATGTGTCAGGCTGGACAATATGCTGAGAAAACTTCAATGCATGTAAGTACATTGGTACCAGAATTAAGAGAGAATGTAGGCATTTCTGATATTTCACGACGTGTACGTATGCATTGTTACAGTGTTCTGTCAATCTGTTTGTATATCTTCATTTCATAGCACTATGTTCAATCAATCAATCAATCAATCAATCAATCAATCAATCAATCAATCAATCAATCAATCAATCAATCAATCAATCAATCAATCAATCAATCAATCAATCAATCAATCAATCAATCAATCAATCAATCAATCAATCAATCAATCAATCAATCAATCAATCAATCAATCAATCAATCAATCAATCAATCAATCAATCAATCAATCAATCAATCAATCAATCAATCAATCAATCAATCAATCAATCAATCAATCAATCAATCAATCAATCAATCAATCAATCAATCAATCAATCAATCAATCAATCAATCAATCAATCAATCAATCAATCAATCAATCAATCAATCAATCAATCAATCAATCAATCAATCAATCAATCAATCAATCAATCAATCAATCAATCAATCAATCAATCAATCAATCAATCAATCAATCAATCGATCAATCAATCAATCATAGCTCACAATAAATATATTTATTATAAATTAATGTGTAGTTAAAAGACTTAAATAACTAATTCTGTAACTCTTCTCATTGCAGTTTATGCCGTTAAATTTCGAATACTTTTCGATAAGTCAGTGAATCAATTTTATTGATAGAAATGCCTATTATTATGTTTATATAGCCCTAGAGATGATCAGAGAGGCAACCAGAGTCGTCATAAATCCAGCAGCAGACTTCAGCAGCTCATTATCCTGGTAAAGCCCTAGGCGGGATCATACTGTATCCATCAACAACCTACCAGCATGCCCAGCAGATACACCTGCAGACTAACATGCGCAGGGCCGCATCCAGCTTTTTGTGTCTGTAACCCCCTCCCCCCTCATACATATCCCTAAAATGCGTTGTACTGTAGGATAGACCAAAACATGAGTGAAAATTACCATTAAGACAAGTCAATTTCACCGATATATTGCACCACCAGAATGCACCAGTTGAAGCCTTGTCTTTTTCAAAATTTCTTTGGAGACAGTAAACAGTGAAATAAATATTTTTTTCTGCATACATAAACTGAAATAAAGATTTTGCTTGAAGCAGAGTGTAAAAAAATTACGTTCTGAAGATGGAAAGTGAAATATGCATGACTTGTCCAAACATTCCAACCCCCTTCCTTTATAATTAAGAAGTGACTCCTCTAGTACATGTGGGTGATATCCTCCCAAATTTCAGTACATATCGGTATTTATGGGAGAGCTGTGTAAACATTGCCTTTCCCCATTAAATGCCGACTTGCCCCAGCCTTCTGCAGAATATGCCGACTTACCCCAGCCTGCCCCACTATGAGATGCTGACAAGTCTCTGATGCTCACATCTTATTGGTGTTGATTCTGCGAGGATTATGTCATCACTGGCGTTCCATAATGATCTACCACTGCTTCCATATGGCAATGATTATGCACATAACACAATACGTCAACCCAATGTTGGTCCACCCTCTACGACGCTGGCTCAACATTGGACCAACCTTGGGTTGATGTATCGTGTTTGCAATTATTACCCAGCTAGCACGATATGCTGGCCCCATGCTGGTTTAATGTTGGGCCAGCGTCGAAGACGATCGGCCATCATTAAACCAGCATTGGTTCAACGTCTAGGCATTTTGACATCCCATGTAACCGGACACCCCGGCCTGCTGCTCTCTCAATGATTGTTACCCATTGTAAGCATTGGCCCATCATTGAACCAGCATTAGTGCATAGTGGGTGGGGGGTGTGGATCGCTCTGCAGCTCAGTGGCTAAGCGTTTAGGAAGGGAAGCCAGTGTTATGCCGGCAGATATATCGGCGCAGTGATCAATTTCTCAGTTGCAAAAATGAAAAAATGAAATGAAATGAATAGGGTTTAGGCCACTTTTGTGCACCTGTAGGCTAAACTGGGCCAGCAGAACTTCCTGAGGATGGTGATATGAATGAAATGACACTGCCCTCTAGACATAAGATTCAAAATTCGAGCTTTAATGGTCTGAGGCCGAGTACCCTACCTCTCTGTTACAGAGGCTCCCCGCAATACCAAATATTTATATGTGGACGGAGAAGAAACACTTATCTAAAAATGAACACAAGAGTGGATCGCCAGCACGACAGGCGGCAGCGTTACCCACTACATTAAGGCCCCTGCTCTCAATCTGTGAAATAAGAATTTGTGAGTTTCTTCCTCGACCCAATGTTGGACCAATGTTGGTCCACCGTCTACGACGTCAGCCCAACATTGGTCCAACATTGGGTGAATGTGTCGTGTTTACTGTGCTGGATACTGTCGCTGATTTTCAATCAAAGGTCAGACAGTAGGGGGGGGGGGGGGAGGTCGGTAAAAACTGTGCCGCTTAGTCTGAACATGGTCTGAACAATTCCTTGGTTTGAACAGAATTTACAGCCGAGATCTGTTGAACAGCGGTGTGGGCGGGCGAGTTACAGGGGCAGCACCGGCCGGTGTGATAGTCAGAGAGGAGGTCATCACCCGGGGGTGTGGGTCATAGAGAGGAGGTAACTAAGCGGACAGAGCCGGGGGCGGGGTCAGTGACTGCTGACACCGGGTGGATGTCTAGAGCTGTTGACCCGGGGTGTACATGGTGGCTGGCTAGCGGGGGTGTACCTGGTGGCTGGCGCTGGACAGGATAAAACGAACCTGGAGAGAAACTTAGGATCCGGAAAAAAGGTGGTGCAAAAATCTGCAGCTCATTTTGAAAGCTTAGTCCAGATTTCGGTGTCCATGAAACATTGGCTGAAAGCTGTTTTCCTGATGGGCCAATCCCGCACACGTTGGCACAACATTGATGCAATGCTAGGCTAGTGTATTGTGCTAGCTGAGTGAGTGTGTTCATGACCAGAAACTATAAATATCCACATTGAAGTGCAAGAACGACAATGCCGGGAAAAGTTCGGGAAGTAGAAAACCAAAGGTCTGAAGATCTTAACGTGTGAAACTTATCATGCGACACAGGAGAACCTCCCTAAGATGGTGAGATGAATGTGATAACCCTGCCCTCCAGACACAGAATTCGAAATTCGGGCTCTCGCGGTCTGAGATCGACCACGCTACCTCTCGGTCACGGAGGTTCCCCACAATATTGAATCATCATGAGTGAACGGGGAAGAAACATTTTGTTTCTTGAAACTTGAAGGCCAGAGTGGGGTTCGAATCCGCGATTTCCGACTTTCCAAGCTGGCAGCTTTAATATTACTCTAGCTCTGTCTCTGAGCCGAGCCAAATAGATTTAGAGAGAGTCTTCATGGAGAGAATCGTCTCCTACGCTAAATGGATAAACATGGATGAAAACACTAGTAAATCCAAGGACTTGTCACTGATTCTCAGTGTTCCCGCTTTTAATGCAGCACCCTTTGAGCTTTAGGTTATCACATCGCATTTTCCGCCCACTTGAAGTTGTGTCTCGCTGACGCGACCCACAACTTCAATCGAGTGAAAAATATATAGATCTGTCAAAACAAAGGCAAACTATTTGTGAATTTTGATGATCGATTTAGAGCTTGAAGGCCAGAGTGGAGTTCGTATCCGCGATCGCCGACTTTCCAAGCTTTTAAAAGTACAGATAAAACGGATTAAAATAGATAACGTCGTGATAGTCGCCTGAAGGGATTATGTACTATCTGGATACCAGTGAGAAGCCGGCACAGCGTGGTGATTGTGGCGGCATCTGGGAAGAAGGTGTGGTTTGACTAGATTATCTGCTCACCCTCCATTGCCTCAGGAGGTTAGCCTGGCTGGATATAATACTTTCATATTACTCATCTGCTACTGGATGAAGCTACTGTGACTAGACTAGAGCTAATCCCTTTTTTACTGATAATACTGATATTCCTATGAAGCTACTGAAAATATCTTTTTGAGCTCCAAGTTCTAGATAAGCCAGTTATGCTGGGTCTGGTTAATTGAGTGTTAAATTCAGGTCATTATTCATTCATCTGATGTTAGAATAGCTGACAAAATATCAGCTTTATAATTTTATGGCAGAAACATAACTACCAGAATCACTGACGTAATCACCAGATTCAAATGATAGAGACATATCTGTTAATTTAAAAAGAAACATCAAAAATTTAATTTTTGACTAGCTCACAATCTACAACAAATAACTGCTTATGCCTGGAATTTTACATATAACTGTTATCAGAAGAGTAATTTCCTAATCATTTAATTTCTATGGTGCCTGATTTGAATGCATGCTGACCGAGGCAAATCACGATATCCTTAGTTAGCTAATATATGGAAAGTGGCCTAAGAACTTTTTGATGCTACATATGGTGCTTATTGTTATAGGCGTAGATTAGAGTAGGTGTGGTATGGGTGATGACTTAGCACTAACATTCGGCCCCAGCCTCAGTGTCAGCCTCAGTCCCGGTCCACAGGTATATTTAGCCAGGTAAACAGTGTGCCCACTATCAGTGCCGCCAGGAGGCGATACTGTGCTCAGCGTCACTCACAACCACCGCCAGGAGCGCCAGGGGTCTAGTACGGCACGTCTCAATACTCCACTTCTTCATTCATCCCCTTCACCTGTATTATCACTGGATCACTAACCTTCTGTGTGCTAGAGTAGTGGCTACAATATTCATCAGGACTAAAAAACATCTTCTGCGAGCTAGGGTAGTGGATCACTAACCACCTTCTGCGTGCTAGAGTAGTGAATAACTGACGACCTTCTGCGTGCTAGGGCAGTAGCTGCAATAATCATCTGGATAACTAACCACCTTCTGCGAGCTAGGGAAGTGGCTACAATAATCATCTGGATCATTGCACACCTTCTGCGTCCTAGAGTAGTGGCTGAAATAATCATCTGGATTCCTAACCACCCCTTGCGTGCTAGGGCAGCGGCTACAATAATCATCTGAACAAGAATAATTATAGACATAATACAGGATCGTGGTATGACAAATTAATGTAAATTGACTACAAAATATTCAGAAATCTTTTATTTTAATAGTGTTATTTCAACCATTCTGTACAGACTAAGTCCTCGAACCAATTCTTAGACGGCATTTAATAGATTTGCAAAACTAAAACATTCTATTTGGTCTCATTCTATTTGCCGAAAGAAAATTATATCATATTCTTTTCCTACAAGTCAAGCGAAGTTAAACACAATTTGGGAATCAACTTATAACTCATCTGGCTATATGAGTGTTACACCATAGTTTCGCTCTGATAATCTCCCGGATTTTCGTTTCACTTGATTGGATTACAGACAAGCCTGTTTGACGCATAGTGATCATTTACGAAATCTGATTTTCTACTTCGCATAATTGTTAAGATTGAAGTAGCATTTTCGTTTGCAAAAAGAAAGCACTGAAAAGCACTGAAACTTTTTGTCTTTACTTCTCGGATTTTCGTCTCGAGGATTCCTGATGTAAATCGACCTTTGTAGCACCAATCGCATGGTCTGGTTTACGCTTTTACGGCTGACGCCAATTTACAAATGTGCAGCATCAAACTACCAGGATATATAGCACTGATAGCTTTCAGGATTTCAGCTACGGCGCGTGTTTCCTCATTGAAGCTGGAATGTTAACCCTTGAGCTCGTTTACTTCTATTTTTCATTCATTCGAAGCTGGAATTGCTAACGCAATTTCCAGCTTCAAATGACGACAAATAAGTGTATTTATGAAAAATATAACATTCTCCCCAATATTGAATTACCGTATTGGATTAACTAGGCATCAACCACAAACTAGTTTATCAAATTTAGTGATATTTCTATTGATCTGAAACATCAAATGACTTAAATGAATTAAAGCTTCAAATGACGAGAAATATAAATATTAATGAAAAATAGGCATTTTCAATATTGGATTAACTAGGCATCTACCAAAAACTATTCTATCAAATTTAGAGATATTTCTATTGATCCAAAACATGCTCGAATCCGTATAAAATATATACAGGCCTCGTAGCACAAGGATTAAGTACAGCAGGTAACTCCCAGACCACCAGAAGGATACACTAAAGGGACCTGGGGCAGATAACGTCCCCGGATTTCGGTGATTATCAGTGCACCACTAGCTGCTGCTGAATCCGTGATCCAGGTACTCTGCTCCTGTCCGGACCCCAAAACCACGCCGAGCCGCGAGACTACAGCGAGACTGCACGTGACTTCCATGAACGCAGACAGGTTAGTTTTTATACTGTTTTTTTTATCGTGAATCACATATCATGTTTTTTTCACATATCTCATCTCATCCTTGTATTTTCTAATCGCTGGTAGCAAACACATGCAGCACGGATCCATGTCATTCTATTTTTTTAACTCTTTCACGTGTTACTTTTCATTGGCTTAATTGCTCATAAATGTCTTAGGTGTTGGGCGGGGGCCCTAGGGTAGTGGTTAGCACCGCTGCCTTTCACGCCAGAGCTCCGGGTTCGGTTCCCGGTCTCGGCGGTTTCAAAGAAACAAAAATGTTTCGTCCCCATCCACGTGTGAAAGTCAGTATTGTGGGGAGCCTCCGTGACCGAGAGGTAGCGTGCTCGGCCTCAGACCGCCAGGGCTCGAATTTCGAATCCTATGTCTGGAGGACAGTGTCATCTCATTCATCTTACCATCCTCAGGAGGTTCTCCTGGTCCAGTTTAGCCTATATGTGCACAAAGGTGGCCTAAAGCCCGATTCATTTCATTTCATTTGTCTTAGGTGTTACCGCTTCATTTGAATACCTATGTTATGGGTCTACCACGATTATATATTTTGTAATTCGTTCAGTGTTGGGGCCGTATTTAGACGTCATACTCTGACGTCTATAGACGTCAGATTATGACGTCTAAAGACGATCCCCACACTGAAAGAATAAACTATTTACAATATCAGGTTATTTTTTATACTGTTTTTTTTTTCTCGTGAATCGCATCTCATCTGATCCTTGTATTTACTAACCGCTGATAACAAGCACGTACAGCACAGATCCATGTCACTTTAGTTTTTATATCTTTAACGACCTAAGGATCACTTTCCATTTGCATTCAATTTAACCTTTACAACACTGATATATATTGTATAAACCATGGATACCAAAGGAGGGGGTTTTTCCATTTGAAATCATTATAAATGTCTTAGTTAGATATTTCCGCTTCATTTGAATACATTTGTTACGGGTGTATGGCCTTTATACATTTCAGTGCGGGCACACCGGCCCCGATGGCTCATTCATATCGACTGGGGCTTGTGACCTGGGGGTGCCAGGTTCGAGTCCCGGTCGGGACGGATATTTGTAACCGTGGTTGTCCATATACAGTGCTCCAAACTGTTCTAAAGGCATGGAGTGTACACTGCTGCCTATGGTACTGTGCACTATAAAGAACCCTTGAAGTCATTCGAAATAAGAGTAGGGCATAGTCCCAGCTTCGGGTTTCCTTCTGTCGCGATATTGCCATGATTGTGCAGAAAGCGACGAAAAGCAATATTCATATATATATATATTCATTGCGGGCACCGTACTTAGACGGTCCTAGCATTGAAAGGGTTAAGGAAATATTTTATTGGATCATCCCGTATTGCGTACCACTTCTGTGCAAAATGAATAATTTTTATAGATAATTTTTGCTTCGCACCACAAAGTGCGCGACGCAAATAATTTAATAATACAGATTCTCAAATAGTTTTAGCTCTACCCAGATCATAATAACACATTTCCAGAACTTAAGAAATATAAATAAAATAGAAGTACATCTTGTGTGAAATCTGCATTGGAAGTGAAGACCTGGATTGTCTAATCTGTAAGAGAATGGGCCAACTTGATCCAGAAATAGCCAAACTACTGAACTCTAAAAAGTGAAAGTAAGATCTCGTGTTAACCCTTTAACCCCCCGTGTCGCATATATTCGGGTTCTCATTTTTTATTAGCACATTCAGTACCTCTTTTTTGTTAAAGATAAAATGTGACATCAATCAGCAATATTTGAAAACAGATGACCTTCATTTTGTCAAATCTGAATAATTTTCACCCATTTGAAGTTGTGGATCGCGTCAGCGAGACACAACTTCAAGTGGGTGAAAATTCAAATTGAATTATTGGGCGGTTAATCTTTAGCGAATGTTTCGGACAGGTATGTATGCCAGACCTGATATTCACTAACAATGAGGTGGTTATCTTGGTATAAACGGCCGACTGACACTCCGCAGAAAGCTGGCTTTGTTAATGTAGCTGGGTGAACAGTATTATAAATGTCAGGTAGCCTTGTTCAGTTACACAGCTTACGACATAGAGCAACGGTGACTGTGTATCTATAACATACTCAGCTAGCACTTACAGCGCAGAAATATTTTTGTATAAACCATGGAGAGCAAAAGGATTCTTTCAATTTGACTTTTAAACAGCCTCACCTAATTTTAAACTATTAGTCTGTAAACATGGTAAAGCACACTGAGCAGACCCACGGACTAGCACTGCGGTATATGAGAACATTTTTTTAAATAATTATTATTAATTTGAATTCATCATAAATGTCTTAGTTAGCTCTTTCCGCTTCATTTGAATACCTATGTTATGGGTCTACGGCCATTATAAATCTTTCCCTCTTACAGTGCGGTGATCGCATTTAGACGTCAGATATGAATGAAATTGAATGAATATGATCACCACAGTCAGATCTAATATGTATCAAAGACAAGAATGAGGTGGATTATTCTAGAAAATGAAAGTTTTGGAAGTTTCATTTTCTGCATGATATGATAAAGAAATGTTAAATACTGACAATTCAACTCTATCCAAGATCGACTTTGCCTTGACAGAATCTAGTAGTCATCGTCCGTCATTTCATTGTTATTTTGATTGAGATAAATTTATTTTTATTTTTTTGGGATAGAAGACGTAATGCACTTACTCTTTCCTCACTGACGTGTAGCACGTCTACATATATAAGCATTAATACACTATCACCAAATATGTTAAACAGTAGGGTAATCTATTTTGCTTGAACGTGAAGATGGGTGTATGCCAGCTTTATATCATATGATCTTAAAAATTCAACAACCCTATATAATTATAAAATAAAAAACACTGACTATTCCGATACATATTTTTTATAATCTTCAGAATTAAAAGAGATAAAATCCTTCACATTTTACATTTAAAGGGATGAGATCAAGTTTGGTATTTTGCTCTGTATGAAGCAGTGTATCACGCAGATCATAATTTTATTTTTTTCAAAATTGTCAGATTTTCATATAAACAAAAAAAATTTTATCAACTTTTCTAAGAATAACCTAAATAAACTATATGTACACCTGAAGGATGGTTGAATGTTAGCACAACATTGGGCCAAATGTTGATGCCGTCGGCCCAGCGTTGTGCAGTCAATCGGTGCTGCAGGTCAACATATGCTGTTAACATGATGTCTTTGTGACTGTGATGTGTAGAGTCATCTAGTGATTGATATGATAACAATATTGGAAAAAAATAATTTAACGTTTACTTGACGCATCCTATTTTCATTGACTGTGTGGTGAATGAAAAAATGATGAATTTTACTAGAATCACACTTAAATCACTAAGCGCGACAATGGTCTTTTTAATTCCTTTTAATAGCCGATCAAATAACTGTTATTGGGAATGAAATGAGCGTTCAAACATCAAGATGTGCAAATGTTTGCTCAAGTTAAACAAATACGAATATTTTTTACCCACTTAAAGTTGTATGTCGCGGTAGCGAGACACAACTTCAAATGAGTGAAAATTTAAATTATTTAATTTAGCGCTTTAAGGGTTGAGTATTTTTGGAGATTCGTATTTTGTCATTTTTTGCATTTACTTGTCAGAGCTTCCCTGTTTGTAGAATTAGCAAAAAAAATAATTATATATCTTGAAAGTTTTCTCGGTCGTTATTTTTTCCAGCATAATGCTGAAACATGCTATGTGCGGGGATATCACGTGTGCATATCATAAGTAAAAAAAATTTGTATTTTCCTCAAAACTTGCAGAGGAATACAGCCAATGTGTGGTGTATCTAAAAACAGGCCCACTTGGAGCCGGAATGACCCAGGAAACAGCGGCATTTTTTGGCCGTGGCTGCTAATTGAGCTCGTTTGTAGCTGTCTCCCCGTGCAAACAGTTCGCAATGATTCACAGACCACAATGCTGGTTTGATGTTGGCCCAGCGTCGCAGACGTTGGGGCAACATCAAACCAGCATTGGGCCAATGTCTCGTGTTCGCAGGGACGCCGTTATGATTCATAGACCACAACCAGCACAGCTATCTTACTTGGATAAGCAGCACTGCCTCTAACCTTGGGGTCGTAAAAATGACAGCTACAAAAAATTTATTGTCTAAAAATGTGTCCTGTCAATCACGTTCAGGACCTACCTGGAATATCCTTTAGTCACTGTGGAGACCCGCCTGTAATACCTCCTCATTCCAGCGTCTGAAAATGTTGGGCCGTAGACGTTGGCGCAACATTAAACTTTCATATTTTATTGTTGGAGGGGAGGGGGCGGTTGAGAGAATTCTTTTTAGGGGGAGCTGGTGATTTCGTAAAAAAAAGGGAGGGCATACATTTTTGAGCAATGGATGGGGTCACTAATTTTGTACTAATTTTGGACAAGGCTCGAATGCTGATAAAATTATAGTAAAATAATTGAATAACGCCTGCAATATTACTAGCATTATCTTTATTTGAATGATTGGTTAATAATTTCTAATGTGGGTGGGGGGGGGGGGGGCGGTGGATGGTGGTAGATATATTAAAAAATATGGTCCAGCAAGTACCACACTGGGCCAGGAGGATAATGAGGCCAATCAGATGCCACTGCCGTTTAGACACAGAATTCAAAATTCGATACCTAGCGGTCTGAGCCCGAGTACGCTACCGTTTCGGACACAGAGGCTCCCCACAAAAATGCACTTTTGCGAGCGGGCAGGTAACAAATATTTTGTTGCTTTGAACGTGAATAAAGTGGTAACAAGCTCCTCTCCCAGAGAGCACGATACACTGACCCAATGTTGGCTTAATGTTGGTCCATCGTCTGCGACGCTGGCCCAACTTTGAACCAGCATTAGGTAAATGTATCTTGTTTGCTGGTTGTCTTATAGTGCTGACCAATACACTGGGGGGGGGGAGTGGGGGGGGGGGGATCCTGGCCATTTCGAGCTGGAGAGCTTTACATAACAACCGGCCAGGGAGCCCCGTCCAGCGCCGCTGTCAATCACATCACCAACATCCGTGTAACGCCAGACGCCAGCAATGAGACTTCAACCAATGATGCTTTAATGTTGTGCCAGCGTCGTAGACGGTGGCCCAACATTAAAACATCATCGGTTTAATACGTGAGTTTACTGGGGTACAACGCCAGACTCCAGCATAACAAAATCTGATAGCAATGAATCCCTGATTTACGATAGCAATAAAAAGTCTGCAGACATTCTCAGATTCTAGTATTTTATGATTCTAGTATTCTGCAGAGATATCATTCTACCAGATATTTGGGAGGAGTATTTGGTTTTGTGATTTCGGTAGAGGTTAGAGGAGAACTAGAAAGGTCTAGTTTTTTGTAAACAAAAAACTGGAGATGTCTCCCCTCCAGCAACATAACCATAAAGGTTGATAGCTAATAGATGTAGTGTCAATGGCTTTTGCAATACATGTTATTAAACGGCTCCTGTGGACAGTAGAGACTATGTATTAAGCGGAATTTATTATCCCGTTTTGAAACCACGTCGATGTGCGAAACACAATGTGGCTTGTCAACACTCGCAGCAAACACATGTCGTTGACCCAATGCTAGTCCAATGCTGGCCTACCGTCTGCGACGTTGGCCCAGCATCAAACCAGCACTGGTTCAACGCCTGGTGTTTGCTGGGCTGCGTTTAATAGCGGCTGGTCTGGTAGTGCTTACTGCTGCCGGATGGCAAGCCGACACTGACCCAATGTATGTTAAATGCTGGGCCAGCGTCGCCGGTGCTGGCTAGTATCCATTCAGACCTAGTCAGTACTTCATGCTGGCGGTACCGGCATGATGCTTTGAGCCAAAGCTGGGTTAATGTTGGCCCGCCGTCTGTGACGCTGGCCCACATTCAGCATGGCGCCAAACACGACACGGTAACCCAATACTGGGCTAATGTTGGGTCAGCGTCGTAGACGGTGGGCCAACATTAGCCCAGCATTGGGTCAACGTCTCTGGTGGGCGGCCTCAGCCTGCACGATAGAAACCACTGAGTGGACGGACAGAGAGAACGCCACAGAAACACTGAGCAGACAAAGGTAAACCAACATGCCCCCACCTCTGTGATCTGTTTCTTGTTCTGTTATGTATACTGTTCTGTTATGTTATATTTTATTTTGTTTATTCCTATTCTCTAAATTATGCTTTCTGTTCTGTTCTGTTCTGTTCTGTTCTGTTCTGTTCTGTTCTGTTCTGTTCTGTTCTGTTCTGTTCTGTTCTTTTCTGTTCTGTTCTGTTCTGTTTTGTTCTGTTCTGTTCTGTTCTGTTCTGTTCTGTTCTGTTCTGTTCTGTTCTGTTCTGTTCTGTTCTGTTCTGTTCTGTTCTGTTCTGTTCTGTTCTTCTCTCACAACATTTTTCATTTGATTGCTTCTGTTGATCGCTTCTTATTACCAAGATTACACGCCACTTGATAGTTGAGGGCAGATGCACCCTTTCATATCCAAGGGGACAATTTGAAGGTGGCCGCGACTACAATTGTTATTAGTAAGTTTAATCATATCGCTGTTATTGAGAATGAAATTCATGCTTAAACATCAAGATTTACAAATTTTTGGTCTTAGATTAAACTAATACGAGTAATTTTCACCCACTTGAAGTTGTGGGTCGCGGTAGCGAGACACAACTTCAAGTGGGTGAAAATTTAAATAAGATCACTTTATAAGATAACTTTAATAATATAACTTTGGGGGTGAAGGGTTAAATATTTGCAATTAGCATCAGTCTGTCTGGGCGTGATGCTATAACTATGTAGCCTATGTCTCTATACATACTTCTCCCACTTCAGGTTGGTTCTCGTGTTGGCCAAATGCACCACGTGATGACCATAGAAGTAACCATATTGACCCTTTAACCCTTAAAGCGATGAAAATTTTTAATATAAACCATGGAGAGCAAACGTTTTTTTTCAATTTGAAATCATAATAAATGTCCTAGCTAGATTTTGTACCTTGGTACTTCAATAAATCGGGACATTTTTATTCACTTCGGGGTTGGAATCGCTACAGAGATTCATACCTCAATGACTATAATGAGTATAAAAATTTGGTGCCTGAAGTGTTAATCCCTACTTTAACCCAAAACAGCGCGGGGATCGACTTTAGACGTCAGAATCTCCTGACGTCTGTATATATAATACGTCAGATTTTGCCGTCTAAAATCGATCCCCGCACTGTACGAGTACACATATTTACCGGCAGTAGACCCATAACATAGGTATTCAAATGAAGCAGAAAGAGTTAACTAAGACACTCATCGGTGTTTTCGAAAATTTTAAATGGCAAAAACCCTTTGGTCTCCATGGTGCATACAAAAATATTTCAGCGCTTTAAGGCCTAATTCTCAGCACAGCCACAGTCATGTTTTATGGCTGCAGCTTGTTATGACATCAGAAAAGCCACTAAGTTTGTAGACAGAAGTCGGTGAAATATGCCGCTTTTTTTCTCGTCTAATTCCGGGAACATTCGGCTGCCGACAATATATTTACGAGGAATGTCAAGTAGAACAGGCGGTAGCGAGGGAATTTGTAAATCGTTTAGTTCAGGTTTCAGACCTGAGAGTAAAAACGGAAACAATCTGTGTCGACTTTCGTGCACCTTATTTCCACAAAAAAATATTGTGGGAGTGATTTGTGGAAACTCTGCCGATCTCAGTTGAGCCGAGTTGAACCTGCGCTATAGTGATTCAGAGTGATTTAACCCTTGTTCTGCTAGGTAATTATAGTCGAATTCACATTAACCGTGCCGAATGATTTTCGCCGATTTCTCAGTCAATTCTCAATCAATTGTCATAAAATTGTAAAAATACTTTTTTCTATTGACTACCCTGAAAATTGCATTGAAA
>OZ024906.1:9596905-9621905 GCA_964017125.1 Flabesymbios commensalis
ACGCGTCAGGAGATTCAGACCGTCTAAAGTCGATCCCCGCACTGAAAGAGTAAACATATTTCCAGTCATAACATAGGTATTCAAATGAAGCAGAAAGAGCTAACTGAGACGTTTATGAAGATTTTAAATTGAAAAAACCCTTTGGTCTCCATGGTTCATACAAAAAAATATTTCAGCGCTTTAAATGGCTAATTCTTAGCACAACCACAGTCATGTTTTATGGCTGCAGCTTGTTATGACATCAGAAAAGCCACTAAGTTTGTCGACAGAAGTCGGTGAAATATGCCGCTTTTTTTCTCGTCTAATTCCGGGAACATTCGGCTGCCGACAGATATTTACGAGGAATGTCAAGTAGAACAGGCGGTAGCGAGGGAATTTGTAAATCGTTTAGTTCAGGTTTCAGACCTGGGAGTAAAAACGGAAACAATCTGTGTCGACTTCCGTGCACCTTATTTCCACAAAAAAATATTGTGGGAGTGATTTGTGGAAACTCTGCGGATCTCAGTTGAACCGAGTTGAACCTGCGCTATATTGATTTGGAGTGATTTAACCCTTGATGCTTGGTGATTATAGTCGAATTCACATTAACCGTGCCGAATGATTTTCGCCGATTTCTCAGTCAATTCTCAATCAATTGTCATAAAAATTTTCAAACACTTTTTTCTATTGACTACCCTGAAAATTGCATTGAAAAATATTGCATAGTTTTTTAACATTAGTCTATTTAACACGTAGTAAATAATAAAAAAAATGTTGCCCTCTATATACCCTTATTTCATTTCATTTCTATAAACCCATTAGTTTCGTCTCACAATTACATTACATGTCAAATGATCTAACTTCTGCAATACTTATCAAAACTTTGCAATATGAAAGGACAATAGTGTGTGTAAAATGTTTCGAAAATTAGTTGAGAATTGACTGATAAATCCGCAAAATTGATTAACCCTGGTTGATGAATTTGATAATGAATCTGACTATAGCGCCTCACGGACTTACATGTATTATGACCCATACGCTCTCAACACTCTCTAAGTGGATACAGGTAAATAAACCTCTATATTCTTTTAACCATCAGTCTGATATCTTTAAATATAAAACATACAAAGGGGTGTGAAACTGCATGTTTTTTTAATTTCGCCACTTCTACAATCATACCCCACTTTCCACTGTGCAGCCTCGAACAGGATATCTAGCGGATGTGAGACGGGCCTTGTTGCTGCCAGAGTAGGGACTTCCTGTTATCTTTATCTTTTGTGATTTCGATGTTTTGCAACAAAAATCATTACAGAATCAAATTAAATTGGTATAAAAATGCTATATTTTTAATCTTCACCACCGAGCTGCTGCAAATGGACACATAACAGTTTTTAAAAAAGTCATAACTTTTTTATTCATAATCATTATAATGATATGCGCGTATAATTTTTTGTGGCGATACCTTATATATATATATATATATATATATATATATATATATATATATATAATCGTTTTCAAGCAAGTTCAAGTTCAAGACCAAATAAAACCAGATTAAAATTGATTTACATTTGTGGAAGATACTTTTTTATTATAATAGTCACGTAAGTAGAAGATTTATTCGTTTATTAATATGAATAGTTTTTGTCATTTGAAGTTGGAAATTGCGTTCGTTATGAAAATAAGGATTCTTGATTATTTCAACAAATCACTTCATTACTAGAATTGACGTTGCAAATCTACACACGTTTTTTTACATAAATAAAGTAGTTATTTAAAAACTAATCGTAAAAGAGTGATATCATGCTTTATGACAAAGTGATGGTTGGATGTACAGCCATCGAGCCATCCAGGCACCTGGTCTGACACATTAGCACCTACTCTGAGTCAGTGAGTTTGTAAAGTAAGTTCTAAGTAGATGTAGAAGTGAAACATTAACAAATCTATTCCCTCTGCTACCTTAGTTCATCGTATACGCTTCTGAAGTGCTTTTACGTTTTTTCCGACTCTCCAAGAACTTCTAAAAAAAATTCTTGGAGAGACGGAAAAAAAACGTAAAAGCCTGTCTTACAACCCTTGACTGTCCTACCATGGTTACCTGTATAACCCTAACTCTACATCTGTTGCAAATCTTAGTCTGTCTTACCATGGTTACAGCCAGAACCCTTTAACTGCTGCATTACTAGCTTCAAGTGGATGAAAAACAGTCCTGTCGTTAATCTGTGAAGCGTTATAGAGTTTAGAATTTATTTGTTTACCCACGCGACCCACAAAGTGAAGTGGGTAACTATTTCTGACATATTTAGAATTTGAATCAAAGCATATGCAAATCTATAAAAGTTAATGTTCGTTTATCCTCAAATGTTTCTTGTTTTCTTGAAACACTAATAAATGGATAAAAACGGCTGTAGCTTTGCTTAGCTTTTCACATATTTTAAAACTGAACGTGTTATGAAGTAAGTGCAATTTGAGATCTGCATTTGCACATTCGATAAATTGAGGGCGAATATATTTGCTGTGAATTTTCTTTGAATACTCCTAAATGCCGTCCGCACTGCGAGGGTTAATGCGTGTTAAAAGAAACACAGCAGAACTTTGTTATTTACAGGTACAAAAAAACCCACACGTAAACACTTGTATGTTTTGAGTGGCAGGGCACAGTGGGGCCAGTCTTTACAAAGTGACGTTCAAGTACGTGCTGTAAAGTGTCAAAAGGCAGTATCTAATTGCTTGTAAAGTAAGCAGATACTGGCTTTTGACTGTACTACCCCGCGAGGCATTGGAGTTCACAGCAAAAGAGCACAGATGGGTCAATTGGATACTACTGTACTCTAAATGTTGCCTAAAAGTTGAAGCAAACATTGAATAGTTCTATGCCAGCATATTCTATGCTAGATGAATAAATGAATGAATGAATGAATGAATGAATGAATGAATGAATGAATGAATGAATGAATGAATGAATGAATGAATGAATGAATGATTGAAATAATGAATGAATGAATGAATGAATGACTGAATGAATGAAAAAATGAATGAATGAATGAATGAATGAATGAATGAATGAATGAATGAATGAATGAATGAATGAATGAATGAATGAATTAATAAATGAATGAATGAATGAATGAATGAATGAATGAATGAATGAATGAATGAATGAATGAATGAATGAATGAATGAATGAATAAATGAATGAATGAATGAATGAATGAATGAACGAATCCATGAATTAATGCATTTATGCAATTATTGATTATTGATATTCAATAGAATTCAAACATTGGCACAATGATCCTTATGTATTGCTGTTTCATGCTATGACTTTTTGCAGAGATCGTTTAACTGGATCAAATCCGGATTTTGGTGTCCCCAAAAAGAGGTATAAATCCAAAAAGAGATATGTGGGATTGCCATTTTAGCTTTTTAGTTATTCCTCCATTTTCAGAGGCTGATCACTTCTCAATATTTAATATTTTTTAAATCTGTTCTAATTTTTTTTGTACTATTATAAAACACACAAGCACGTTAACCACGAGCTTGTATGATATGTTTACCTATTGTAAATTACAACTTGAAATGCTAGATTTGATAATTAAATTGCATTCACCTAATGCTGTTTTAATGTAAGGCCAGCCTTGTAGACGGATGCTCACCATTGAGCCAACCTTGCATGTTCACAACGGTCAGTAGTAGCCTTTTATGTGATAGATTAAAAAAAAACAGTTGTAAATACAGCAAACGCGAAACGTCGATCCCATGTTGTTTTTATTGTTGGGCCAGCGTCGCATACAGGGATACAACATTCAGCCAACAGAATTCAAGTCAATGTGTTGACTGGGGGCCCTCTGGATGTGTTTCCATTTGATAAACAAATACAAGTGTATTTAAAAGTACAAAAGCTCAGTGGTGACTTCTCATCTCAAAATTTTTTAGTCTGAATTATGAAGTCTAACATTCCAATTCAATATGGTTGCCAAAAAAAAAACAGTAACAAAATTCCAATCAATCATAATATAACATCAAAAATAACCCAACAAAATTCAAAATGGCCGCCACAAAATAAATCTTAGTCCAAACATTATTGTTACTTGAAAAGTAACACTAATTGGCAAACGGAATCAGGATAAAAAACCACGATATGCTGGCCCAATGCTGGTTTAATATTGTCCGATCGTCTACAATCATGACAATATCGGCCAGAAGGAACCCCAAAGTCGGGAATATTCCGTACTCCTAAACACGATGACAAATATCTGAACAGGTCGGAATCGAACCTAGACCGAACAAGCCATCAGGACCGTCCATGACGTCATCGTAATGTTGGGCCAGCATCACAGACGATGGACCCACATCAAACCAACATTGATTGATGACGTCGCCGAAATGTTGGAGCAATGTTGAGCCAGCGTCGCAGACGGTGGACTAACATTACCCCAGCATTGGGTCAATGTCTTTTGTTTGCTGACCCGTGCATAGTGGCTAGTTAGGATTGGGCTGACAGGTGAAAATAAATTTCAGGGTGTGTAACAGGGTGTGTATCAGGGTGTGTAACAACCCCTTTACTATGAGCAGAAGTGTTTTGACAGGGCGTGGCATTAAAGACTAGGGCATCTTGCGACGGTTCTGGGCGTGCAAAACATGCCCACACACCCTGCTAGCTGACATAGTGGACGTGTCATAACCCAACAAACACTAGAGATGGATCCAATGTTGTATCAATGTTGGCCCATAATCTGTGACACTGGGCTAATATTGGTCCAACATAGGACCTACGTCTCCTGCTGGTTGAGAAAGAAGGTGTTTGTAACCCTTGGTACCGGATCATTCACTGGTGGAATAGCTCGTCAGACGCCATCTGGCGGTGAGAGTGTAGCTTACAGATCCCGGCGAGATTACGGCGAGAACACGTGACCTCAGACACCGAACGTCCTCTACAGACGAGATCTTAACGAGACATGTCTTATTTTGGGAGGCTACCCAGTAAACAATACATTGAAGCAATGTTGTTTTAATGTTGGGCCATCGTCTTCGACGCTGGCCCAACATTAACTCAACATTGGTTCAATGTATCGTGTTTGCTGGGTAATCAGATCTGAGCTGTGCTATCACAACTTGACCGTCTGCGATGAATGACAAGAAAATTAGCAGCAGTACAATAATCCACGTGAGCGCTGCGTGGGGACCCATAACCTGACATCTATGTATTATATGGATAGTTCTCCTGGCCCAGTTTAGCCTAAATAATATGTGCACAAATGTAGCCTAAAACCCCATTCATTTAATTTCATTTCGTTTGGAGAACTAGACAGTGAGTGAATCAGAGACTGTATTCCCGAAATTAATGATCGTAATCCGGATCCTAGATCCAGAACGTAATAGAGATCATTTACAAAATTCAGTGAACTGGTTTTTAAACCGAGACAACATTTTCATTCAAATTCGTGCGATCCGTTAACAGGCCCGTGCCCAAAGGGGTCAAATTTTGGATTGCTGGGGTATTTTCGAAATATGTTAATTAGACCCACTGTAAAATACTGCTTGAATCGATATTTGGCGCTGAGCGAATGGGAAACGCAGGTTAGGGGGGTCTGGGGGCATACCCCCGCGAATTTAGCTGCAAATTTTTAGCTGCAAATTGGTGCAATATGGTGGATTCTGGAGGATGTTGCTGGAGTAAATTTTCAGCTTTGTGGTCACAGGGGAGGGGGGCGGGGGGCGTGGGTCGAACCCACCCAAATGACGGGGCTGGCCGTATAGTAAATCCGGATCCTAGAGCCGGATCTTCGTCCGGATCATCCCCTAAATTGAATCGGTGGTTCTCCTGAGACACACCTCTGGTAAACATTACATGCAAATCCGCTCATTACTTTTCATGTAATCCGACGAACAGACAGACAGACCAACTAACAAGACAAAAAACATAACCTTCTTGGCAGAGGGAATGAATTAAATAGACAAATATGTACTACTCATTCTTGATTATAGTGGTATATTCGGCTGCTGTTGACGCCCATGCACGAAATAATATGCGAGGTTTATGTTGGCGGTAGACGATGTTTTCATATTGCGTGTGTACTGTTTACCTTTGTACGATTTGTCAAATTTCAGACGCAAATAAATTTGACTTGAGTTGAATCTGGTATGGTTCTAAATCTTGAACAAAATTTAACCATTGTTCTGTGGAATTGTTAGATGATATTTTTTAGTTGCTATCGGTATTTTTATATTTTTTAGTTGCTATCGGTATTTTTGAAACCACTTCCAGCTTCAAATGACGAAAATTATTCCTATTGACCAAAAATCCTTATTTATGAAATTGCTGATATTGCGAATGTGTAATCACGTAGTTTTGACTTTTTACATTAACAAAAAAAGTTTTGTTGACCGTTCAAGATATTAGCTTTCTCTTAGTAACTCAAAATATTTATTAAAATTGATTAGGCAGCTTTGACATATATAGCAATAATAGGAGTTTTTCATCTCATGTATTTGAACACTGTTTATATAATTTATGCGTGCACATCCATTTAACGCATTCTGGGATTCGAGCAATCAGACGAATCAGTCAATTCAAATCAATTTTTTTGTCTTAAAATGCCAGTGTACTGAAGTGGGAATTTACAGCGTAGGTCAGCCATTGACCAGTGGTCAAACAGAAAATACGATACGTTGACCCTATGGTAGTTTGACACTTATGTAGAGCTGCAATATTTTTATATAAAGCATGGAAACCAAAGGGTTTTTGCTTCCATTTGAAATCATCATAAACATTCACCTTATCTCTTTCTGTTCATTTGAATATCTATGTTATGGGGCTACGGCCATTTAGAAATATTTAGAAATATGACGTCTGTAGACGTCAGATTCTGAGTCTAATATCTGAAAGGGTTACTGCTGGGCTAGAGTAGCAGCCAATGGCCCAGCAATAAACAAGCATAGGATCAACGTTTCGTATTCTCAAAGCAGCAACACAAAGTGCATCAACCCCCTATTATCGCTCAGGTGACCGGTGCCCACTTGACCTTGACCCCAGAGCACCTTCTGTGATAACCCCATAGATACTGGAGCTGGGGTCATCTCTATGGCACGGCCTGGGGTCATTTCCTCCAACATGTTGACAAGCACGTGCTCTGTTGCCATGATAGCGTGCCAACTGTTGCCATGATAACGTGCACTGTTACAACGATAAGGCCCCAGGTACCTCGCGTATTTTCTTGTGACAGGACGCTCCGTTGTCGCTTTATTTTAAAAAAAATACTGTTCATTTTTAGGAAGTTGTTGTCATGGGATTGTTCGTGTATATCCATTAGAACACTGAGCTACTTATCTAAATTTTCCAATCATTTGAAGTCGTGTCCCGCTACCGCAATACACCTGTGAAATCTTTTCAATTCACTGAGTTTGTTGAGCGCGGCTCATAAATGGTTTGATTTGTTGCTAGTTTGATTTGTTGCGTGAGAGCTCTGGTTTGGCCCTTTCAGCGCAGAGACCGACTTTAGATGTCAGAATCTGACGTCCAAAAACGTCAGATAATGACGTCTAAATAAATACAACAATATTTCAAGGGTTTTAAAGGTTAAACGACATAAAACATATCGCCCACATGTAAAGATTTAATATTGTACGAAATTTCGGTGACCGTGAGGAGGTGCGCTGCATACCAACAGAGTTCAACAGCTTATTCGGTCAATCTATATAATTATACGGCCCTGCAAAGGAAAACGCTTTTCATTTAAACAGTTACAGCTGTTTCAAATGCAAAATGCAGTAACTGCTAGCTTTGTCAAGTAGTAGCTACCGTTGCTTGCCTTCAAGCAAAAATAAAAAAACAGCATTGACTGGGTACTTACTAAGTAAGCAGTTACTGCTTTCTGTATCTGTTTGATAGCATTGCTGTAGAGAGAAATTCAGGTCTCCATTAGAAGCTTCCGGTTAGCCTGGCTGTGGTGTTATATGGCTGTTAATTAGATGTCACCCAATCACATGACACTTAAGATAGCCAATCTAAATCAGCCAATCACAGGTCATGTTAGACAGGCTGTATGCGTGTAAAAGTATACAAGGTTAACAATCAACATCCCAGCAAATACAAAACAGTTATATAACGTTTGCCCATATATATAGTTATATAACGTTTGCTGCATCCAGGGACATTATCACCAATGTTTATCCATTTTACCCTCTGGTAACGGGACCTGCTCTGCTCATTCATGAGCCATTTCAGCTCCCTGTGGAACATACAAACCCTGCGGTATTTTTGTGCTTGTGATTCATGGTATACACCTCTGCCCAGCTACTCATTGAAGCCTAAGTTAAATGGAGCAGGTGAAAATGAAGTACCTTGCCCAAGGACAGGACACCCCAAAAGCAACAATGTCCCAACGCTGAAATGAGATAAAAGTGTATTTCTCAGAACAGCTATCTGCACCAAGTGGGGAATTGATAGGAGCCAGTTATAATAAAGCTTCATAGTCTACTGAGTCTATAAAACATACATTCTTCATCATTATGACATCTAAAATAACCTTTTGATTTGAAGTAGTAGAAGGCATACTATTACCAGCTTCTGAAGATTGCATTAAGGTATAAAAAAATACTTCATTACATTCGAACCTCGTTAAAACGAAATGACAGATCCCGAAAATAACATCATTATCCGATAATTTATAGCGTTTTTTTTCTAAAAGCTCCATACTGTGTGTCATGTATGTAGAATATGAATATTCCAACACAGTCGACCTTTTGACGAAATTTTTATCTTTATATTTTCATCTTTTCAAAAAGTCTAGTGATAACCAGAAGTGGAGGTGCTCTATCTCTGAGATGATGTAGAAGGTGTCAGAATTGTCGGTGTAAGCAACATGTAATGATAATTCTCCAGACTATACCGTCCTCTTAGATATGAAAGGGTGTATCTGCCACTTCGCGGAGTGGCAGATACACCCTTTCATACCCAAGGGGACAGCACATAGATCAATCAACCTAGAAAACCCGCGAATTGGTAAATTTAACACTTGCGATCTTGGGACCGTATAAACCGTATATACGTTTTCAAACAACTTTCCAGACGAATAAAATGGTATTAACCCTTTAACCACCCGTCCCGATTATATTTGTTTTTTACTTTTTTATTAGCACATTACGTATCACAGTTAAAACGTGACATCAATCAGATTTCTAAATCGTTGACCTTCATTTTGTAAAATTTGACTTAAAGTTATGAATCCTGTCAGCGAGACACAACTTCAAGTGGGTGAAAATTCAAATTAAAAAATTTAACGGTTGAAGGTTCAATAAAATAACTCTCAACTCTTTTAACCCTTGCGTTGCTGGAATTGTATATATACGTTTTCAAGCTATTAAAAAAAGTCATTAAAATTGTGTTAACCACTTTAAAGCATCAGAGTAAAATTAGAAAACCTGGCCATATCTGTCAGACGCGCTATGGCACTGAGAAAGGAAAAACTATATCAAGACTAAAACGTTTATACCTTCTCTTGTAGTGATCCATAATAATCATATTCTTCGCCTTTCTCGGTCCAACAGTGTACAAAAGTTATACAACTGTTTTTTGTTCATTGGGTTTAACTCTTACAATGCAGGTATCGACTTTAAACATCAGAATCTCACGTCTGTAGACGTCAGATTCTTACATCTAAATTGAGTAAGAGTAAGAGTAAAAATATTTATAATGGCCTTAGACCTATCACATAGGCATTTAAATGAACTAAAACATTTAGCATGATTTCAAATTGAAAAAAACCTTTGGTCTCCATGGATTATAAGTACATAATTCAGCGTTGCACGTATTACACTTTCACGAAATGGGACTACTTTCTTTCACTACTGTAGACTGAATCATTTTCGCGTGTTCAAATTTTCGCGAATTTGTGATTTAGGTACTTTTCACGAACTCATGAACTCGCGAATTTTTCATCAGATTTGTTTTCTGCCGTAATTAGACCTCAATAAGAGTCACTGAGTTATGAAATGTCACCTTTCAGTGGCGCTTGCTTAGGTGTGAGATCTACGACTCTAATCCCTACTCTAATCTTTACGACTCTAATCCATCGTCGTCGGAGTACCAATCCACTGTCCACATGTCCATATTACCAAAGATTTCAAAGGTAGCTGGGATATAGTGAGTTGTCTTCACAGAGGCTGTAGGTAGGCTTATAACTCACTATTGCTTCGATTATATTCTATGGTAGCCAGTGTTACTGTAATTAAATATATCATTTGGTGAGATTGTTCAATTCGCGAATTTGTCCTCCACGCGAAATTCACGAAAACTAAAACCTGGCTAATATTATTCTATGTACATTATTGCGTGAGTGAAAGGATGATATAATTTCCGTGTATGTAAAGGATAATGCTGGGTCCGCGATGCAGCCAGAGGCATGATTGTTAATGCTGAAATAAACCTATATTATTATATTATATATTATATTATTATATTATTTCGGTGCTAAACTGTGCAAAACTTTTAAGAACGAGCAGAGCGATGGCGTCAAAACCTTCCAATTTTCCATATCAAAACAAACAAAAAAGATTATTTTAAACTTATTTTAATGCTATTTTAATAGTTATGAATACCTTTTTTTCAATACATACTAGCATATTGCCTACATATTTAATCACTGTGCGCATTTAAAATAACAAGAATGAATTGTTTTATTTTTAATTGATATAGACAGCTGTTACTCTGGAAAGTCAATTAGCAAAGTTTATTTTATTTTTATGAGACGTAAATTGTTATATCGAGCCCTAGCAGCCAAAGTGTCGTATATCACTCTCATATGAGTGACACATCAGGGGTGGATCCAAAATTTGCAAAAAGAGGTGGAACCGATAAGAAAAAATAGGTGTAAATATAGGGGGTTTGACACTCTAAATGTATCGGTATTTGACAGTCTAAATTTACTATGGTAGTTGAGGCACTACCATAGTAAATTTAGACTGTCAAATACCGATATTTTGTATCGTAATTGTAATTTTTATAAATGTTGATGCAATTGAGTTTTTGAAAAGAGGGTGGGCGATCAGGACACGCTCTGGCCCCCTCTGGATTCGCCACTGCACATAGACATTCTGCATGCTAGAGGCTGATATAAATATACAGTGATAACGTGCACACGATGTGGCAGATGCTGACTTCACAGGGGACTAAGTTTTTGACGAGCCGAACATATCACCTGTGACACCTCATCCGGGTGTCGTTACTAAATCTCGTTGTATCTCGCTGACATCTCGTTCATCTTGGCACATTAACCCTTGTCCACCTGAATTCTCATTTATTATTATTTTTATCCATTTGAAGCTGGAATTGCTGACGAAATTTCCAGGTTCAAATGAAGGAAAATATTTATATTAACCCTTATCCTGCTGATCACGACTATTGTCGTTTTTAATTTGTTTTATTAGTCGACCAAATCACTTTATTGAGAATGAAATGTGTCTCTAAACATCAATATTTGCAAATATTTTTGTTCAAATTAAGCAAATATTAGTAGTTTTCAGCCACTTGAAGTATTGAGCATCTATCACAAACATTTTATTTATTTTCATTGCATTTTATAAGACAAAAATATTTATATTACCCCGTAAAGCGCTAATAACATTTGCAAGTCTTGGTGTTTAAATACTCGTTTCGTTCGCAATTACTTACTAATAAAATATCTTAAAAACGACCGTGGACGTGCTTTATTGACTGATGATCTACCAGAAAAATAATTTATCAATTACAGTGGCATTTCATTTTTGGAGAATTTTGCTTACAAATATATATACATGAACATATATACAGCCCTCCCTAGTGCAACAAGTAGAAACATATATACAATGTACATGAATATATATACAGCCCTGACACGACAAGTATTTTTGATCTATTTGAAGCTGAATATGCTGACGTAATTTCTAGTTTTAGATGACAAGAAAATATTAGTGATAAAAATATACCTTCCCCAAAAATAAATGATCGGATTGACTGAGCAAACTATTTCATCCGTTTCAATGGGATATCATGCAGAAACGTATATATACAGCCCTAGAAGGACAAAGGTTACCGCTAACACGCCGTTTGTTTTTTACCCAGCAATCCGTTACAATTTGCCAGCCATGGGCGCCCAAGTGTGCAGACCGTACATCTGCCACTGGTTGGGGCCAGGGCTTGTGAAGTGCAAATGGAGTTTTCATCTGCAAAAACGTGAATCACAAAGTTTCTCACTAAAATTCCTCTGGCTTTTTCAACGCTCGAATCTGTCTTTCTTCGCTGTCTTAACTTAATATTCCACTCTCTAACAGATGCATTACGTTTTTCCATTTCTTTATTCATTTTATTATTTGCAGCAGATTTTCAATCCTTTCAGTGCGGTGACAGTCTGTATACGTCAGAATCTGACGTCTGTAGATTTCAGATTCTGACGTATAAAGACGGTTCCTGCACTGAAAGAAGTAAAATATTTATAATGGCCGTAGACCCTTAACATATGTATTCAACTATCAAATGAAGCAGAAACAGCTAACAAAGACATTTATGATGATTTTAAATTGAACAAAAACCTTTTATTTATAAGGTTTACCCTTTGCCATTTAATTATTAATTTTATAATTTGCAGCTGATGTTGTTAATTCAATTACAAGCTTCAAATGAAGGTTTTCGAAATACGTGGACGTTAAAAATATACATTTGATAAACCCGGGCTGTAATCAGCAATTCGCGGATAGATAATAAAAAATAAAACAAAGTGCGCATACTTTCAGCTTTTCGGTGCACATATAGTATAATATAGATGCATCAGGTGGTATTTAACCCTTTCAATCCTGAATTTACCATTGTCATCTTCATCCACTACAAGCCGCGAATTGCTGTCGCAATTCTCGACTTGTTGTGGATGAAGATGATTTGATGTGGTTTAAAAATTAAAGAAAATTGCCATGTATTGGTAATCCAGTTTCCTGGAAATTTTGTTCTAAAACCCTTAGTTGTAGGAAAATTAAGTCTGTTTTCTGGGATGTAAAATGATGCTTTAATGCATCGTGAGGACCTAAAGGGTTGAGTAAAAGATGGGATGTATAATTCAACTGTTCCAGAATATGACCGTTTACCGGTTTTTAGCTGGATATATTACACATGTTATTTTAGAAATCAGATAATGGATTATTATTTTTATTAAACGCAGCAGTAATTCCTAGTAATTGCGAAAAATATTCCAGTATTATTACAATTTCATTGTAATAAAAAACGAAATAATTTAAATGCAAGCTAACAAGCAAACAACATATAGAGGCCTACACACATATACATGTATATAGCTGTATATGGTGAGATAATTATCGCTAAGCCTCACATCGCATCAATTCGCCCATCCATCTTTAATATGATCGACTTGCAATCGTTGATGGCAGGTATTCAAGTCACCCTTTTCACTCACAATTGGCCGTGGAATCCATCATAGAGCGGCGCCAGGATTGCCGAAGGGGGGTGGGGCATAGGATGGGCACACTCTTAAAAAACTATGAAGATGTTATGCTTAATCCTTATACATAACGTGACATATAGGCCAAACGAAATATGGATTTGAGGTGTGACAGAGGTTAAAAAACGAGACAGGCCTACTACAGAATGCGACGTGCTGACGACAACTACCAGCACATCCATACAAACAAGGCCAACTATCCAAACTCCTTAATTGTGAAAGCTATTTCATAGTGGAATAATCTACCAAAATAAAGAAAATCGGCTCCAAGTGCTGGTGCATTTAAATCAAGACTTGCCAAATTAAAAAAAAAAACAATAAATACAAAATCTCTCCGCATATGCCTTACCCCGTAGCGTGATAGCCGAAAGGCTCCTGCCCTGCTACGTATGTGAAGAAGAAGAAGAAGAAGAAGAAGAAGAAGACGAAGAAGAAGAAGAAGAAGAAGAAGAAGAAGAAGAAGAAGAAACAGAAGAAGAAGAAGAAGAAGAAGAAGAAGAAGAAGAAGAAGAAGAAGAAGAAGAAGAAGAAGAAGAAGAAGAAGAAGAAGAAGAAGAAGAAGAAGAAGAAGAAGAAGAAGAAGAAGAAGAAGAAGAAGAAGAAGAAATATTGATCCAGAATGTATTATGTGGATGCCATATTTGTGTAATTACGCCGAACTAAGGTAACTAAGGCGAATAAATAAACAACTGAAAAAAAATATGCGAAAAAATGTATGGTTTTTTTTCAAGAATAAATGTTGTTGAGAATATACCATGATGGTCATTCATGCGACAATGGAGCTTGACCCCTAAAGCGCTAACCACGACTACAGTCATTCTTAGTTTGTTTTATTAGTCGATCAGGATTTGGAAATGTTTGGTCTTAAATTAAGCAAATATGGGTAACTGCGCTGTAGCGAGACAACCTCAAGTGAGTGAAAATTTATTTTTTTTGATTTCGCGCTTTAAGGGTGTAAGGGGTTAAACATGTATTTGACACTAAAAGGGTTAACTCATTGTTGTTTTATTATCGGGTCATTGCCGTAGACGGTGGACCAACTTTAACCCTTAAAACGCTGAATTTTTTTTATAAAAACTTGGAGATCAAAGGGTTTATTTGGATTTGAAATCATCATAAATGTCTTATTCAGCTCTTTCTGATTCATTTGAATAACTATGTTACGGGTATCTCTTACACCATCGGACCAACGTTTCGAGTTTGCGTTGGTACAACATTGTACAAGTGTTATGCTAATGTTTCGTGTTAGCTGGGTACCCCCTCGTTATTTCCTGGATGCGCCCCGAGGGATGTGCTACTGCTTTAGCTACATAGTCTGTGCATCTGGTCCACCAGCCAGCTGGGTTACATAATTATGTTGTTGCTCTCACCACATCAAAACAGAACCAGAGAGGCGTTACACGCATGCGCCAGATCAGCCTGGATGCCTTTTCCGGTCTGGAGAACCAGTTGAAAAAACAAGCCAGCCTTATGGCCTCGATCTCAGTTTTGCATCACGTGGTCGGTGCAATATTTTTCCGTTTCAGAGGTCAAAAATATGGTGTCTGGGCATATTTTTTTCATTTTTATAATATCGTCCCTTTCGATACGAAAGGTAGAGGTGGAAGTGCAGGTGTATAATCTGATATCAACTATGAAGACTCACCAGCCGGCTTTACAACAATTTGTTTACCTCCTGGTCACTGGATCTATTCATTCGAGTATCATATTAATTCCACGGGGAGCATACAGTCCTAAAGCCATTTCGGAGCATTGGACATAACGCACACATTGCCATCTCTGTTCTACCAGGTACTCATTTACACCTGAGTCAAGTGAAGCGTGAAGGGGAAAGTGCCTTGCCCAATGACACAAAAATCGAAAAAATGTTTCAACGTTGAAAGGGGGGGTGGTAAACAAGATATTTCTGAGAAAACATTCTGACCCGCACGACAAGCAGCGGCAATTTGAAAGCGTCACGCTTGAACCATTGCGCCACTTCCCTCTCAAGAAAGGGTATATCTGCCACTTTGTCAAATTATATTGACTTTAGTTATTTGCAAAATATAGAGAAAAACAATTATGATAATGAGGTCAATTTGAAATCATCAAAAATGTCTGAATTAGCTGTTTCCTCTTTATTTGAATTCTTATTTATGGATCTAAGGCCATTATAAATGTTTATTTTTTTCAGTGCAGGGATTGATTTTTCAGACGTCAGATTCCGTCGTTTAAAGTTTATCCTTACACTGAAAGTATACACTATTAACACAATCCATACTGTTTGTGAAATATTATCGCATATTATTTCAAAAACAGTAATACAGTGCACTTTTTTTCTGCAGTTAGCAATAAATCTAATTTGATGTGCCTCATTTGCAGATCTCACTGACCTGTTTGTTGGTTAACTGACATCTTGATGATCCACATGGCTGACACTTCTCACTAATCTCTTA
The DNA here is from genome assembly GCA_964017125.1 of Flabesymbios commensalis. NCBI lineage: Eukaryota > Metazoa > Annelida > Polychaeta > Terebellida > Flabelligeridae > Flabesymbios > Flabesymbios commensalis. The sequence continues at coordinate 9,612,804 of OZ024906.1, forward strand.
TCCATCTACTGCGAAATGAGAATCTTGTGGTCCATGGATGATCAGATGTTTCTCATTGACTAACTTACCGACTGTTTTATAGTTGCAGTCAACTTCCACCGGCGTTGGGTGTTTTTCGTTTATATCTCAGTCACTACTCAATAATATATTTTTCCATGATATTTCGCAAGCACTAGTTGCAAGTATTACGGCTGCTACCCTGAATTTCGTGAAATTCGAGTGAGTATTTCAAAAGTTAGACCATTTGACATGTAGTGGAATTTCGAGATAAAAGCTGGATAAAATCAATGGGTTATAGAGAAGCGTCATAATTGGGAATTTGCTACATGTCAAATGGTCTAACTTTTGAACTATGCGTAATATTTTTTCTTGAAATTTGCTGTATAATTGCCAGAAGGCTAGAACATAATCCTTGCCAAATTTCATGACAATCGGATGAAAATTGCCTGAGAAATTAGCGAAAAGCATGCAAGCAAAAGTGATTGATTTATTGTGACTTTTATTACTACTTATTCACATAATATTCAGATTTTGTGTACATGGAAGATAACTAATTTATCTCTGATTTTGAACCGGTTTTTGAGATTTTATGGTTTGTGCAAACAAAGTTACTGGAGGCTGGCCAGCAAACAGTGGCAAGTGGCGCCTGTTAAATGAATTTTCTCAATATTGCATTATATCCTTCATGTCATATTCAGTGTCCCGCACTTAGTTTTAGAGCTGCATCACATCCACTTGCGTGAACGAATTCGGTGATTCACATGCTAAAACTAGCTGGGCCAGAAAACCAAATTAATCTCTGTTTTATCTACTGGTACCTCCGTGAGATAGCTGCACAGTGGAACCACAAGTATCCCAATATGTTAGTACAAAAATGCAGTATCAGCACTAGTGGTCAGAACTACATTCTTAGAAGGCAACATTGAGATGCAGTGTAATTAAGCTTCTAGTTATCTTCAACCATCTGGAGCTACGATCTGCGCCTCACTCCAGTACTACTTCCAAGGACAAGATGGCACTAGTAGATGTAAAGGGACAGTATATACTGACAATTCGTACATGTGTTTGCAAGGTGGTACAACAGCTATTCATTAAATATCTAATAAAACAATTAAACACTTTTAGCATACGTAAATATGCGAAAACTGAATGAATGGCCGTCATATGCGCTTGTTGACGGCTCATTAGAAAGCAGGACACCATGCTAGAGAGAGTATCACGCATGACACCATGTTAGAGAGAGTATCTGCATGACAGGTCTACAGAGGGTGCAACCCCTGTCACTCAGGAGTGCGGGTTTGGTCCAGGCTGTTGTTATTCTAGTTTCAAAGAAACAATATGTATCTTCTCCGTTCAATTGTAAAGAAACAAAATTGCGAACTCGGTGACCGACTGGTAGCGTGCTCGCACTCAGATCGCCAGGGTTTCGAATGTCAAATGTTGCGTCAGCAAGGCAGTTCGTTGATTGATTGATTGATTGATTGATTGATTGATTGATCGATTGATTGATTGATTGATTGATTGATCGATTGATTGATTGATTGATTGATTGATTGATTGATTGATTGATTGATTGATTGATTGATTGATTGATTGATTGATTGATTGATTGATTGATTGATTGATTGATTGATTGATTGATTGATTGATTGATTGATTGATTGATTGATTTATTCATTCATTCATTCATTCATTCATGCATTCATTCATTCATTCATTTATTCATTCATTCATTCGCACCAAACTTTAATTCTAAACTACAATATAACTAATTATGCAAATTTTTCTTCAAATGCTCATTAGAGTACTTGCAAAGTTGAGATGTCTAATTACACCTGTAACAATGCTGTAAACACAATCTCTGACGTGCGGGTCGGTACCAGCTAGACAGGCGACCTTGTCCCGGCATGCTCTGCGCACTTCCTGCAAGTCCAGAACACACCACTCACTTCCGGCATGTCCAGATCAACCGTAATGGCCGTCTAATGGTCCGATAATCAACCACAGGTCGAATCCAAAAGTGATAAAAACAAACGTAGGATTGAGTCAGCAACTGGTGGCGAAAGAGGAATTCTCATCTCTACGTATCTGTGGCTGGGGGGGGGGGGGGGGTGTATCTTTCTAATCCAAACACGAGGCGTTGACCCGATGCTGATCTAATGCTGAATCGCCGTCTGCGAGGCCAGTCCAAAATAACCCTTTCAGTACGGAGACTGACTTTAAACTATTGACGCCAGATTCTGACGTTTAAAGTCGATCCCTGAACTGAAAGAATAAAAAATGTATTATGGTCGCAGACCCATAACATGGGTGTTCAAATGAAGCGGAAAGAGCAACCTTTATATTCTAAGAAATGATGATGATTTCAAATTGGCAAAGCCCTCCGGGAAACCCTTTGGTCTCCATGGTTTAGGCTTGATAAGATATTTCAGCACCGTAAAGGTTAATCCTTATAGTAGGCCCTGCTAGCTATTTACTCTCATTTTCTTTCTCCTTTATGAACCACACGTAAGTCAACCTTCATTCTCCGTCCACTATAACACGCAGCATGATTCATATACAATCCTGTGACGAAAAAATACTGAACCCAATCCATTAGTTTGATATGTAACACATTAGATTAGTTATTTTACTAAATCTGGACATTTTTACTCACCTTGAATTCTTTGTCCACTTGAAACCTGGGATGGTAACCACGTATTAGGCTACGTCTTCATGTAATCTTCCCAGCAAACACGAGACGTTGACTCAATGCTGGATTAGGTTGGTCCAGCGTCGATGACGGTGGGCCAACCTTAATCCAACATTTTGTGAAACGCAGTGAAGTCACCGAAACCCCTTTTGAGTGGCTACTCGGCGAAAAAAATGTTATATAATTCCCCTCTCCCATACCTCATTGTATTAGATAGCTAGTAGGTGTGAACATTGAGTTTCACAGAATTGGGTAAACGTCTGGTGTTTGCTGGGGTGCTCCCTGACTATTTGTTCTGCTGCCAGTTTACACACGATGGCCGAGATATCTCCCTGAAATGCCCGTCTGACGCTAGCTTAGGCCAGGGCAAAGTTTATTCTAGTTTCTTTAACACCTTAACACCGTTTGGAAAAAAATGTTGTCTTAGGTCACTATTGTACATTGGAGTGAGGCATTTGATGCGGGAAATTAATATGTAAATTGATGAAGCATAATAAACCTCAGATGTCTCAGTATGGGAGTCGAACTCGAGATACATGCATGTCGATCAAGGGCCGCATAAATGTGAGGGAATCATGTTGATTCCCTCACATTTATGGAAAAGATTATTAACCTTTTTTTTTTTTTTTTAAATCGATATTTCCAAATTGAATGATTTTGTTGAGCTGAGAATATTGCAAAAACTGCTTTGTCAATTCCAGTTACATTTCGTTTGGGTATGTACTTTCTGGAAAGGAAACCGTATATATAGTGGCCCAGCAGCACGATGGAATACATCCCCGTGTTAAAAAAAACACATAAAAACCACCTTCGGCCTTGAGGCGGTCTGAACGATTTACTGTTTACACCTCCACATTTATATGTCAACGATTAGCAGTCAGTCTGGACCAAAAACAACTACAACCTGGTGACTTGTTCATGTTTTAAATGCGTTTATTTGGCACACGTTGATTTCAAAATGATTTCATAAAAATCACCCAGATGACATAGTGATGGCTAGAGAAGGCAACATGTTCTACACAGTCCGTCAGCACATAATATTTAAAAACAATAATAATAATTGTATACAACGCTCGAGAGAAGGCTCCACCATTTTCTGTAGCTCTTTAAAATGTCGACATAATAGTCATATATCATTCGTATCATAATCATTTATTATAAAATAAAATAATACCATTTTCCCAAACCCTCGGATTACACATATTATAAAATTTTTTGTGAAATCCTGCATTTTCTATTCACACGGCATTATAAGCACATTCAGATACGTTAATCTTTAAAGCGCTAAATTTAAGAATTTAAAATTGTGTCTCGGCACCGTGACTTCAGGTGGGTGAAGATTACTCATATTTAAACCAAGCATTTGCAAATCTTCGTGTTTAAGCGCACATTTAATTCCCAATAACAGTGCTTTGATTAGCTTATGAGGACGAATTAAAAACGACTATAATCGTGCTTATGTATAAACCATGGTAACCAAAGGGTTTTTTTCAATTTGATATCATTATAAATGTCTTAGTTAGTTATTTCTGCTTCGTTTGAATACCTATATTATGGGTCTACGGACATCATAATTTTCTAAATTCTCTCAGTGCTGGATTTTACTGTTTTGTATTCAATGATTTATCCTCAAAATATTATAATAAATACTTCTAGTCTGTCCAACGGTACAGGATTGTCGAAAATGAAAGTTAGCTTTTCGTTGCTTACTCAAACGATTTTCATGAAATTATGTGAACTTTATTTCCGAGTCATTTGGCATCTATTCTAAAAATGTCGTAAATATGTATTGCATAGTTTAAAAATTAGCCCATTTAACATGTATTATATTTCCTGTACGTAGGCCCTATATATATGCATGTATTAGACATTAAGTATGAATACTTAAAACTCAGAACTCACTCTCCGACGCTGGACAGCACTGGGTGGACATCTCGTGTTTGCAGGGTATAAACTATTATTATGTGAAAAATTAAACATATTGACTACCAGTAGAGGGGGGGGGGGCATATATCAGTTATACCCATCAAACATTGTTTGTTAATGTTTGCCCACCGTCTTCGACGTTGGGCCAGCATTAAAACAACATCGTCTCAACGCCTCATGGTAATCTGACACTTCACAGGCTAAAGCCTCACTCGATTGACAATTTATAACTGCTATGTTAGCTTAAAAATGAGCAGCCGTGTGTATTTTATCACCCGATCAACTAGATATAATTATCAAGTTGATCGTGGGAGAAAATATAAACGTGACGACAACTGTGACGAATGGAAAATAGAACACTCCTCCTTATTTATTGGATGAGTGATGTATTTGTGTTGTGTGAGTGAGAAAAAATAAAGCGAATGGAGTTTTAAGCCACCTTTGTGGACATATAGGCTAAACTGGCCCAGGAGAACCTCCTGAGGACGGTGAGATGAATGAGATGACACTGCCCTCCAGACACAGAATTCGAAATTCGAGCCCTGGCGGTCTGAGACGGTTCACAGTAGTGTTTGTTTGACTTCCAGGTAAAACATGCAAAAATGGTACGATATCATTTTTATCAAGAAAATATAAATATAAATTCTTGTTATTATTGATTGTGTATTTTTTTAACATGTTATTAACTTTGGTTGACGGGAACAGATCTAGACGTCCTCTACAATGTCTACGATATTAGTGAATGAAAATTATGTAATAAAATAATGACAGTATATAATATAAAACCAATATCTAGTGTTAAAATAACAATTTTTTTGTGTACACCACATGTTAGACCACATGTCAGACCACATGTTATTTAAAAAGACGATATTTTTATCATTTTCTATGGAGTCAATTCTATTCAAAATATTCGATGTCCCAGCAAACACAATACATTTATTTAATGGTTGATTAATGATGGGACAGCGTCGCAGACGATGGGCTACCAATAACCCAACATTGGGTAAATGTTTTGTGCTTGCTGGGATGGTGCATAAATCCGGCAATGGTACTCGAAGGGTTAAGTGGGAGATATCACTAATATTCACTATTACTAATAGTCCGATTCATCTGAATACCTATGTTATGGGTCTGCGATAGTGCTGAGATAGACTTTATTCGTCAGAATCTGACGTCTACAGACGTCAAATTCTGACGACTAAAATCGATCCCCGCGCTGTAAGGGTTGAGCCCTCGCGATGCATTAAAGCATCATTTTACATCCATGAAAACAGATTTAATTTATATGAAACTGGTTTACTAATACATGCCAATTTCCCTTAATTTTTCACCTACTTTAAATCATTTTTATCCACTACAAGGCGAGATTTGCGACAGCAATTCGCGGCTTGTACTTGATGAAGATGACAATGTTAAGTTCAGGCTTGAGAGGGTTAACTCTTTCAGTATATCATGTAAAGTAGCCTAGTTGCTGTCCACTTAGAAACACACAAAAGCAAAAAAGATTTTGAGTAAAACTGCGTGTTTTTCCATACATTTCATTCCATTATGATGATTTTTTAAAGCAAGGTAAAAGTAAACGGGACCTGTTCATTCATGTGCCATTTCAACTCCACGGGGAGCATACTTACCCTGCAATTATTACAGTGCTAAGGTTTTTATCATTCTCACTTCTTGGGGTGTTGAGCTGTACCAAAGATGGTGATATGATATCAGATCTGATTCTCTAACAACATCTCATCGTCATGATGTTTCCCCGGCCCAGTTAACCTGTAGGTGCAGTTTGTCCACAAATATGGTCTTAAAAGGACAGCATATGCTGACATGTCAAATAAAAAATCAAAAAAATCAAAAGCAATAAAAAAAAATTAACTAGTTTCATTTCCAGGTCGGATATTGCCATGTAAACAAAACAGTCTCCTACTCCATGCTGGGCCGACGGCCCAATGCTGTGGGAACATTCAACTATATCTTAGGTGTACAACTAATTTGTTTGGGTTATCTACGGATTCTTAGAAATGTTAATAAAAAATGTTTTAAAAAATCTGAAAAAAATGAACAAATTGAAATCATGATCTGCGGGATACACTGCTTCATACAAAACAAATTAAATAAATTTGCTGTCATCCCACGAAGTCCCTTTAAGCTACATTTGTTCATTTATTTATTTTAATAAGATCAATTACGTCGTTACTACAAGTCAATGTTGAATGCAAGGGTGTTGATAATGATTTCTATCTTCCAAATTAGTATTTATAAATCTCTTTGAAAAATATTTGTAAAAAACTGTCCCCAACAAACACAAAACATTGTTCCAATGTTGATTTCATGTTGGTCCACCGTCTACGACGCTGGAACAACATTAAATCAACATTAGGTTTAAATCTTGTGCTTTTTGGGGGAACCATTGACAAAAATCTGCATTCACAACCAGAGCTATTGTATTACTCGTTTAATCAGCTGTAGAGCAGTTATTGTATTGCTGTTATAAATCAGCCATTGAGCAGTTGCTTCCTGATGCCCCAGACATTTATAACACTTATTGTGGTGTGACCGAGGCGTGAAACGTTTAGTGCTGGGTAACGGAGGTGACCTCTACACAACAGGTGACTTGCCCCAGTTAATCTGACCCAGATCTAAGGCGGTCTGTGTCTCAGCGTGTGATGATCTGGTGTAGGCGGATCGCGTTTTTTTTCCCAGGTACATACATGCAAACATGAGACGTTGACCCAACGTTGGTTTATTGTTGGACCAACGTCGTAGACGGTGGGCCAACGGTAAACCAACGTTGGGTCAACGTCTCATTTTGCTGGTATACACGTGTGGTACACTGTAGGAGAGGGCTGAGTTATGGTGTGATACAGAATGTGCGTTAAAATAATGCATGTATAACAGAATGGATGAATAAAGGAATGAATGATAAAAGAATGAACGAATGAATAAAAAAAAGAGATAAATAGCTATAGATAAATGAATAAATGAATGAGTAAATGAGAGAAAGAATGAGAGAATAAATGAATGAATGAATGAATGAATGAATGAATGAATGAATGAATGAATGAATGAATGAATGAACGAAAGAATGAATGAATGAATGAATGAATGAATGAATGAATGAATGAATGAATGAATGAATGAATGAATGAATGAATGAATGAATGTATGAATGAATGAATTGATAATACTGTGCTGGATTTATGATTGAGAAATAGTGCACGAATAGATAAAAGAATGTATAAAACAACGAGCGAATTACTGGACAAAGGGATAGATGAATGAATGAATGCATGAATTATTGAATGAATGGATTGATGAATATGTGGATGGATGGATTGATTGATGATGGATGCTTGGATGGATGACTGACTGAATTAATCTGTAAATTAATGGATTGATTTCCCACCTAAACATGTATACTGTTAGCATACTGTTAGCATCCACAAAGAATGTTAATACGACCCACCAACCACACTTTAAACTGGATACTCCCTCTCCTAGCTTTCAAGTTACCCAGCAAACACGAGACATTCGCCTAATGTCGGTTTAATGTTGGTTTCCCGACTGCGACGCTGGCCCAACATTAAACCAACTTCGGGTGAACATATCTATAGCTTTCAAGCTAATTGGAGAATCAAACGGAAATAATTGCATTGATATAACTAAAACATATAAATGATTCTCAATGACATACACATAATTCACAAAGGTCCTATGTATATATCACTGTAATAATATAGTTGAATGTACTTCCTCTTCAATTTTAAATACAGCATTATAATATTGCTTAACCTTTTCACTACCATACATGACGGAAATTTCCGTCGTCATTCGTCAATGAACGTAACCATTAAATGACACAAAATTTCGTCAAATATATACTACATTTATGTATTTTTCGTCATTTGAAGCTGGAAATTGCGTGAGCAATTCCAGCTTCAAATGACGAAAAATAGAACTCCTACACCAGTATATCTGGATCCTGGCATGCACCCCGGCCTGGAGGTCAAAGGGTTAAACCTTTAAACATAACTCATATTTTCCGCTCCTCGGATGATGATCAATTGGTGGTTGTTCAGAGCTGTTCCCAGAATGAGTTTCATGATGTTTGATCCGGGTTTGTGATAGGGCTTTTTTCGGTTGTTCCCACATCCCCCCCCCCCCCCCCAGCTCTGGAACGCCTCCCTCTGGAAACAAACACATCTGAATATCCACAGTCATTTCGGACAAAATTAAAGATCTTATATTTCGTCCAAGCTTTTCCATTCTGAATCCTCTGTTTCTCGGCATGCTCGATCGACGGCATGGAACTAAAAGTGGGCGATGATAACAACCCGATTCGGCTTTTCAGCACCTTTGAGCTCGGGACACCGAGGATTTAAGCACGTTAAAAATCTCGGGCCCATCCCTCTAAAAAAAATTAAATTAAGATTCATCTTAACTTTATCTTATTTTCATTAGAAAAGTTAAGATTCATCCTAACT
>OZ024906.1:9626905-9692388 GCA_964017125.1 Flabesymbios commensalis
ACAGATGTCGCCAGCAGTTGGTTTTACACTCCAGTAAAGGGGCGAACGACCACCTATGACCTCACTTGACACAATTCGGCAAGCCCCTTTCTCTTGTCGTCTGATGCACCCCACAGCGAGAAGAACAGAGGGTGATTGTGGAGACAAATACCTCGCCGGTTACATACAATGCTCCAGTTATAATGCTCATGGGAACTATAGTAATTATGCAATCGTCACCTGTATCCACATGGTACTGGTGATGTGTTCACTTTTTTGTCCGGTGCCAAAGTTTCAAATCGGAAGTTGAATTTTAACCATCTAACTCCTATATAGTGATACACATAATTATGCATCATATAACAACATTTGAATTTAATCCATTAAATATTTCCCAGCCATATAAATGGGGTCGTTTGGAGATTAATTTTGATAATATATAATACACTTTAGACTTAATTTTTTTTCAACTGCTAGTGTTGGGTTATTCACATCTCTTTGTGAATGGGAATATGATAACATTTCTTGGTAGGTAATGATTCATCTTCACTCACTCACTGGTTTTATTTATTTAGACCACCCCTGGTGTGTCATTCCTCCATATCATCTCATATAACCTGGGAATATGTGTTGGACTTTTTTGTAAATCGCAATAACTTTTTCCTAAAGGAGAAGAAGATAACACAAATTTTCTACAAAAAGCTGGTAATAGTTTTGGGCATTTATTTAGACCACCCTGGCGTTATATGCTTCAAAATGATCACACAAAAACATTAATATGGCTGTATAAGTCGTCCTTTGTTTGTAAATTGAATTATCTTTCCAATAAAAGGGAGCAAAAATGCCAGGGGTTTGTTGATTTGGGTATTTATTTGAAACACACCTGTCGTTCCATCCCTCAATCTCAACAAACGACACAGGTTGAACCAATGTAGTTTTAATGTTGATCCAGCGTCTACGACGCTAGCCCAACATTGAACCAACAATGGGTGACCATGTCTTGTTTGGGATGTCATACTTGCTGACATGACTGGACTTCAGACTACGAGTGACTGTTATTTTACATTCATTCATCTGAGCACCGCCGGTGGTAGGTTATGTAAATCCCCAGGTTATTTGGTTAGCAGTTCGTGAGTGTGTAAGTATTGTTACTGTTGGTTTGTCTATTTACATAGTCACTCAATTCAGCAATTAAAGTCTACCTAACCCATCGCGCATAATATAGTAGTATATGCGTTCACGTTAACCCCTAGAGCACTGAGCTATTCAATTTGAATTTTCAGTCACTTTAAGTTGTGTCTCGCTACCGCGATACACAACTTAAAGTGACTGAAAATGTATGTAATTTTGTAAAATTAAAGTCCAACAGATATCAGTGTTTCAAGATTGAAGCAATTACTTTGAAATTAACAGCTTGTCATCAGGGGTTATACAGGTGCTAGAAACACAGAGTGTCTACTGTAGTTGACACCAGTTTTCCAGCGGTTAAGATGCTTTCACAAATCAAAAATGAAATCAAATAAACTTTATTTAATGAGAGTATACAAGTTACCGATGAAGCGCTAATTTGCAATGGGCCCTCGTAAAATCATAAACATATATTGCCGATATCATCAATGACCACATGCAAAATTATACAATAATTTGGTTTTTAAAGTATGCCTAGCAAGCACGAGACTTGACCTAACGGTGGTTTAATGTTGACCCACTACTACAACGTCGGCCCAACATTGATCCAGCATTAGGTCAACGTCTCGTGTTTGCTGAGTAGATGTTTTTTTCTATTAATCCAAGTTGAGCACGTTGGTTTGAAAGCACATTGGGTCAAAGCAGTGATGGGCAACGAGCGATACAATGTCAGCATTAATAGTTTAGGCAATCACTTTATAATGTCTAAAATGTTTATTTTATTATTAATATCGAATTATCCATCATATTGCCAAAAGTAGTGCGAAATCCCTTAATGAATTAATATGACGAAATGAGATAAAATGAATGGGGTTTTAGGCCACCTTTGTGCACATATACGCTAAACTGAGGATGGTGAGATGACACTACCCTCTAGACGCAGGATTCGAAATTCGGGCACTGGCGCTCTGAGGCCGAGCTCGCTACTTCTCGGACACGGAGGCTTCCCATAATATTGAATTTTTACGTGAGTGGGGAAGTAACATTTTGTTTCACCGAAAATTGAAGGCCAGGGTGGGGTTCGTACCTGCGATCTCCGACTTTCCAAGCAGTCAGCTGTAACCACTGCACCAGGGCCCCCGCCCTATATAACGAAATACATTGACGAGCACACGTAAACCACCCAACCGTCAACGCCTAGAAGTCTTCCTTATTTTCTATTATTATTTTCATTTGGTTTTCTTATTTCAGTTTCATCAGCTATTGTTTCGAAGGTGTTGCACTATGTATAATAAAAGTGTTGTATTATTGTGCGGGAAACAGAATGATAGACTCCTATCTCCATATCTTGGCAATGTCTTCTATTTTCATTTTCAAGTAGTGATCATATTATTATTGAGATATCGAGTGTTTTCTTATAGAAATGGCACTCAAAATGATTTTAATCTTGTATGTGATATCATGTATATTGTCATGTGATTTTAGAAACCAACCATCTTGTATATACATGTACATATATTCTATAATTTCACGATAAAAAAGTCTGTAATGACTTTTCTTATGTCAATAAAATATCTGTCTGTATGTCTCTTAATTATTTCTATGTTCGAAAACTGTATCCCATGTTCTATGTGTTTTGATGAAACATTTTCACGTTTGATGAAACTACTGCACTTGCAGCTTCGCGTGACAGGAAACGAGACCATAGTAACCACTGGTAACCAAAGTAAAAACAGCATAATTATTAGTGTAAACACTTGTCAGCAGGTGGGGCTTGATATGACATGACGTCACGTTACTGTGGTTACAGGTGCACGTGACTCGGGGCAGATAGAGGTATGGTTGTGAAGGAGCTACAGGGGGTGAAGGGAAAGACAGACGTATAGGAATAGGTGTAACAGAAGATACAGGTAGGCCCTCATATATTACATGCATGCATCCAAAGTAATTTTACATTTTTCTAAAATTTGTACGAAGATACAGATAGGCATTCAACTAGTATGTGCATCCCATTAAACATACGGCGTTGAACCAATGTTGTTTCAATGTTGACCCAGCGTCGTGGACGATGGCCCAGCATTGAAACAACATTGGCTTAACGCCTTCTGCTTACTGGGATGCATCCAAATTGTTTTTAGATTTTTCTAAAATGTGTACGATGTAAAAATCCATACTGGATGCGCCGTAACTCGAACCTCGGATGTCTGGGCAATGTGCGGTTTCACCCTTTATCTACTCATGCAGAACCTCGGATGCCCGGGCAATGCACTGTATAACCTTTTATCTACTCATGCAGAACCTAGGCTGTATGTGCAATGTGCTGTATGACCCTTTATCTGCCCATGCAGAACCTCGGATGTCCGGGCAATGAGCTGTATAACCCTTTATGTATACATGCAGAACATCGGATGTCCAGGGATGGGCTGTATAACCCTGCATGTACTCATGCAGAACCTCGGATGTCTGGGCAATGGGCTGTATAACCCTTTATGTATACATGCAGAACCTCGGATGTCTGGGCAATGCGCTGTATAACCCTTTATGTACTCATGCAGAACCTCGGATGTATGGGTAATGGGCTGTATAACCCTTTATGTATGAATGCAGAACCTCGGATGTCTGGGCAATGCGCTGTATAACCCTTTATCTACTCATGCAGAGCCTCGGCTGTCTTTGCAATGCGCTGTATAACCCTTTATCTGCCCATGCAGAACATCGGATGTCTGGGCAATGGGCTGTATAACCCTTTATCTGTTTATCTGCCCATGCAGAGCCTGGGGTGTCTGGGCAATGGCTTGTATAACCCTTTATCTGCCCATGCAGAACCTCGGATGTCTGGGCAATGGGCTGTATAACCCTTTATCTGTTTATCTGCCCATGCAGAGCCTGGGCTGTCTGTGCAATGCGCTGTATAACCCTTTATCTGCCCATGCAGAACCTCGGATGTCTGGGCAATGGGCTGTATAACCCTTTATCTGTTTATCTGCCCATGCAGAGCCTGGGGTGTCTGGGCAATACGCTGTATAACCTTTTATCTGCCCATGCAGAACCTCGGATGTCTGGGCAATGGGCTGTATAACCCTTTATCTGTTTATCTGCCCATGCAGAGCCTGGGGTGTCTGGGCAATGGGCTGTATAACCCTTTATCTGCCCATGCAAAGCCTCGGATGTCTGGAGAATGCGCTGCATAACCCTTTATCCAGTCATGCAGTCGCTATGGTTTGTGTTTAACCCTTAGGGCCTTACAGCGCTGAAATATTTTTGTATAAATCATAGAGATCAAAGATTTTTATCAATTTAAAATCATCATAAATATCTTTGTCAGCTCTTTCAGCTTTATTTGAATACCTATGTTATGGGTCTGCGGTCATTAAAAAAATATTACACTCTTTTAGTGCTGGGTTCGACATTAGACGGCAGAATCTTACGTCCATAGACCTCAGATTCTGACGTCTATAGACATTTAGATCCTAGCTAGAAACTTTCCAGCAAACATAAGAAGTTAGTTCAATGTTGATTTAATGCTGGCCCACCCTCTGAAGTGTTGGACCAGTATTAAATCGACATTGTCTCAAAGACCCGTGTGTGCTAGGTTAATTCTTAACACTCTGCGCTATTCAATTTGAGTTTTCAGTCACTTGAAATTGTGTCTCGCTACTGCGATACACAACTTCAAGTGACCGAAAATTTATGTGATTTGTGAAATTTCAGTCCCAACATTGATCAGCGTTTTAAGAAGGCATATTTTTCTTTTAACAACTGGTTATCATGGGTTATACATGTGATAATAAGTGATAACAGCACAGAATTGCTACTGTAGTATGGTAATCTTAAAAGCTAAACCAAAAGCTATGCAGAAAGGTATGTCAATCCTATATTAAACTAGCACATTCAAGTAGTGCCATAGGATACATATTTATGTAATGTCTAACTATAATCTAAATCATAAAAATGTAAATCCTGTCACAATTTATTTATCCGTTCTTTTAAATCAATAAAAAACACGTAGTAACCATGTCAAATGCGTTTAGCTCTCAAAGTGTATAACAGGATTTTTCTGTCAGGACTTTCCTGGAAATGTTGGCATTTTTTACCTTTGGAAAGGAATTCTTTTCCAGGCCACTTCAAAAGAACCCTTGATGAAGGCCGCTCAAGTGGCCAAGACAAGAATAGCAATGTTGCTTTAATGTTGTCCCAACGTAGCTGACGTTGGTACAACATTGTGGCTACATTAAGACAACGTTCAGACAACGTTGGTCAGCCTATCTAGTTTACACCCTTCGAACATGAGCAATTGGCCCAATGTTGGTTTAATGTTAGGCTAACGTTTGCGACGCCGACCCCACATTAATCAACTATTGGGCCAACTTCTGATGCGTGTTGGGCTGAGAGAAGAGCGCCACCACACGGCCCCTGGCGGTACTAACTCATAGTTTACCTTTCCCTGATTGGCTTAAGTCAACTTCCTGTCCGTGCTCATACCCGTGATTTAGTGCTACACTTCCCATCAGCCTTCGCAACCAGGTTGACTCATATACGTAGCAAGGAACTACCATTCAATCATTTTTAGGCTATACCTTAAAGGGACCCCTTGGGATGAGACATTTTCAATGTTGTCAATTTTGAAAATTTAATTTATGGGAAGCTATATAGCCTACTGATCCTAAATAAAAATACGAAAAAGTCAAAAAACAATTTTAAAGCACCGAAAAAGAGTGAAATAGTTGTATTTCCAAGTCGTATATTGCCATGTGAACAAAACAAGTCAGCAATATTCAGCACTTTACATCACATATCCCCACGTATCAGACGGTAAGATCAGAGCAGTCGCCGCTAATTGGTGTCTTATAGTCAGGACACGGGAGGAAACACCTGCAGCACTTATTGTCTACCCAGCGCTGGGCCGATGCCATGAGCATGTGGCCAAATGCTGTGAAGACATTCAATCGTCCTTCAGGTATACAAATAGTTTGTTTGGGTTACTTCTGGTTTCATAGAAATGTTGATTAAAAATATTTGTAAAAATATGAAAATTCTGAAAAAAATAAAAACATGATCCGTGGGATACACTACTTCAGTACGGAATTAAAAACGAAAATTGATTTCATCCCAAGGAGCTGCTTTAAGAAGTGTAGAATGCTTATGTATTTAGGCCTAAGCATAAAAAAGCTTCAACTTGAAGTTGGTGAAAATTCAGATTGAATAATTTGGTGGTTAAAGGGTTAAAACGATTAATTTTTGTTGTGAAAACCATGGAGACCAACGTTTTTTCAATTTGAAATCATCATAAACGTCTTA
Source organism: Flabesymbios commensalis (assembly GCA_964017125.1). NCBI lineage: Eukaryota > Metazoa > Annelida > Polychaeta > Terebellida > Flabelligeridae > Flabesymbios > Flabesymbios commensalis. The sequence continues at coordinate 9,633,311 of OZ024906.1, forward strand.
GTTTAATAGCTTTTCCGCTTCATTTAAGTAGGCTACGTATGTTATGGGTGTACGATACTTATCAATGTGTTTAATTCTTTCAGTGCGGGGACCGCCTATAGATGGCAGATTCTGACGTCCAAAGACGGTCCCCGCGTCGAAAGGGTTAATTAATTCGTGTTTTTACTATTTTTAACATATTTTTTATTATTTTCTCGCGACATCTCATCTGGCATATAGTGAGCGAGTGACTATTGCTTTACCTCGCTTTCTGCACAATCATGGCAATATCGCGACAGGAGGAAGCCCAAAGCCGGGACTATGCCATATTCTTATACTTCTTATGACTTTAAGGGTTCTTTATAGTGCCCAGTACCATATGCTGCACTGTACACTCCAGGCCTTTGAACAGTTTGGAGCACTGTTAAAGGTGGCATATATAGCTGTTGTAATGTAGCCTACAATGCTCAATGGCTCTGGCCGCTGGGATACCTGGCTGAGATGGATATTGTGTTTGTCTGGCTGGTGGTCTATAAGGTATACAGATAATGGGTAAAGTTATCAGTGGTCCAGTGCTGTGGAATATGGCACCCAGGTCCTGGTAACCATCTGTGTACTGGAATCTCTGCGAGTGTGTGTACGACCATGGAGATACTATCTCCATGGTACGAGTGATGGAGTGGGTGGATTAATGTTGGAGTTAGTGGATGGGTGGATTAGTGCTTCAGTCAATGGTTGGGTGGATTAGTGCTTGAGTCAGTGGATGGGTGGATTAGTGTTTGAGTCATTAGATTGGTGGATTAGTGGATGCATTATGAGATCCCACTGAGCACAAGGCAATCGACTTATGCTATGTTTATGTTGGACCAGAGTCGCAGACATAAGCACAACATTGGCTCAAAGTTTCGTATTTTCGTGGTTCTACAAAATCACATTTCGTGATTGCATCAACCAGAGGCAAGATAAATGTGCCGTAAAATTATAATATTGTAATATCATCCATAATGGGATTTGAAACGCTACAATGCTGCCAGCATGCAGTATAAGACAGCTTAATAGCCAACAAATATATGCAAAATATTTGAGCTATTATCAGTAAATTGCAACAAGAATACCTCCTTAACATCTAAGTACATGCTGTAGAGCCTACATGATGTATGTATGCATTTTGTAATCAATCAACCAATGATTTTTATGTCATAAACATATAAAATAATTTGCGACATCTCTGATTTTTATGAAATTGAAAAATGTAAGATAAAGGATTCTAGCTTCTACTCTGAAGTAATGTGGATTACTTGTTCAAAATTATGATTTGCTGAAGTTCTTAAAGGGATAAACAATTATCTGTGCCAGCCTCTACTTCTGCGCCACCTGGTGAACACACAGATATGACATTGCCATGGCAGCCATGCTATGATCCCTGGGATTTCACGATGAGCTGAGATAACTCATACAATGCTGGCTTAATGTTAGGCCACCGTCTGCGACGCTGACCTAACATAAAACCAGCATTGGGCGAATGCTTCGTGTTTGTTGGGCTAGCCGCTGAGCAGAGCTGATTGGCTATCCGCAACACAAACAAGTGCCGACGATCAGTTTACACTAGCACTACTTCTCTGGTGTTTGCCCTGAGGTGGTAGACAAGCCCCAGGCGGCGGTTAGTCGCCGGAACCCATGCAGACCACCGGAACTGTTGCCTGCAGTCTGGGTGTAGCTAGATAACTAGGCTAACTTGTGAAGTAAAGCGTCCCAGGAAAAGAAGAAACAACGATCTTTGCCATAGAACAGGAGCAATAAGCTAGATAAACCAGGCAAACTTGCTAAGTAAAGCGTCCCAGGAAAGGTATTTTCTTCACCAAGAAAAGAAGAAAGAGCAATCTTTGCCGAGGCAATTTTTAATGATGAATGATATTTCTAGTTACGTTATTGACCGCAATTCCTATCTCAAGATAGGAAAAATGTCCTGATGTGAAAAGAATTTTAGAAAAAATTATTATCAGATTATAACTAATAAAAAGTAGGAGCGTTCTTATTGTGATGGTTTACACATACGCATAGGCCATTTTATATTCAATCTTTGTTTCAAAGTCAATGAATTCAAGTTCCTGTTGACCTATTATTATTTGGTGTAATATTTGAAGTGGAGGCTCAGAATTAATTAATTTAAGAGTTAATTTATTTGAATTTTTACCCCGAAGTTTTGTCTCGCTACCGCGATCCACAACTTCTTTGAAACATGAATATCAATGGTGGAGAAGGCACCTCCCTCTCGCGTGACAGGCAGTACCGCTAATCCCCTCATCAGGGCCACACAAGGTTCTTAGTGTATTCTACAGCAGGGTGTTTTTATTGCCAACTGTTCATATTCACAACGCAAATCTTAAAAAAATCCCTCCAAAACCATTACATGACCACATGCGTTGAGACTATCGTTTACACTTCCATGCAAAATCAAACCTACCACACACGTTTGGCGCACTAGCGTCAATCTTCAAGAATTAACAACAGATGACAATAACAACCTCAGAACAGTAGCAGATAGTGATCAGGTGGGCCTAGCGATGTCAATCAATGAGGCCAATCTAAACCAATATTTCTTTAACAGAAACCCAAAGTAGCGACACAATGACCTGCTCCTTTTGAATGACTTCAATAGACTTCCTATAGTCATTTTATTGCACCTAATTGAATGAAAGGAAAGATCTGTACTTCCTTATGATACCATTTTAAGGAGTAAATGCTAATCCGTAGTTAAGCCTTGTAACCGCCGGTGTCGCATATATTCGGGTTTTAATTTTTTATTAGCACATTGAGTACCACATTTTAAACATGTTAAAAAAAAAAATATGACATCAATAGCAATATTTGAAAGTTGACCTCCATTTTGTCAAATCTGAATAATTTTCACTCACTTGAAGTTGTGCATCGCGTCAGCGAGACACAACTTCAAGTGGGTGAAAATTCAGATTGAATAATTTGACGGCTAAAGGATTAAGCCTTGCCCTGCTACGCCCTTATATATACAGTTTTAAGCATAATTTATGCCAAATAATACGTCACTAGAAATGGATAATATAGTTTGTGGTAGATGCTCAGTTTAGCTAGTCAAATAGTTCGATATAGAAGATGTAAATTTTCAAAAAATATGTTGTTATGTTGTGGGTTCGCTGTAGCGAGACACAACTTCAAGTAGGTAAAAAATAAAATATCTATATCTTAAGGATCTACAGCCAATATAAATGCTTCACTCTTTCAGTGCGGGGATCGACTTTAGACGTGAGATTCTAACGTCTAAAATCGATCTAAAGTGGATCACTGCGCTGAAAGGATTAAAACATAAATCTTCAGAACATTATCCTGTCAAATGATGCGACCAAATTACATCAGCTGTCTAGACTATTTATAAATGTTTACAGAGCAAAAGTACTGATGGAATGATTGATTTCTGTCAAAAGATAATAGTTCTATTTGCTCACTACCAGACAAATGACTCCTTAGAAATCAAAAAAGACCAGATATCTACAAGACAGGCGGATCCGAAAAAGGTAGTCCGAAGAGAACGTCCTATGGGAACATATCTTATTATCAGCTGCAAAGTTAATGAATGAATGAATAAATGAATAAATGAATGAATGAATATAGGAATGAATGAATGAATAAACGAATGAATGAATGAATGAATGAATGAATGAATGAATGCAGGAATAAATGAATAAATGAATAAATGAATGAATGAATGAATGAATAAAGGAATGAATGAATGAATAAATGAATGAATGAATGAATGAATGAATGAATGAATGAATGAATGAATGAATGAATGAATAAATGGATAAATGAATGAATGAATGAATGAATGAATGAATGAATGAATGAATGAATGAATGAATGAATGAATGCATGAATAAATGAATAAATGAATAAATGAATGAATGAATAAATGAATAAATGAATAAATGAATGAATGAATGAATGAATGAATGAATGAATGGAAGAATGAATGCATGAATGAATGAATGAATGAATGAATGAATGAATGAATGAATGAATGAATGAATGAATGAATGAATGAATGAATGAATGAATGTATAAATAAATAAATAAATGAATGAATGAATGAATGAATGAATGAATGAATGAATGAATGAATGAATGAATGAATGATTCTTTGTGACAAATTTTGATCACATCCTGGGCTGATCCCAGCAAACACAGACGTTTACCCAATGCTGTTTCAATGTTGGGCCAGCGTCGTTCAACCAATGCCGTTTTAATGGTGGTCCACCGTCTACGACGCTGGCCCATCATGGAATCAACAACATTGGGTGAACGGCTTGTGCTTGCAGGGGCCACTCTAGCGCAGACACACCTTTGGGTCGCCATTGGGCCACCTTTGTCAGTTTCTGAGAGGTGATGTATCATCATTTGGTGCACGTGACATAGCGCACACGTGCCCTGAACATTCATTTAACCGAAATCGGCTCCACGTCTGCTGTTTGCTGAGACGAGAGAAAATCACCAGGCGAAAACACTCATCAAATTACTGAATCAACAACTCTCATTGGGCCACTGGTGACTCAATGTTCAACCATGGAGACAGTAACGTTACTCCATGGTTCAAAGTTGCTTCACAACAACAAACACGAAATGTTCTCCCAAGGCTGGTTCAATGTTGGGCCACTGTCTGCGACACTGGCCCAACATTGACACAACCTTGGTTAAACATCTCGTGCTTGCTGAGAAATCCCGATCACTCAGACTGCGCTCAATGATAGAAAATACAGCCACAAAATTGATAGCCAAAAACTTTCTAAAATCACACAATCAACATGCTACATGGTCCCACCAATGTCGTAGGTGCTGGCCCAGAATTAAACGAACGTTGAACCACTATTATAGCCCTTGGTTACCTGGGAGTATGTTGCTTTCCCGGCGGCGTTTCTAGGAATAAATAATGGACTGTATAGATATTTGAGAGTTCATTGTACATCAGGGCGCCCCCCTCCTGCTGTAAAATGAAGAAAAAGAGCCTTGCTTAAATTACCGAGATGGAAACTCATAACTCTAGAAATTAAAGGGGTCCTCGCATACGTTATACCCGTTTTTCAACATAAGAGCGATCTCAACCCCAAGGTCCAAAAAACGCCCATACTTTTTTAATGACGTCGTGACTAATTAGCTGAGCATGCGATCATGAAGCCGAAATGTTACTGATTCTAATAGACCTATTGGCGATTTGATTAACCCTTTAACCCCTAAGGAGCTGAATTTTTTTTTTATAAAAACCTTGGAGGTCAAAGTGGTTTTTCCGATTTGAAATCATCATAACTGTCTTAGTTAGGTCTTTCCGATTCGTTTGAATACCTATGATAAGGGTCTACGGCCATTACAAATATGTTTTACTTTTACTGTGCGGGGATCGACCTTAGTCGTCAGAATCTGGCGACTAAAGTCGATCCCCGCGCTGTAAAGGTTAAGCCGTCACAATGCTTTAAAGCATCATTTTACATCCTTGAAAACAGACCTAATTTTCCTACAAAAAAGGTTTTTGAACGAACATTTCTCTGAAACTGGTTTACCAATGCATGGTAATTTTCTTTAATTTTTAAACCACATCAAGTCATCTTCATCCACTACAAGTCGAGAATTGCGACAGCAATTCGCGGCTTGTAGTGGATGAAGATGACTATATGGTAAATTCATTTATTGTGTGCAATCTGTGGCTGAAACCTTCCGTTTTTCAAGTTCTGGTTCAGCCACGTTGGGGCTAGATTAGTCCCAGTGGCTGAAACAGGTTTCAGCCACAGATTGACCGCGTACAAAATCGTGGGACATTTCTTTGGAATGTCATATCTGAATATATCGGGGAATAATCAGGTCGAAAATAGCTTTCTTAGAATCGGTAACATTTCAGTTCCATGCCCGCATGCTCAGCTCAGAGGTCGCAAAGTTATGGACATTTTTCGGACCTTGGGGTTGAGATCGCTCTGAGTCACCGCCATGTAGAATTTTTCGGATATAGCAAATACATCAATCCACGGCTTCGGAGAGGACGACACGGCTAGGGCTAGACACGCCTCTCCCGGATCTCGCACTCTCCCAGACAATATTATTTCTCCTAGAAACCGTTCTGTTTCTCCTCCGTGAAGATGCACCGTGCATCTGGTGTTAAGGTGCACGCGCATGTTTTTCTGGTGACGTAGCTTCCTGGCCATTAGCTGTAGTATCTGCACGTGCGCAAACATACATGGCTTACTGGGGGCCTAACTATACCAGGGTAACACTTTAGGCCCCAGAGTACAGACTTAACCCTTTCACAGCTAAGCACGAATATTATCGTTTTAAATCCTGTTTACTAACCGATCAAATCGATGCTATTGTGAATGAAATGAGTGTTTAAACATCAAGATTTGTACATGCCTGGTACGAAATTAAACAAATATGAGTAATTTTCAGCCACTTGAAGTTGTGGGCCGTGGTAGCGAGAAACAACATCAAGTTTGTGAAAAATTTATTAAGATAACTTAACGAGAAAAGGGTTAACAGAGAAAGCATATGTGTACCTGTTCAATAATAATCCTTCAATAATTCTTTATGTACTACGTGACATGAGTTGACTAAATTTAATTTATTCAATCGGAGCAGCATTTCGCACCTCCAAGTGAATGGAAATGGGAATAAATTAGAAGAAATAACTCTGTTAATGTGGATAGAGAGTATAGCATAGGACCCACAAAAACTCTTCCGGGTGATTAACTGACTAATGCTATTTAAATCTCTATGTGGAGTTCCTAGTAAACTCTTTCCAGTGATTAATGCTCCAATTGTCCATGTAGAGTTTTTATAGTAAAATCTTTAAAGACATTTAATGTTCTTTAAATGTCTATATAGAATTCCTAATAAACTATTTCCAGGAATTAATGCCCTAAATGTCTATGTAGAACTATCCAGGGATTAGGGCTATATGAATGTATATATATGAAGAGTTCCTAGTAAACTCTTCCCATGGATTATTGCTCTATAAATGTTCCTAGTGAGCTCTTTCCAGAGATTGCTGCTTTTTAGATGTTTATGTAGAGTTCCTAGTAAATTATTCCCATAGATTAATGTTCTTTAAATGTCAATGCAGAGTTCCTAGTAAACTCTTCCCAAGATTAATGTTCCTTATATGTCCATGTACAGTTCTTAGTTTTGAAATAGTAACTGGACAAGTATGGTACATAAGCCCGATCCAACCAACCAATATTGGTTTAATGTTAGGCCACTGTCTACGACGCTGGCCAAACATTCATCCAACATTGATTTACTGTCTCGTGAATGCTGGCCTAGTCCGTGCTCTCGATTCTTACAGGGACTAATGCTCATAAAATGAGCTTCTAGTTCTGAGATGGTTGCTGGACCATCCCGTTGTATAAGCCTGAGGGGTCTCTTGATGGACTATTCTGTTCACTTTCATCTTCCTCCGGCAACCGTAAGCGTCCTAGACAACATTTACATACTTAACCCAAACAGTGCGGGGATCGACTTTAGACGTCAGAATCTGACGTCTGTAGTCTGACGTCTAAAGTCGATCCCCGCACTGAAAGGGAAAAAACATTTCTAATGGCCGTAGACCAAAAAAAGATGTATTTAAATGAAGCAGAAAGAGCTAACTAAGACAGTTATGATGATTTCAATTTGAAAAAAACCCTTTTGCTTCTATCCCCTGTATAAAATATTTCAACTTTTTAAGGTTTTAAAACCCTTCAGAGCCCACCAGCTAACATTTGTTTTAATGTTGATCCATCGTCTGCGACGCTGTACCAACGTTAAACTAGCATTGGCTGACCATTTCATTTTACTGGCATGTCCGATTATATGCGGTTTTTCATTTTTTTATTAGCTCATTAGGTACAAACTTTCAAACATTTAGAGATAAACCATGCCATAAATCTGCAAGATTTGAAAATATTTAACCGCCATATGGTCAAATCTGGATAATTTTTATTCACTTGACGTTGTGGATCGCGTCAGCGAGACACTACTTCAAGTGAGTGAAAATAATCATGGAATTTATTTGTTGTCTATTAAGAATATATATGTACTTATATACCGCAGTGGTGGACCCAGGGGAGGGGGGAATCAATGGGGTTCTGGTCTCCTTTTGAAAATTGAATTATCTAAAAATGGCTACACAGGAGCCCCCGTTTAGTGGCCGTTCATTTGCTTCCATATGTATAGTATTTACTTCCATAGATGCAACCTTGCAACAGCATCACATTGATAATTTGATAGAAAATACAAACTTTCCTCATTTGTCGTCAGGTGTAAAGTACATAGCATACAGTATTCCTTCACTGAAAAAGGTGTTCGCCCAAAGGCCCATATATACCTTATTCATGGAGCAATGTTATCCTCCCCCATACCACACATAAATGTAAACCCTTCGCATAAAATATAAATATTATTTTGAGCGAAGCCTATGTATTACAATCCTGTATTGCCTCAATTGGTCAATAAAATATATTTTAAACTATATTTTTTTATGCTCCCTCGCATTCAACGAGATAAATTAGAGGTCGAAGCATCTACACCACCTATCCCTTTTAACCTTTGAACCGCTGAAATATTTTTTGTACAAACCATGGAGATCAAGGTTTTTTTTAATTTGAAATCATTATAAATGTCTTAGTTAGCTCTTTCCGCTTTATTTGAATACCTATATTATGGATCTACGGCCATTAGAAATATTTTACTCTTTCAGTGCGGGGACCGACTTTATAGTTTATACGTCTTATATTGTCGGTCCCCGCACTGAAAGGATAACATTTTCAATTTGAATGGGAATAAAAATGTTATCATTGATTTGGAGACTTTATGGTAACTAAAGAATAAAGGGTTGTAAAATACATTTTATAAATTGCATGACCATTTAATGATTATGAGATCAGATACGCAAACGGTGTTCATTTTTGTGCAATATATAGTACAATACAGCACTCGTCCAATAATTAGCGTGTGACCCTTTAGGCGAGAACCTTATTCATTGCACGACTGCTGAATTTTCCCTTATAGGCCTTTATCGAAAAAAATGAGCAACGTTTGTATTTTCTCATTAGATCAAGTCACACATGTCACACATTGCAGCTCCACCTACAGCACAGAGTGTGTTATGGGCTAATATACGTCTCACGGGGAAAACCACAGCACAGCGTGTGATATAGGCTGATAACGATATACGTCTCATAGTAAAAACCACAGCACAGAGTGTGATATGGGCTGATACCGATATACGTCTCATAGTGGAAACCAAAACACAGAGTGTGATAAAGGTTGATATAGGTATACGTCTCATAGTGAATACCACGACGCAGAGTGTGATATAGAAAACCATAGCACCGAGTGTGATATGGGCTGATACCGATATACGTCTCATGATGAAAACCACTCTACAGAGTGTGATAAAGTTGATATGGGTATACGTCTCATAGTGAATACCACGGCACAGAGTGTGATATGGGAAACCATAGAGCAGAGTGTGATATGGGCTGATACCGATATACGTCTCATAGTGAGAACCACAGCGCATGGTGCGATATAGGCTGATACCGATATATGTCTCATGGTAAAAACAACAGCACAGTGTGCGATATAGGCTGATATCGAGATACGCCTTGTCCAGTGTTTGCTGGGATAGTGAAAACAACATGATAGCTGCGGGGTTCAAGGGGTGGGCGCAAGCCGTGAGTATACGTGGGGGTAGTAGGCCTACTGTAGGCAGGTTGAGTGATCTGCACCTCAGTCTATCATGACAGACCCACCAGGTAGGAACGAGGTAGGAACGAGGTAGGAAGGCCGGAAGCTGCCACACAGCAACACGGATTATCTCAATTCAGGAATAAAACGGAATAAGCTGACTAGCTTTTCAAAAATTGTTTTTTTTGAAGACACGGATATATGCATAGCTGACTAAAATTATTTCAGTCGAAGAATATACAGCTATCAGCAACGCTAAATGTACTGTATCATTCGTGAATCAGTGATGTGGATGTACCAGATAATATGTCATGATAATTTGGAACAATCAACCCAAGGAATATTAAAAAATAGTTAAGCTACATAGATATATAGTACAACCTTTCTGATGGATTATTCAAAATTGGCACATGTGCATTTGCTGCATGTGTCCATAAGAAGTACATAACCTGACTGAAGTACATAACCAACCCAAGGAATATTGAAAAATAGTTAAACAACATGAATGTATAGGACAACCTCGCTGATGCATTATTCAAAATTACTATATAAAAGGAATGAATGTATGTGAGTTGTTCATGATATAATAAATCTGGCTGAAGCACATGATGTGGATTAATTATCAGGCGTAGTAATAAAATCCCACCAGATATGGATAATGGAAATGCCCCTGAGATTCATATGTCTGTTCTCCAGCATGTCATGGATACAGGGAATACGTATCGCATTTTATGAAAAAAATCACAGCTAAAAGAATACAATCTATAACCACGCGACCTTTTGAATGTACCAAATGGAGCAAACATGTCTAAAGTATAAGTTGTTCTGAACATTATTGGATATATCGGATTTTATGCGCTTACATTGTGAGAGCTGCTTCCAACATAGAGAACACCCCGGAAGCACAATTTGAAGATCTTTTTAAGCTGCTAGATCGAGCGAAATGATCAAAGGCTGTAAGTTTTTATTTTCTCTATTATATTTCACGCCTTCTACCATAAGTGGTCACAACATAAAAGCACGCGGAAAGTGCTATTTGAATATCTTTACAAAGAAGCAAATCGAGTGATATTATGTGACGATGTTTGATTTTTGTGAAGTTTTTGCCGCTTGTCTTTTGATATCGTAGCTGGTCGCACTGCAGTCCAGATTGGTGTTTACACAGACTAGATAACATTATACCTGCCCAGTTAATCCAATTACAGTAATTTTATCCAGAATTTAGTCTGCGAATCGCTGCAGCGATTCGCAGACTAAACGCTGGATACAATTAATATTTCAATTAAATAAATCTGCATCGGAAAAGTCATAATCAATTCGTATAATATACTACAGGCTGCCGCAGACACATGGTCTAGCCGGACCTGTAGCAGACAGGGGGTGTTACCGGACCTGTTTGTTTTCTTAACATGTGGATCCCGATCAATTGATACATCCAGGTGGATAACGAAATGTGGCAAACACGAGGCATTGAACCAATGCTGAGGTAATGTTTCCCACCGTCTACAACGCTGGTCCAACATTAACCCAACATTGGGTGGGCGTCTTAAGACATTGACCTAATGTTGTTTTAATGGTGGCCCACTGTCTACCATCGGGTCGACGTCGTGTGTTTGCGAATGCCGCGTGCTCTGAATAGTCCAACGCCAGCTGACGGCAAACATGTGACATTCATCCGAGGTTGGGTTATTGTTGGCCCAGCGTCAGAGGCGATGGGTCAACAATAACCCGGCATTGGATTAAAAATGGTAAACCGATAAATTAAATAATTTAAATTTTCACCCACTTGAAGTTGTGTCTCGCTTCCGCGATCGACAACTTCAAGTGGGTGAAAATTACTCATATTAGTTTGATTTGAGACCAAACATTTGCAAAATAAATCTTGATGTTTAATTTTATTCACAATAACTGCGATTAAAACAATTAACAAAGCTGATTAATGACGACACTAGTCGAGCTTAGACGGTGAACCAGAAGCAAAACAACGCTGTGTCAACTTCTCTTGTCCAGCTGAATGTGGTTTTCTGTGTCAATAAAACATCTATCTATCAGGGCCCGTATTCTCGTACAAGTTACGATAAATCGTAGGCTTCGGATTGGTCGAGATGGCCATCTCGACCAATCCGAAGCCTACGATTTATCGTAACTTGTACGAGAATACGGCACCTGTACTCTATTTAGTCATTTATGAGAAAAACTAGCGTGATAAAATACGCTGCTGTGTTCAGTTATTAGGGGCGCTTCCATAATATTGAAAAAAGGGGGTCGGATTGAAAAAATCATAATCGATCATTTTTACTCTTCTCATGTAATTTTAATAGATGGGGGTTGACACTACATTAACTCAAGTTGAGGCAATACCCTAGTACATTTAGAGTGTCAAATACCAATATTTTGGCACTTTTGAAAGATGTTGAGGCAATTTCCCTCTTTGGATCTGCCCCTGATGTTCACACTGAGAACAGTGGACATGTCTAGCAGCTGTTTTAACGGGCGTGTGTAGACCTCCTGTCATCAAATGATGAATCATTTCACTCTCTCACTATTTTAAACTCTCACTCCTCATCAAACACGTGGCAAGTACAGACAAACAGTCCGTTATAGACAGAGTACACGCCCTAGCTCATACTACTAACATATCAATACTTTTTCATTTTTCTCTCATTTCATGAGAAGGTTAAATGCATTTGGACTTTTCTGATGTGAATGAGAGAATGTAAACATTTTCCCAGTCACTTGAAGTTGTGTCTTGCTATCGCGATCCACAACTTCAAGTGGCTGAAAATTATTTGTGTATGAAATTTAAGTCAAAACGATTACAAATGTGCTATATAATAACATAATTCAGTTTAAAAACATAATATGTAGTCGCTAACAGTACTGTAAGAGTCAACCCTTTGAGCACTAAACACGACTATGAGCGTTTTCTATGTGTTTAATTGACCGATTAAGTTACTGTTATCGGGAATGAAATGTGTCTTTAAACATCAAGATTTGCCAATTTTAGGCCTCAAATTTAACAAATGTGAGTAATTTTCGCCCATTTAAAGTTGTGGATCGCGGTAGCGAGACACAACTTCAAATTTAAATTATGTAACTCAACGCTGCGAGGGTTAAGATCAATCTTCTGTTTTTAATATGATAAGGCCCAGGCAGACCCCTGGGCCTCAGAGGGTTATTTTACGCATGCGCTGTGCTCCCCACTGAGCCATAGCTCCCGGCATGCACCGCGGATCTTCACGGTCAGTGAGCAGAGCAGAACGTTACGTGACTGCGCGTATGGATACATCTGGATTTATATCCTGTGATCCGTGCAGACAATCCACCGCATGGCAGATGTCTCCTGGGGGCCCTGCTGCAGTGGTTAAAGCTGCCTGCTTGGAAAGTCGGTAATTGCGGGTTCGTCCCCCCGTCTGGCCTTTAAGTTTCGAAGAAAAAGAAAGTTTCTTCCCAATTCACTCGTGAAAATTCAATATTCTGGGGAGCCTCCGTGACCGAGAGTTAGCGTGCTCAGCCACAGACCGCCAGGTTCGAATTTCGAGCATTACTGCTCAGTAAGCACGAGGCATTGATACAACGTTGCTTACAAGTTGGGTCAGGGCCCGTATTCTCGTACAAGTTACGACATATCGTAGTCTTTCGATTGGTCGAGATTGCTCGACCAATCCGAAGCTTATTATCGTAACTTGTACGAGATTACGGGCCCAGCAGTGCAACCTACTGTGCAGTAGAACCTAGGAGGTTATATAACCTTCTTGGTGGAACATTGGTGGTGGATTGATTTTCAATAAGAATTCAGATATCTGAAAATAACAAACAATTTCCACTTTTCCCATCAAGATTTGTACATGACGCGTCAAGGTTTCAAGGTTCATTATAGCCTCGGCCTCTATCGACCATGTGGATGGTACATGGTGGAAGTGGACGTTTCTAGGATTTAATACGTATCCTATATTTTGTTGCGGAATGTGAGAAATGCGGAGTACAGCACTATTACCCAAAACACGAGGGAGGTTTTTGCCGATAGCCAAATCCCCGTCTCGTTAAAACACCATTTGCTGTTATATCTTGTGTGTTGGGGATGTAATCTGTCTGAAAACAGATGTTCACCGGCCAGATAATGTAGTAGTAGAACTAGTAATAACACATTTATTTATTCTTCTGTCTCACCCTGTATAATAACAGGTCACTCATTACTGAGTTGTGAGAGACAGTAAAACAAGTACAGGTACATAAAATCAGATATTCATACTTAAGTTAATCCATGGTTAATACATAATTTGTCCATAATTTATAGATAATATAAAATTATCTTGCAGATCATATACACACTTTTCTTACTATAAATACATGCATGCTGCGTATAATAAAACAAAAGTTTATGAGCATTATAAATAGGAGTAGTGAAGTAAAATGAATGGGACGAGCAACAATACAAACGATCGAAGGAATAAATGAACTCGGTTTTCTTCTTATTTGAAAAATAGGCATCAGTCCGTAAAAACTAAAGACACTCTGTCAGCTAAAGTTACACTCTCCTATGGAGTTTCACAGGGCTCCGTACTGGGACCACTTCTTTTTACCTTATACACTACACTACTCAGCGCTATTTTCTCCAGTTCACCGGCCAAATACCGTATATCGAAATTAATGCTATCTCAGCAGTTGGGTTAATGTTGGAACAGCGTCTACGGCGCTGGTCCAGCATTAATCCAACATTGGGACCGTCGCTTGGGCTTAATTCTACCCAATGTTGGTTTAATGTTGCACCACCGTCTGCGATCCAGTCCAACTTTAATCTAATATTTGATAATCGTCACTTAATCTCTGATATGACGTGTAGTCAGTCTGAGCACAATTAGTCACTGTTCAGATACTGTACATCGATACTCATGAATTTATATCTGAGTTCACATATGAAATTGCTACATCTTAAAATCTTGGCATACCCAAAGAAATAGTTACCAGTAGCGTTGGGTTTTCGCTAATTTTTCAGTAAATTATCAAAGGATTTAAATGAAACTTTGCGAACACTATTCTCTGGTCTAATCCCAATAATTTACTATTTTCTAGGAAGTTGGCATACATGTACTTTAATCATGAGTATAAAACTGAGTAAATTAATGGGTCATAGAGAAGCGTCATAATTAACAATTTACTATATGCAAATTGTTTAACTTTTGAAATACTCAAGATAATTTTGCACAATTTTAATGACAGTTGAGAGTTGATTAGGAAGTAGCGTATTTATCATGATAATTCAGTTGGTCTAGGTTACTGCAACTGGAGAACAAAGGTTTGAATTTATCGCTAAAACGTAACCTAACATAATGGCGACCTGCCATAGTCGGGATATGAACTTCCTAAGCGCGACCTAATGACGACCTTCTATAGTCAGGATATGACCTTGCTATTTGAACAGTCCTCCCCTCGTTCTAAGCCTCTGTCATTTCTCGCATACCTTGACACTCACAGTAATTTACATTCCCCTTGAACATCGACTGATGCGGTATCTCAGAATTTTTGAACAACAGTGAGAGGAACTTGAAAATAATAAGCGTTATGTTTGAATACTAGCTTTTTGCTTTTTGTGGGTAAATTGACACTCAGTCGTGATATATTTAGAAGTTTCCTTTGAAAGTAGCTACAGTAGCTGATAAGACACATTTAGGTTCTCACAGTAAATGTACATATAGTGCACTCTTTAAAATCATTAACCCTTACAACGCTGAAATATTTTTTGAATAAGCCATGGAGAACTAATTTTTATTTATTTTGAAATCACATTAAATGTCTCAATTAGCTCTTCCCGCTTCATTGGAATACATGTGTTATGGGTCTACGACCATTATAATTTATTTAATTCTTCCAGATCGACTCTAGACGTCAGAACCTGACGAGAAAGTAAATACTGTAGATCTAGTCATTCTCGCGTTTTTAAATTTTATCGATTTTCTGATTTTGGGATTTTTCACGGAGTTTAGAATTCGTGAATTTTCATTTTTCTTAGTAGCGTTATTATGAAAAAATAATTTTTGCGAAATTCTTGAATTAGCGAATTTGTCCTCGTCGCGAAATTCGTAAAAAGTAAAACCTCGCAAATATTACCAGATCTACAGTAGTATGTCTATAAATTTAATGCCCTGAACCAGGCACGTATTCATACAGTGACTGAACTTGATTTTAGGCATGGGACTGGTCCAAATATGACTAAAATCTGGGTCGGTCGTTTTTTGTATACCTGCACTCAATATATTAATTAGCTAAAAAAAACATTTTTAAAGTTTATTAAAGCAGACGTTGATCATAGTGTATGGTTCAACTTGGCATTAGTATTGTAATTCCAGCTTGGGTAAAAAAGTATACATTATTACCTTTTATGTGGGATTCTGTGCTGATTTATATTAGAGTTTGAATTATGTAAATGTTTCACAAACCCTTCACCCTTTAGCGATAAAACCCGTTCCTTTTTTATCAGCATATTTGTATATGCATGGTATTCGAATGTGAAATATAGTCAGAATTACTGACTGTGTTAGTCTCAAAAATAAATAAAAATGACTTTTGGCCGACTCAAAATAATTGATAGCGGAAGCGAGGCATAGCTTTAAAAATATCATTATATGAATAACCAGTAATAAAATATGGAGTTACAGAGCAGTGGCCCTAAATTATTGATCAACTCAGTTCGTGTGAAATGTGTTGATGAGCACTAGCCCTGTTTCAGCCACACATTGACCGTGTACAAATTCGTGGGACATTTCTTTGGATTGTCATATCGGAAAATATCGTGGAGTAATCAGGTCAAAAAAAGTTTTTTTTAGAATTAGTAACATTTCAGTTCCATGCCCGCATGCTCAGCTCAGATGTCGCACAGTCATTAAAAAGTTATGGACATTTTTCGGACCTTCGGGTCGGGATCGCTCTCAGTAACGTTGTTATGGACATTTTTCGGACATTGGGGTCGGGATCGCTCTCAGTAACGTTGGATTTTTCGGGTAAAGCAAATACATTCATCCTCGGAGAGGACAACACGGCAATATGATCTTTTGGTGTCATGATTCAAATAAGGGAATTAGTTAGCTCAGTTTGAATAAATTGCCTTAAGTGGATGAATTAAAATAAATAATGCAAAAATATTCAATGTAAAGTTACTGTAGCTCTATAATATGCAGATAAGCACTAAACAGTAAACTACTTTGGCCTAATCATATCGAGCCAGCGAGCCGCTAAAATTAAATTTACACTAACTTAATTCACCCAAGGCAACAGTGTTGCCATAACTAAATTAAGCTGCCGTGGCGAGCCAGAGTTTACAGTTATATGAGTAGAGGCTAACGTTTGATGACATGGCAACCAGAGTGTCACTGTCAGTAGGCCTATACATACAACAGATAGACTTCACTCCCAGCGAGTATTTAGAAGGGAAGCTCATTATAGTTTGGTTAGAATGTCTGGCTGAATTATTGCAGTATTCACTTGCCATACTCCCTTTCCATCTCACGTCTTCTCATCAACCACCAGTGATTTATGGGAGTCAATATAACACGCCAAACTCACCAAATGTTAACGGAAAGTTCAATATTTTGAAATTCTACACTCCCCGTGGTGGTATTGCTACTAACGGAGTTTACACTTTAATTTGAAATAAATTTACAGTAGATTTAAAATTTGTTCCAATCCAGAAACTGAATTGATTTGTTCAATATTGTCGTGTTTCAAACAAAATCGTATGTTGATATTTTAGACAAACACTATTATAATTATTTATTTATTTAAATAACATCGATTCACGTGATGAGTTTAGCTGGCTAATTGTAATGTCATCGTTAATGGTTCAGTGGTAGTATATTTATAGATGTCAAAATGCATTTAAGCCTTTAGGTCCTCACGATGCATTAAAGCATCATTTTACATCCCTGAAAACAGACTTAATTTTCCTACATCAAAGGGTTTTAGAACGAAATATCCATGAAACTAATTTACCAATACATGACAATTTTCTTTCATTTTTAAACCATATCAAATCATTTTCATCCACTACAAGTCGAGAATTGCGACAGCAATTCGCGGCAATTCATTGGCCCAGCGCGGCGCCAGAAACACCTGATAACACGATACATTGGCCCAATCCTAATGTAATGCAGGGCCACCGTCTGCAACGCTGGGCTAACATTATTCTAACCAAAACACTTTAAGCTCTAATCACTATATTTAATCGTGAATGTATTTTTTCTCGAGAATTTTTAAAAACGAAAGTACTTAACCCAGGGACCTCAAACGTTATAATCCACATGTTCACTGGGACTGGTGTACAGAAATATCAACCGCTTTCCACACACAGCACCCCTCTTTCCCCTAAAAAGGAAATAAACTTAACGGGCCGGCCATAAAAACCTCAAAGATCCAGGAATTGAACACGACACCTCTAAACTCCAGCATATCTGAACTCCAAGGTCTTCCAATCAGCACGGTACATTGGCCCAACGTTGCAGTGTTGTGTCAGCTGCTTGTCTGGTGCCTGTATGCATATGCACTGTTTGACTGTCCAAAAAAGTTTTTCATGTGTGTTTTTGTCGCTTGTGTAGCCATAATGTACCACACTGATAAAGCAGACCTGAGTATATAAAAATTGTTATCTCTGCCGCTGTTGTTCTTGGTGCACACATTGACCCAGTTGTGGTACAAATCGACGCAAATCTCGTGAAGGCATTTAAAAACACCCAACATTGATCAAATATGTTCTAGACGTTGGGCTTGTGTCGCAGCAGGCTATTTTTAACGTTAAAACAACATTGTTGCAATTATTGTAAATGTTTATTAGGTGAGTGAGTGCATATCACGTCGCTTTCTAAATCCACACCTCCTCGTGAAAACGCGACAAAATGAAACCCGAAGTCAGGATTATCATGACTATGGACTACCGAAATATTTTATTCCACTATTTTATCAAATCAGATCATTTTTAACCCTTCCAGCGCGGGGACCGATTTTAGACGTCAGATTCTGACGTCTAAAATCGATCAGCGCACTGTAAGAGTAATATTTTTATAATGACAGTGGAACCACAACATAGGTAGGCCCCTATTCAAATGGGACAGAAAAAGTTAACTAAGACAGTTATGATGATTCCAAATTGAAAAAAATCGTTGTTCTCTTGTTTTATATAATAACATTTCAGCGCTTTGAGGGTTAAAAGCTATGAGACCTCAGGGGGTTAACCCTTTCAGGCCTGAATTTACCACTGTCATCTTCATCCACTACAAGCCGCGAATTGCTGCCGCAATTCTCGACTTGTAGTGGATGAAGATGATTTGATATGGTTTAAAAATTAAAGATAAGTGTCATCTATTGGTAAACCAGTTTCATGGAAATTTTCGTTCTAAAACCCTTAGTTGTGGGAAAATAAAGACTGTTTTCAAGGATGTAAAATGATGCTTTAATGCATCGTGAGGGTTAACATAGTTAAATATAACTTATACTTTTTTATGTCATTTATTAATAATAAAAAAAATTAAAAAAAAATATATATATATATAAAAACATCTATAAAATCTAGCTTTGCAAATGTAGCGTTTAATAAGCAATGAAAAAGTAAAAATGTTAACTACCATTGGAATCTTGTTTAGACCTACCATTGAGATCTGTCGCAATTCTCGACTTGTAGTGGATGAAGATCACTTGAAGTAAGGGAGAGATATACAATGTAGCTAGCAATACTTTAAAGATGATCGGTTTCATTTACTAAACCTGGGCAGAACCAGCAATTAGCAAAAAGAAAAATTATGTTTCATCCCTTTGAAGCCAAGCAAAAAGTAAATTTATTTTAAACCCTTTCAACTCCTAAAATGTGTTAAATTCGGTCCGTTTCCAGGGATGAAGATGATGCTTTGAGGAATCATGTGGGCTTAAATGGTTAAATTCTAACCCCGTTTTAACAAACATAGTAATGACAAAATTCGTGATATAACGAAATATTTTCACGGAACAGATTGACTCCCATACAATCACGTGTATTTTACCTTCGATATCATTTACAACATTCGATTAAAATGAAACCCAAAGCCAGATTTCATGAGAAAATAAAAGATATGGGAGCACACGTTCTTTGTAACCTTTCAATAAGTCATAATAATATTTATGAAGAATAATATGTCAGTTTTAAAAGGGATATTCACAATTTAAATTGTTTTGTTTATACACTATGGCCTGAGCGCCAAATCCATTCACGTATCAGACATAACACCGCCGTAATCACCAGATGTCGCTAGCTGTTCCCCACTCGCTCCAGACTCTCTATCTCGGCATTGTTCAAGGCCAAAAAAGTGAAGCATTTCTGCCTGCTAAAAAACTTCTGAGAAGTCCACGATTCGTGTGGCTATTTATACATACATAGCCCTTTTAGCCCTTTAGCCTTTTCATTGCTATAGCCACAATTATAATCGAAGTTAATCTTTTTAGACGATAAAGTCACTGTTATTGGGAATGAAAATGAGTGTTTAAAGGGACAGCATATGTTCGAATATCAATTTTAGGAATTGTATTTATATGAAGTTATATAACCTTCTTAAACTTACTAAAAATTTAAAACAATTATAAAAAATATTAATAGCACTGAAAAAGTCTTTATTTCCAGGTCGTATATTGTCATGTAACAAAATTATCTGCAGTGTACAACACTTCATACCACAAATACCAATCGTATCCAAAGGTAGGATCAAGACACATGAAATACACTGACGTTAATCACTGGAAAAGACTAAAATATGTTTATTTCCAGGTCGTATATTGCCATGTAAACAGTATGACTGCAGTATACAGCTGTTTAAACCACAAATACCCACCACCTCGAACGGAGAGATCAAAACCTACTCCAGGGCACATGAATAACACTGACGCCAATTACTGTTAATTTGTGTCTGAAAGTGAGGACATGGGGGATTCGCCTGCAGCACCGCTGGGACGAATGCATCAACATATGGCCCAATGCTGTGCTAACATTCAACCATCCTTTAGGTGTACAAATAGTTTGTTGTATTGGGGTATTCTCTGGATTCTTATAACTGTTGATAAAAAATGTTTTTAAAAGTCTGAAAAAAATCGAAATCATGATCTGCGGGATACACTGCTTCATACAAAACAAAATACCAACATTCATGTCATCACACTTTTACGTAGTCCCTTTAAACATTACGATTTGTAAATGTTTGGTCTCAAATTTAACAAGTATGAGTGATTGTCACCACTTGAAGTTGTGGGTCGCGGTAGCGAGACACAACTTCGAAAATATGTTTCATTCTGATCTCCATTCTCCAGCATTTTCTATGCGTAGTAATTAATCAAATAAGCCTATATGTGCTATTTATAGTATTTTTTTCTCATGCTTGATATCAAAGCAACGTAACGCAAGTGAAATGGAAGAAACAGCAGTGCAAACATATTCGATACATAACGCGGACTAATCCATGCATGACTAATCAACTGTAAATAGGAGACAAAGGCATTTATGCGAGCTTTCTCTCTAAGTGGCCTGGATTTGACCACGTGTCGTGCGCCATTGACATCTTCTCATGCGTATGTGTTTACCCCAGTCTAACCAGCCCGGTGTAGTTCCCCATGAGGAAATGGTTACCCCTACTTACCCTACCCCATGAGTGTCTGCTTACCCTCATTTACCCCGCTTTGTACAGCTTAACCCTCCCTATTGTTCCTGAAATGCAAGACATTTATTGCTAAATTTAATTGATTTCCTTCTGCTAGGTTTTTTCTGTGCTTTACGATGCTTCCCAGCCAAGAGGCGGTCACCTAACAGAAATGTCATCAATAAATTAGTATTGTCCTCGAACTATAGCTCGGTGGGATTACATCAATTTCGTTTTTTAATTTTGTAATGCAGATAATAATTTTAATTTTTTCGAAATGTTTAGATTTAATTAAAAACACAACATTTTTTATCAACATTTATAAAATCCAGAAAAAAACCCCAACAAACTATTTTTACACTTAAAGGATGCCAGAATGTTAGCACAGCATTGGGCCACATATTCATGCTGTCGGCCCAGCGTTGGGCAGACAATCGGTGCTGCAGGCGAGTACCCCATTACATATCCTCACTTTCAGACACCAACTAACAGGGATTAACGTCGGAGTAGTTCATGTGCCCTGTAGTATGCTTTGATTGCACCGTCTGAGACTGCGGGTATTTGTAGTTTAAAGTGTTGTCTACTGCAAAAAACTAGTTTTCCCAGTGCTTTTAAACTCTTTATGATTTTTTTTTGTATTCTCAGTTAATATCAGTAGGCTATGTAACTTCATATAAATACAATTTTCAAAATTGACATGTCAACATAAAAATGAAATGAAATGAAATGAATCGGGCTTTAGGCCACCTTTGTGCACATATAGGCTAAACTGGGCCAGGAGAACCTCCTGAGGATGGTGAGATGATTGAGATGACACTGTCCTCCAGACACAGAATTCGAAATTCGAGCCCTGGCGGTCTGAGGCCGAGCACGCTACCTCTCGGACACGGAGGCTCCCCACAATACTAACTTTCACACGTGGATGGGGAAGAAACAATTTTGTTTCTTTCAAACCGCCGAGACCGGGAACCGAACCCCGGACTCTGGCGTGAAAGGCAGCGGTGCTAACCACTACCCTAGGGCCCCCGCCCGACTTTTTAACATATCCCGTCTGTTTGATTACAGATCGTTTGTAATAAATACACGTAGGAATTATACCAGTTAAAACCTTGAATAACTGATTAATCCTTCTAATCTCCTGCATCACCTCCACTTGGAATCAAAACGTCACTAATAAGACAATGTGGCATCTGTGACGCTTTGATTCCAATGCGCCAATTTAGAAGCAAACAAAGAACTCGACGTGATATCCAAACATTCTTCGGATTGTGCAGCGGTACTAAATATTCATGAATCGAGAATCCATACTGAAGGACCTCTTGAGACTGTAGGCTAATACAGAGGAACATGAGACGTTGACCCAATGTTAGGTTAACCTTTTCAGTGCGAGGATCGACATTAGACGTCAGAATCTGACGTATACAGACGTCAGATTCTGAAGTCTAAAGTCGGTCCCCGCGCTGATAGAGTAAAACATTAGTAATTGCCGTGGACCTCTAACATAGGTATTCAAATGAAGAGGTGGGAGCTAACTAAGACATTTATGTTGATTTTACATTGATAAAAATACAGTTTTAATCTCCATGGTTTATACAAAAAATGTATAGAGCTTTAAGGGCTTTTCAGTGCGGGGACCGTCTTCAAAGTCGATCCCCGCACTGAAAGAATAAAACATTTATAATGGCCGGGACCCCTAACACAGGTATTCAAATGAAGTTGAAAGAGCTAACTAAGACATTTATGATGATTTCAAATTGATAAAAATACACTTTTAATTTCCATGGTTTAAACAAAAATATTGTAGGGCTTTAAGTGTTAATGTCGATCCACCATCTGCGACGCTGGCCCAACATTAAGCCAACACTGGGTTAGCGACTCGAGGTTGCTGGACTTGCAGTCAATCCATCCATCTGTCCATAGCAAATATCAGGACAAGACCCCTCCACGTGTTTGTCTCTGGATCATTAAAATATAATTGCTCTTGACACTTTGGGGCCCAGCTCTAAAATAGGCTACGCTTAACCCTTAATGCGTTGAAATATTGTTTATAAAACCAAGAGACCCAAGGTTTTTGTCACTTTTAAATAAATGTCTCAATAAGATCTTTCTGATTCAATTGAATACCTATGTTATGGGTATTACGACCATTATAAATATTCACTTTTTCATTGCGGGGATCGACTTCAGACGTCAGAGTGTGGAGTGTAAGGACGTCATGTTCTGACGTTTAAAGTCTAATGTCTCCACACTGAAATGTGCATTTATTTTATCTCAACCAGTCACTTTTCTTCCTAGTTAACCCTACATGGTATGTTTTGAGTTCAATTAACTCTTTAACCATGTTAACCGCCGGTCCGAATATATTCGTTTTTTTATTATTAGCATAATAACTACTACGTTATAGATAAAATTTGACATCAATCAACAAAATTTCAAAATCTTTGACCTCCATTTTGACAAATCTGAGTAATTTTCACTCACTTGAAGTTGTGAATCCCGTCAGCGTGACACAACTTCAAGTGGGTGAAAATTACAATTTAATAACTTAGTAGTCAACGGGTAATTTAAATGGGCATTTTTTATTATAAAAAGATGCTCTAAGATTTTATTTGATGGATTATTACACTTAGGCAGTCTATTTATTAAAATCTAGTCATTTCATTCCCACCCTGCCACAATATTCTGCACTGAGTATACGTTTATAAAATAATTAAAAGCATACAAACGAGTAATACAGCTTTTGTTCTATGATTTGCATTTTACGGTGATAAAAAACACTGTTGACTAAAGAAACTTTTTGCGAAACAATTTACAATTTTTCATCCCAATCACAGCAGAATTGCCCTTGACAATTTAGATAATAATCCTTTGTATGAGAGGAATTGATTTGGATAAGCACAATGCTTTTCCTGCTTTTGATAAATGTACTCCATGGTTATTTTTTCTGTGTGTGGATAAGTTGTAAAGACAAGTGTCCGAATGAAGACACGCACAGAGACACTTTGTCTTTGTTCTGAGTTACCCTTTGAGTGCCAATCGCGTCTACAGCCGTTTATAACCGTTTTATAAGCCGATCAAATCACAGGTATTAGAAATGAAATGACTGCTTAAACATAAATATTTTAAAAATGTTTGGTATCTAATTAAGCAAATATCAGTAATTTTAACCACTTGAAGTTGTGGATCGCGGTAGCGAGACACAACTTCAAGTGGCTGAAAAATTAAATTATTTAATTTAGCAGGATAAATGTTAACCCTTCAAGTGCTAGCGCGTATAACCGTATTTATCCTTTATATTAGTCCTTTGAACAAGAAAATTCGAAGCAAAAATCAGCTTTAAGCTTGCTATATTGACATATGTTTTGATTTAAATTGTACAAATGTACGTAATTTTTATCTACTTGAAGTTGTGGCTCGCGGTAGCGAGACTTAACTTCAAGTGGGTAAAAATTTAAATTATATAATGTAGAGTATAAACAGAAATATTCGAAGCGGAAATCAGCTTTAAACTTACTATATTGATATAAATATGAGCAATTTTCACCCACTTGAAGTTGTGGGTCGCGGCAGCGAGACACAGCTTCAAGTGGGTAAAAATTGAAATGCTAATTCAATATATATATTCTAATTCAATACATATATTCTAATTCAAATTTATATTACATAATTTAGCGTTTAAAGGGTCGCCACACGTAATGTAGCTAGCAGGTGTCCTGATGTTAGCTAATCATAAAACCCACACTTGATTGTCTGTGTTTGCCAAACGTGAGACATAAAACGACGACTCTCACACTGATAGTGAACAACTTCTTGTCTGTGAAAAAGTGCAATAAAACTAACATTTAAAAAATGAATTATTTCTTTTGATGTTATTGTAGTGTGCTTCATTAATGTATTCTTCACAGATTATCACGATGCCGGAAGAATTTTGTCCTTGGTGCTCATAAATTTGTATTTGCGTCGTGTGTTGTTTATTGCGTCACCTAATTTGCAATAGCTGTGTTCAAAAATTATTTATTTATTATCTGAGAAAGCAAAAAAAAAATAGACTGCTTATAGACGTCAGAATCTGATGTCAACAGCCGCCAATACCTAACGTCTCCTTAGGCTGAAAGGGTGTATCCGCCCCTTTTTAAATTATAGTATAATAATGATATTTATAAAAATAACTTATCTCTTTCAGTGTGGGGACCGACTTTAGACGTCTATAGGCTATAGATTCTGACGTCTATATGGTTATTCTGAATTGATTGTCGATACTTTTCATTCTTTTGAAGCTTCCAATCAACGACAAATATATCTATTTGTTAACAATAAACATGTTAAACACCAACATAATTAAATAATTTTAATTATCATCTACGTACACAAACATATTCAGTCATCATATCCACAGTATACCTTTCAGCATGTATACCATTAAAACCTTCAGGGTTCGCGCTAATTTTACTCTTTCAGTGCGGGGACCGTCTTTATACGTCAGATTCTGACGTCTTCTGACGTCAGATTCTGCCGTGTAAAGACGGTCCCCGCACTATAAGAGTAAAAATATTTAGAATGGTCGTAGACCCATAACATAGGTATTCAAATGAATTAGAAAGAGCTAACGAAGCCATTTATGATGATCTCAAATAAAACAAAAAACTTTGGTCTCCATGGCTTATAAAAATTTAGCGCTTTAAGAGCTAAAGATACTCTGTAAGCATTTTACAAGACACCAAAAGAGATCATACTAGTAAATAATGATCTAGAGATCACACCACATACGTGCTCACTGCCACGTACATTGTGTTTGATGTGACGGACATTTAGTGGGCTCAGTGGTTTATAGCTCTTGTCCTGACGTATTTATGATATATATAAAGACCAAGCGGGGGAGTTTTTAACGTGAAGTACGCGGTTTTCTCTATATATAGCTATGGAGCAGTGGTGATAGAAATTCAAGGGCCTCCAAAGATCGTACTCAATTTTAGACATTATCTGGACGATGCGAACAGTAGCTGTTATGCGTTGTACGCCAAACTGTTGAAAGTCCATCCGTACCCTCATCTGTACCCTCATCTGTACCCTCATGAGAATGTTAAATGTTTTGGGGGGAAAATGTTCCTTATGGAGAGATCTTATAAAAATGTACACGTACATGCTCAGAGGACCAGTGTGCTAGCTTTACTCCGCTAAATATTTTGTATATCAAAGGTTTTTTCAATTTGAAATCATCATAATTATAAACGTCTTAGCTCTTTTCGCTCCATTTGATATTTCTCTACCTGGCGGACATAGCTAGTCATAGCTGGATCGCCTTCAGATGTCAGAATATGACTCTATAGACGTTAGATTCTCACTTCTAAAGCCATTCTACGAAAAAGTTAATAATCTGAGTATTTTCAACAGCATTTAGGCTGTGGCTCGTAGTAACGAGACACAGCTTCATGAAGGTAATGATTCTTATATTTTGTCGCAATATATAGAGCGTTACGGTTCAACCCTAGCCCAGTAATATATAAGACTGAGTGTGGTGTCCCATTGGCCAGTTCGACCCTATCATCTCTACAATGTACAATCAAGCTCTTGGTACAATATTCTATATTACGGAAAGGGTCTTATTGTCGCTCCATGGTCCATAGAGAGTTAATACACGAGAGATCCGTTTAATTATTGGATGTAAACGAAATGCACCGGGTGGCTGTATCACTGAGCGGAAATATGGTATAATCACTCTAATTATTGCTCAGATGTCGTATAAACTTCCCGCATATTCAGTTTGTCATCGAGAAGTGATATATGACGAGGTCAGCGGATCCGTACGACAGTTTGTTCCGGTTCAGGATTGTACGCACTGTCATTGTTCTGTATGGATCTTCCCATATAGTTATCGTGTATTACTTCACTAACATTGGTGAAGTAATACATGCTAAATACGGTCGAAATCCATAAAAAATAATAATGGATTTTTGTTCAGCTAGGTCCGTATATTAAATATGTTTGCATGAAATTTCAAACCAACAAATTATCACTGGTAATATTTTATGGTTATTTAGTTTCTACTTTCTCTATTTTCGGTCATTCGAAGTGACACATTACGTTAGAAAATCGAACTTGTATCGAATAAAAAACTCTAAATGAACATTTACAGGACGAACATGATTTTGCCTCATTGGAATTAATATTTTCAAGTCTTTTTTGCAAAAAATTGACTTTTAGTATTTTAAGAATTGTTATTTTAATATTTTAAGAATTGTTATTCTAATATTATTGATCCTAGTGTCTGCTATTAAATGTAGTTTACCAACTTTAAAACTCTTTGGTGTTTATAGAAAATATTGTATTTATGAGATAACTCATGGTTTTCCATTAATGTCAATTTATAGTTTACTCAAGAGCCCAGCTGCTGTAAAGTATGGTGCGCGTAGGTTGTCTAGGTACTAAAACTTATTCTACTGGATCAGTCAAGTGTTGTTGAATGATGGCTTGTCAATACATAGGACATCATCACATTATACCAATCATGCCAAGAATGGTACGCTGATACAGCTACATATAATACATGTAGCACTAAGAGGGTATTCTTATAATTGTAGATTACACCTGTATTTTGACGTACTGAAAAAATAGAATATTTATAATGGCCGTGGACCCATTACATAGGCATTCTAATAAAGCCGAAAGAGATAACTTATCCTTTTATGATGATTTCAAATTGAAAAATAACGTTGGTCTTGTTGTCATTTGGTAACGTTGTCATTTTTTATTCAGTGAATGTTCGATAATATGCCAATTGGTGCATAAATGCATAATCAATGATCAATTTGGTTGATTATCACCTTAAACTCTCTGGGTGACATCAGTAAATCAAATCAACGTGGGAGGCATTTACCGATTGACAAAAAAATCAAATACACGTTTAAAGCGTCCTTTTTTTAATTTATCATGTTTGCAATTTTTATTTTCAAAAATAATGTGCTGCATGATACATACATGAGACAAGGGAGCAAATACGGCATAAAGATCAATACGAAACTAGATACCACAAAGTTTTCATATTTTAAATATTTTCTACAGAACTTTTATAAATCGAAAAATATCTTCCCTCTATTAGTTCTGCTTAGATGTATCAACATACCTTAAAAGAGACTGATTATGTATTATTATACTTTATAGCAGCACAGTATACAAAAAATTAGAAAATT
Organism: Flabesymbios commensalis; assembly: GCA_964017125.1. Taxonomy (NCBI): domain Eukaryota; kingdom Metazoa; phylum Annelida; class Polychaeta; order Terebellida; family Flabelligeridae; genus Flabesymbios; species Flabesymbios commensalis. The sequence continues at coordinate 9,661,857 of OZ024906.1, forward strand.
ACAATTTGAAAACGTTAGATCTTTGCACTGAAAGGGTGTGAGGTGAGACTGACTTTATGACAGGATTAGTGTTCTCGCTGTGGGTGGTCCGAACTATTACTGACAAGCACCCTTTACTTCCCATCGGAATAATATAATGGAGACGTTTAGAAGAAGAAACAAACACAAATATACGTCTGTCATGGTTTTCGTATTTGCTTTAAAAAAGAGGTTTTCGCACAGTGGAAACACTGCCCGGAGGGAAAAAAACCGACATTCATAAACTTGAATAAAACTACAAACGATATTTATATTTAAGTGTCGTGAATTCCAATTGACTTCCCCATCATCACTCTGTTGTGGTCTTTGCCGTTAATATAACGACAGTATTAAGTGTTCCTTAGATTTGAGTGACTTGCTTCTGAATAAAATGGTCTAGGCTCTTCAGCTATTAATAATAAAGTAAATATTTATAATGTCCGTTAGATTATGAGTGTCTAAAATGCAAATTGTCCAAAAAGATGATGCTTTCAGAGTGTAGAAGGTCAATATAAATGATGACAATATGGTGAGAGCTTAAACACATAATGTCTGGTGCAGTAAAACGGTCATATAACCAGGTCATGGGACGATAATCGTCATCTAGTTGACCTAGATTACACAATTCTGATTGGTCGAGATGGCTATCTCGACCAATCTGAATACATGAATCTAGGTCAACTTTCTTGAATGTCGGAGGCTGTGGATGCTGGTGCTCTGGAGAAATCATCTCACAGATTGAAAAACAATCCACTGTTCATGAGGTAAAAAAAAAAATTGGAAATGGCTACTTATTCTGCGGATAGATTTGGTCTAATCTGGAAGGTAGGGTCACGTGAAACGTCATTGCACTTGTCTTGGTTTATTTTATAAGAATTACAAACAGTACATGTATATCTCCTGTATAAGTGGGATATTAGTTCTTACATTTTAAGATTGTATGTGTCGATGAAAGAGACAACTATATATTAGCTGAGCTATAAGTGACTATATATTTGTTTTTCTGTGTTTCATACTATTTATTGTATTTAGCTAAGTCTTATAATTTATCAATTCGACCAAGGATACTACGACACATGGGTTCTAGTATCATTGATTCGACAGAACTCAAATGAAGCCTTTGCCATTGGATATCCTATGGAGCATTTCAGCAACATCTTGCGATTTGTATTGACATTTTGTATTTAGGTTGTTCAAATATTTTCAAGCTAATTTTCAGCACATAATTATACAGTGAATAATTCATAGTTTGGTTCTCAGCTTTGCATATATTGAAGATCAAAGTGTTTTGATATGTGATCGAGTAAAAAGTGTAGTAATAATATTTGGAGTGGCATAATATTCGATATATCGTAATGGAATTTAGTACAGTGTATCGAAACTTAAAGCAAGACTAACAAATGTTATGTAAAAATAAAAATAAATGGCTTGTGTGTCTTGTGTGTTTAGCAATGCAAAATAATTTAATAAGAAAAATCGAAATAAATTCCTGTTTGAAAAGTTATGCAAACTTTCACTAAATGTCCACAGTGTCTATATACAATGTGTGAATATGAATTCAATAGAGAAGAGCGTCGCAAATTATACCGAATAAATCAAATTAAACCACTGTTATTGGGAATGACTATTTAAACATCCAGATTTATAATTGTTTGGTCTGAAATTAAACAAATATTAGTAATTGTCAACCACTTGAGGTTGTGGATCGCGGTAACGAGACACAACTTCAAGTGGTTGTCAATTTAAATAAATTAACTTAGCAGGATAAGGGTTAACCCTTTCGCTGCTGAATTGTTGTGTGTATTTTACAGTCATTTGAAGCTGGAATTACTAACGCAATTTCCAGCTTCAAATTACGAAAAATAATCCCAGTTTTGAAAAGTAGACATAAATCATTTCGTCAATTTCAGTCACATTTATTGTGTTTGAAAAATGATTGATACAGCATATATACGGTCGTAGCAGCACAAGGGTTAACCCTAAAGGCGCTGAAATATTGTTATACAAACCAAGAGAGCAAAGGGTTATTTTGAATTTAATATCACCATAAATGACTTAGTTAGCTTCATTTGAATACCTATGTTATTGGTCTACGCCATTATAAATATTTTATTCTTTCAGTGCGGGGATCCAATTTAGACGTCAGAATCTGACGTCTTTAGACGTCAAAGTCGGTCCCCGCATTGAAAGGGATAAGAAGAATGTCATGTCTTAAAAATGTACACATACGCTCCTAGTAGCACAAGGGTTAACAATCGTCATGTCTTCTTCCGTTTTAAGTTAATAAGTTCGGGAATATTTTTCTGACATGAAATAAAACATTCTCAATTGTGGGCAAAATTAATATCATTTATCATGTTTATCATGTTTATGGGATGAAAAACAGAACACAGTGTTTTCGTTGAATGAAACGTGATATGTTATTTCGTGTAGTTTATTCAGTGGGCATTTCACCATGTTTATGAATGAGTGGACAATCCTGGACTACGTGACTGACAATCCCAGCGTGAAGCAGGGGCGGGTCCAGAAAGGGGGAGGGGGTCCTGACCCCCTTTTAAAAAAATTAATATCCATCGGTCAGAATCGCCAAAACATCGATATTTGTCACTCACAATTTAGAATGTCAAGCCTCCAGGGTTCAAATTTCGAATCCTGTGTATCGATGGCAGTGCCGATGTTTTATATATTAAATATATTTTTTTTAATGTGCTAAGGCTCTGAAATTTTTTTGTATAAATCATGGAGACCAAAGTCAAGTGTGTTTTTCAGTTTTCAATTAACATGAATGTCTTAGTTAGCTTTTCTCCCTTCTTTTAAATACCGATGTTATGTACTGTACGGCCAGTGTAAATTTTGAATTATTTCATTGCGGGATCGACGTCTAAAGTCGGTCCCCGTACTGAACGGGCTAAAGATTCACATGGGATGAAAATAGCAGCTGTTTTTATAAATCCTCTGGTATTTGATGGCTGAGTGAACCATTCTGGACAGAGAGCTGGACCAGCGTGATCCAACAGGAACCTGCGACTGCTTACCTAATAAGGCCATATATCAGAGCGGTGAGGTCAAAGGTCACGTGGTTAGGTCAGGAGTCATCAGTGCTTGCCCAGCCACTAGCAGGGTTTACGACCTGGGTCTCATGTTCACTGTAAATAGATCGGCAGGCTGCAGGGGCAGAACCAGAGTGGGTGAGTGAGTGAGTGAGTGAGTGAGTGAGTGAGTGAGTGAGTGAGTGAGTGAGTGAGTGAGTGGGTGAGTGAGTGAGTGAGTGAGTGAGTGAGTGAGTGAGTGAGTGAGTGAGTGAGTGAGTGAGTGAGTGAGTGAGTGAGTGAGTGAGTGAGTGAGTGAGTGAGTGAGTGAGTGAGTGAGTGAGTGAGTGAGTGAGTCATTCATCCATTCATCCATTCATCCATTCATCCATTCGGTCGGTCGGTCGGTCGGTCGGTCGGTCGGTCGGTCGGTCGGTCGGTCGGTCGGTCGGTCGGTCGGTCGGTCGGTCGGTCGGTCGGTCGGTCGGTCGGTCGGTCGGTCGGTCGGTCGGTCGGTCGGTCGGTCGGTCGGTCGGTCGGTCGGTCGGTCGGTCAGTCAGTCAGTCAGTCAGTATGCCAATTTACAAGAAACAAGAAGCCCCTTGCTAAATTGTTTCTCGAAGTAAAGAAAAGAGAAGCATACATACCATGAGATGCCTGACCGACGGCAGCTGGTAGAGGATAATCTAATATGTGGTCAGATTGGGGGGGGGGGGGGGTGTCCTGAGAAATATAGCTACCCTGAAATACAACCTTGCAATTTTTTCTGAATTGAATCGGAATAATTCCCGCAAAATGTAGTGATCCTAACGAAATGTATGTCATTTTTTCGAGGTATTAAAATATCATAATCACTTGATATGATACTTTATTTATTTCATGTGAATGTTGTATGTTGTGTATTTCTTATCATTATTTCATATCATTATTAATCCCAACAGCACCGGGACCGTCTTTAGACGTCAGATTCTGACGTCCAAAGTCGATTCCCGCACTATAAGAGTAAAAATATTTATAATGGCCGTAGACCCATAACACAGGTATTCAAATGAACCGTAAAGAGCTAATTAACACATTTATGATGATATCAAACAAAAAAAACTTGGTCTCCATAGTTTATACAAACATATTTCAGCGTTTCTAGGGTTAAATATATTCGATATTATTCTTATCTGATCCAGGAAACATCCTGTCATATTCTGTGGCAGGGGAATATTTATACATTCGTCTCCAAACTGGCGATCATGCCCTGTGAGGTCACTCAGTGCAATGTCTGGGCGGCCTTTCATCAAACACAAAAACTGGGATGATGGGTCAAAAAAAGCGCTGAAATATGTTCCTATAAACCATGGTAACCATGGGTTTTTCAATGTGAAAGCATTGTGAAACAATCGTAAATGTCTTAGTTGGCTCTTTCCGATTCATTTGAATACCTCTGTTATGGGTCTACGGCCATTATTATTATTATTATTCTTTCAGTGCGGGGACCGTCTTTATACGTCAGAATCTGACGTCTATAGACGTCAGATTCTGACGTCTATAGACGTGAGTTAAAACGTTAACCCCTAAAATCTGATGTTGGTTTAATGTCGGGCCAGCATTATAGAAGCTGGGCCAGCATGAAACCAACATTGGGTCAACGTGTTGTGTATGGTGAGCCGAAACGTTGGCCGATGATGGTTTAATATTGGGCCAGCGTTGAAAACCGTGGGCCAGCATTAAATCAACGTTGATTCAACATGTAGTGCTTGCTCAGCTGATTCTTTGTCCGGTCGCCAGAGGCCGTGTCTGTGGTTGTTAGTGTATGTTCTAACCGCCAGACGTCGCCTCAGTTGATTAATAAAGCCTAGGTAATCACATCAGGCGATCTGTGGACAATTATACTTATTTCTAATCTACACACATAACCTGTTATGTCCCATAGCAGTCATTATCAGCCAACCTTTATTGTAGTCACACCATTACTGCCACACATGCCGATAAATAGGAGACTATTTCAGAGCAGGACCCCATCTCTAAACAGTGCAGAAATGATAGATTAAAACTGGCCCAGCATCGCAGAAAGTGGGCCAACATTAACCCTTAAACATGTTAAAGCACCGAAATATTTTTGCATAAACCCAGGAGACCAATTTGAAACTGAAATTTTAATATAGAGTAAAATATTGCAAAACAGAGCTTATGCCAGGAAACACGAGTATTTTTACTGAGGGAGTGTAGGCCCATCCAGCATTGGGTGAGTATATCGTGAGTACGGTTTACATTTTAGCCCGGTTACATTTTACATGCTGCACCCGGCCACCATGATTTACTGCCCAGTGTTGAATGGATGTTGGCCCACCGCCGGCGACGGTGGACAAGCATTGAGCCAGCATTGGGTCAGTTTCGTGCAGACTTGTAGTGCACTGCGGCCTGGGACTCGCATGTTCGACACAACATCCTTCCCTAGTTATTGCGTTATTTAATTGTATATTGTAACCAAATAAGTTGAATTGAATTAGCTCTATTTTATAAGTGCTGCATTATTCATCATTACTCTTTGGTTTTATATAGCTTTATATTATTATCATGTAATTAATAACGAATACCTGCAGGAAGCATGTAGCCAAGCAATCATCAATATTGCAGTGATCTTACACTATAAGATATATAGATTTGATTGATTGAGAGCCCTGGTCTGTTTGAAGATGATTTAGTCATCAATTATATCCTGATTTGGTCATTAATTGCTTCCTTTGTAGAAGGAATATCAGCAATACGTTGACCTTGACCTTCTTAACTATAAAGTGAACCGTGACCTTGTAAGGAGATTTTCTAGTTGATCAGGTAACTGGCCGCAAATTCCCTCATAGTTAATATAAATGAAGCAAAATGAATGCGCTGTGGTGCATTCTTGTGGAATATCATAAAGGAAAGTACAAAGTATTTTGCTCACAATCTTTACGTGATACTTGCAATCGTAAGGTTAAAGGTCAGATAGATGCGACGCTACGGTTGTGGTTTGAATAGTGAAGGTCAGTGCTCATTTTTATCATACACTTATCGCAATATACCATACTCAACTTTTGATACCCGAATAATTTGTAGATAATAATTATGATAATAATGTCATTTACCTGTTTATATCTTATTAGGCCTTAAAACGCTGAAATATTTTTATACAAACCATAGAAATCAAAGGGGTTTTTTCAATTTAAAGTCGTCATGTCTTAGTTAACTCTTTCTGCCTCATTTGAATACGATGTTATGGGTCTATGGCCGTTATAAATATTTTACTGTTTCAGTCCTCGGGGTTCAACTTTCACGTTGGATGTCATAATCTGACGTCCATTGACTTCAGATTCTGCCGTCTAAAGTTGGTCCTCGAACTGGAAGAATTAAGTTGACTGTGTATCATTGAAATTATAAACCATAAAACATTAGCTTTTCTGCACTTCATTTTTTTTCCGGTGATTTGTCATTTTAGTTTGCGATGATGCAGCATACCTTTTTTGGGTGGTTTTAGAATCTGAGAATGGAGCAGACCTATTCATTTCAGTGTACGAAAGTCCAATAATGAATGCCTATCCCTTTTAATGTCGTAGATGTTGTCAGAAACATTATTTCTTTAAGCGTTGACATATTTTGTTGTACAAACCATGGAGAACAAAGGGTTTTTTCAATTTGAAATCATCATAAATGCCGTAGTTTGCTCTTTCTGCTTCATTTGAATACCTATAATGCTATAGGTTTACGGCCATTATATATATTTTTTACTCGACATTAGACGTCATAATCTGAAGTCTAAAGTCGATCCCCACACTGTAAGGGTTGATGTCGCAGATGTTCTCAGAAACAGTAAAGGAGAATAAGGTTTCTTCATAATACGAATATAGTAAGCTCCCCCGTGGGTACTCATAATTATACGTATTCTGTTTCCATAAGAATTAGTATGGACGTCACAGGGGAAATGAGTCACAGGAAATAGGACAGAACCTGACGTGGCACTTCTCGACAAATCTCGTTATCATCATGGCCGCCACGAGACCAGCCGCCATTTTACTTCCGCGTCTGGAGTGTTTAACCCTCAGTGCTGGTTTACACAAAGTGAAATATATGGCAAAATCGCGAAGCAAATTGAACAAATTGTACCATCAACAAAATTTATCGAATTATTATAGCCTTTAAAATTACCCAGTAATAGGTTATGCCCTGTGGGCATGCCAATTACACACCTTGAAATGGCAGACCATACTGCAAATACTGTCAAGGGTAAATTAAAATTGAATAATAAGCAAGTTTTTCCAAAGCTTTAAAGCAATCCTTATTGATCGACTTGAAGTTGTGGGTAACTGTAACGAAGCACAACTGTATCTAAATGATCAGAATTTATACAACACTTTAAATAATGAATAAATGAATAAATAATTTAAAGAATGAATAAATAACTAAATGAATGAACAAATAAGTACAACACTGATTTATTATGAAAATGGACGTGAAAAACATGTTGCTTCTCTGTCTACCAGAGTGGGGCGAACCTGCAACCTCCGGCGTGACATACCAGCCCCCGCTCGTAAAGTGTTACACAGGAACCACTGCTGATTGAATCGACCTTGACCTTGACCTTGTCTTAGTGGATCTCCATTGGCATCAGGTGGTGTTTTGTCGTTGTAGAGTAAAGCTTGTCAAAATCTGCGTCCATTGAGACAGTCCTCCTAACACGTTAACAAGTCGACACACCTGAGGTATTGACCCAATGTTGGTTTATTGTTGGGCCAGCGTCGTAGACAAAACACTCGGTCAATGTCCAGTGCTTGCTGGGTAGGCTGACAAATAAAAGCGGATCATGCATGCCTGGGAGAACGAGGGGTTTCACACAAAAAAGAACTTTCGTATTCTTTAGCTCAGATAAAAAATAAGATGAATATATTTCTCAAACATCAATGATTTACAATAACGATTGTGTAAAACCTATATTTCACTTGGGAAAAACATTTATACATGAGACTTATCTCGTCCATTTAACCCTTGCAGCGCGGGTACAGTCTTTAGATGTCAGAATCTGACGTCAGTAGACGTCAGATTATGACGTCTAAGGTTGGTCCCCGCACTGAAAAAGTAAAATATTTATAATGGCAGTGAATCCTCACCATATGTATTCAAATGAAGCGCAATGAGGTAACTTGGACATTTATGATGATTTCAAATTCAAAAACCCTTTGGTCTCCATGGTTTATACAACAATAATTCAGCGTTGAAAGGGTTAAAAGAGTATCAGAACCAGAGTGTCAGTAACTGGGGTTGACCCATTCAAGCCTGAATTTACCATTTTCATCTTCATCCACTACAAACCGCGAATTGCTGTCGCAATTCTCGACTTGTAGTGGATGAAGATGACTTGAAGTGGGTGGGAAATGAAAAAAAACAAAACCTTATTACTAAAACAGTTCCATAAAAACAATCGTTCAAAGACCACTAGGTTTTAGGAAATTAAATCATTTTTCAGAGATGCAAAATGATGCTTTGGTGCATCGTGAGGGTTTAAAGGGTTAAACAAGGGTTCTACACTTCACACTGAACCGACCAACCACCTCCACACTGAAGTGTTTGATTTTTCCGTATACCATCCTATATTTAACGAAAAATCACAAGCACGCACATTTTTCACAACCATTAGCATTACCTTATTTTAATTCACCTTGACATCTATAATAATGTCGTAATTCCCCAATGGAATGAAAATGATATAATTTTATAAATTACTGAACCCTTTAAACCCTAGCGATGCATCAGTGCATAATTTTTTATATCTCAAGACTCACTTAATTTCTTATATCTATAGGGCTTCAGAACGAAATTCTTCGTGGAACTGTTTTAATAATATTCAATATTTTTCATTTGCCTACACTTCAAATCATATCTTCATTCACTACAAGCAATTCGTGACTTGTGGTGGATGAAGATTACAATGATAAATTCAGGCTTGAAAGGACATAATATATTGTGTGACAGCTCATAAAATCCTGATAAATTAAATTACTTTTTTATACTTAAGGCTGGAAAATTTAAGATTTACTGAATTGACCAAGCTAGACACTTTCGCGCATCTAATAATAATATAAGCTCGGATACCTTGACTGCACTAAGTGCGGTTTCATTACCTGCTATAAATGACCCCCCCCCCCCCCCTCCCAATGTACCACGAACAATACGTCTGGCCAAGTGAGTGGTGACCACGAAGTAGAACTTGTTAACATGTTCGATATAAATCAATTACATTAGGCTCAGACTCTGGTCTCAGGTTTATGTGATAGAAGTCTGACTAGAATGACTCCTCATATAACAGATATATTACACCCTTTACTGACATCATTGTGAGGTTTTTTAAATCAAGTGCCGTTAATTCTGAGAGAACAATCAAGTTGTACTGATAAACCAACCAACTAACCAACCAGGCAGCCAGCCAACCATCACGCCAACCAACCAACCAACCAACCAACCAACCAACCAACCAACCAACCAACCAACCAACCAACCAACCAACCAACCAACCAACCAACCAACCAACCAACCAACCAACCAACCAACCAACTAGCCAACCAACCAACCAACCAACCAACCAACCAACCAACCAACCAACCAACCAACCAACCAACCAACCAACCAACCAACCAACCAACCAACCAACCAACCAACCAACCAGCCAGCCAACTAACCAACCAACCAACCAGCCAACCAACCAACCAACCAACCAGCCAACCAACCAACCAGCCAACCAACCAACCAACCAACCAACCAGCCAACCAGCCAACCAAACAACCAACCAACCAACCAACCAACCGATCGACCAGCCAACCAACCAGCCAACCAACCAACCAACCAACCAACCAACCAACCAACCAACCAACCAACCAACCAGCCAACCAACCAACCAACCAGCCAGCCAACTAACCAACCAATCAACCAGCCAACCAACCAACCAACCAACCAACCAACCAACCAACCAGCCAACCAACCAACCAACCAACCAACCAACCAACCAACCAACCAACCAGCCAGCCAACTAACCAACCAACCAACCAGCCAACCAACCAACCAACCAACCAGCCAACCAACCAACCAACCAACCAACCAACCAACCAACCAGCCAACCAGCCAACCAACCAACCAACCAACCAACCAACCAACCGATCGACCAACCAACCAACCAACCAACCAACCAACCAACCAACCAACCAACCAACCAACCAACCAACCAACCAACCAACCAACCAACCAACCAACCAACCAACCAACCAACCAACCAACCTCGTCCCTCGCCGATAGCTCAATGGTAGAGCACCCCCGTACATAGGGGGTAGGTCAGTGGTTCGAGTCCACCTTGGCTTGGGACATTTTTCAGACACTACAAAATTTGATTCTATCTGGAAAACTCGGCTAATAAAGTCAGAGTAGTGATATGGCATTTAAATATGTCTTCAACGCATTAATGAATTCTGAAGTGAGCCTTAATGGTTCGAGTCCACCTTGTCGGAAGTGAGCCTTAAAGGTTATTGGGGGACTCTAGACTCTAGAGTTATATATAAAAGTCATATATGACATAAAAAAATAAGGGCACGTCAAGGGTTCGAACCCAGGACGGTCACCCCCCAAAAATTAGGATGAGGCCTAAGTTGGTTGCTCAACCTGGTTGATTCAGCAGAGTGGTTTGTGCTCGGTACACTCAGTAGGTACGATTAGTCGCATTCGGCCTTAAGGATTATGATGTGGGTGGCAGGATGCTTCACGAATGAGTATAACCCTCAGTGGTACCTTCTGGACAGTGCTAGGGAGCCACGGGTTTACATCCAACCTGAAGACCCTGGTTCCCGCCCCGTTGGTTAGTTAGCCCATAACTAACTAACTAACACTAACTAAAATAACTAACTCCGCCAGATCCGTTGGGGCAGGTGGAATTCCTGCTGCTTAAATACCTTGAAAAGCTGAGGTTTACCTGCTGAGTCTACTGGGCATGAGCCACGTTGCAGATGGGAGTTTCCAATAGCCTAATTGTAATGGTGTCTGAGAAGTGTCCTGTGAGTCAGGCCAAGGAGGTCCTTGTCCCTCGCCGATAGCTCAATGGTAGAGCACCCCCGTACGTAGGAGGAAGGTCGGTGGTTCGAGTCCACCTTGGCTTGGGACATTTTTCAGACACCACAAAATTTGATTCTATCTGGAAAACTCGGCTGATAAAGTCAGAGTAGTGATATGTCATTTAAATATGTCCATCAACGCATTAATGAATTCTGAAGAGAGCCTTAATGGTTCGAGTCCACCTTGTCGGAAGTGAGCCTCAAAGGTTATTGGGGGACTCTAGACTCTAGAGTTATATATAAAAGTCATATATGACATAAAAAATAAGGGCACGTCAAGGGTTCGAACCCAGGACGGTCACCCCCAAAAAATTAGGATGAGGCCTAAGTTGGTTGCTCAACCTGTTTGATTCAGCAGAGTGGTTTGTGCTCGGTAGACTCAGTAGGTACGATTAGTCGCATTCGGCCTTAAGGATTATGATGTGGGTGGCAGGATGCTTCACGAATGAGTATAACCCTGAGTGGTACCTTCTGGACAGTGCTAGGGAGCCACGGGTTTACATCCAACCTGAAGACCCTGGTTCCCGCCCCGTTGGTTAGTTAGCCCATAACTAACTAACTAACACTAACTAAAATAACTAACTCCGCCAGATCCGTTGGGGCAGGTAGAATTCCTGCTGCTTAAATACCTTGAAAAGCTGAGGTTTACCTGCTGAGTCTACTGGGCATGAGCCACGTTGCAGATGGGAGTTTCCAATAGTCTAATTGTAATGGGAGCACCCCCGTACGTAGGGGGAAGGTCGGTGGTTCGAGTCCACCTTGGCTTGGGACATTTTTCAGACACCACAAAATTTGTTTCTATCTGGAAAACTCGGCTGATAAAGTCAGAGTAGTGATATGTCATTTAAATATGTCCATCAACGCATTAATGAATTCTGAAGAGAGCCTTAATGGTTCGAGTCCACCTTGTCGGAAGTGAGCCTCAAAGGTTATTGGGGGACTCTAGACTCTAGAGTTATATGTAAAAGTCATATATGACATAAAAAAATAAGGGCACGTCAAGGGTTCGAACCCAGGACGGTCACCCCCCGAAAATTAGGATGAGGCCTAAGTTGGTTGCTTAACCTGGTTGATTCAGCAGAGTGGTTTGTGCTCGGTAGACTCAGTAGGTACGATTAGTCGCATTCGGCCTTAAGGATTATGATGTGGGTGGCAGGATGCTTCATGAATGAGTATAACCCTCAGTGGTACCTTCTGGACAGTGCTAGGGAGCCACGGGTTTACATCCAACCTGAAGACCCCTGGTTCCCGCCCCGTTGGTTAGTTAGCCCATAACTAACTAACTAACACTAACTAAAACAACCAACCAACCAACCAACCAACCAACCAACCAACCAACCAACCAACCAACCAACCAACCAACCAACCAACCAACCAACCAACCAACCAACCAACCAACCAACCAACCAATAAATCAATAAATGAATAAGCAATCACAAGCAATCATCCAACAAACAAACCAGCCATGCAACCAACCAAGCAGCCAACCGAATAAACGACCGACCGACCGACCGAGCGGCCAACCTAACATCCAACCAGCCGGCCTGCCAATCGCCCACCGATTGTCCGACCGACCAAACGACCGAAGGACCGACCGACCAATCATATATAATATAATAAACCAAAATAATCAGGCGAATCATTCAATTAGTGCATCGATATATATTGATCGAGCGATCCATGATGACAACTCAATGTAACACAATGATACTTTAAGAGGCCCTGATACTGCAAATGTTAGTTTGAATGGGTGAGGAGAGATAACACAGTCAACGAGAGAAATAAAACGCCACGATCTCAGCAACCTTGAGATAATCTGCCCGATCACTATTATAAATTAACCCCTCTCCTGCTGGGTCGGCTTCAATGCTAATAAAATTACACTAAAATTACCCAGCAGACACAAGATGTTCAATCAATGCTGGTTTAACGTTGGTTCAACGTCGTAGACGGTGGACCAACGTTAGACCAATATTGATTCAACATATTGTGTCTGCTGGGTAAAGATTAATTAATTAATTTAATTTTGGGCGATGCCTATGTTTCATAAATCGAAATATTTTTCATGAAATGAAGCTGGAAATTGCGTTAGGAATTCCAGCTTTATTTGAATAAAAATATAAATTAATAATTCAGTAGCACACGGGCTCATTTGAGTCTAAGAATCTATATTTCCGACCAGCATAGCATACAAGAACGAGCGCGTGTTTCCTCTGGCCTAAAACGTGTCGATGTTTTATTACGAGTCTGGTTGAAGTACTGTGCTGGTTGCGGGACATACTCCATTCTAACTCTATATGCCTATATAGTGTAAAGAGACGATTACTACCAAATATGTCTCTGGTACGTAAAAGGTGTCAGAGATTAACCATATAGGTCTGTCTGCGGTTATACTTGTGTGACACTGTTTAACCCTTTCAGCGCGGGTACCGACTTTAGACATGGACGTCTAAAATCGATCCCCGCGCTGAAATAATTAAAAATATATAATGGCCGTAGACCCATAACATAGATATTCAAATGAAGCGGTAAAAGCAAATTAAAAAAAAATAAAAAGAAACTTTGATCGCTATGGTTTGTACAAAATATATCAGCGTAACCTTTCATGACATCATTGTGTTAAAGTTGGGGTATTTCTGTCGCAAATATGACCAGATACAATATTATATATGGTTTATTCATTCACCTCGGGCGATCATAGGCTATTTTATATATTATTATTCGGACATTTTTGTTCAAAATACGAGTATTTCATATTTTTTGCTGGTTTAAATTGCGTCATGGATATTGGTTTTAAATGGATGGAAAATAGTAGATGGCTTCGTAAAGTATTTTTTATTGAATTGCGGAGTTTATACCGTCTCAATGTACAGTACTGACATACATTTTTAGTCCAGTTGCTGCTCTTATATGTTCAATGGGGACCTAGAAATTATGAGAAGTGTAAGATGTTTCGACTGATTCATATTATTATGATGTCACTGAGCAAAATTAGGTTTGTTGCCCAAGTGGCAACTTTGGGCAACTTTTTTTATTAGCATAATTAAAATAATTAGCATAATCGGCTCCATCTGCATTATGATTCATGGTAAAATGTTACTTTTGAACCAGTGGCTGCAGAAGAATGGCCAATATCAAACTTGTGTTTAGGTCAGATTAAAAAAAAATCACTTCTGATCTTATATTTATCCTCTGCCTCGCCAGTAAAAGTTTTTCCTCCGTCCGTCCGGCCATCCGTCCGTCGTGCCTTCCATCCATCACTAGCCTTGGCTAATCGATATATCAATAACTGTTCCAGCTACAGTGTATCAGCTGCATTTGTAGCTGACGAATATCACGTTGAAATTCTAACATGGGCGACCTTGACCTTTTTTTGCAGATCGTACAGGTCAAAGGTCACGCTTGCCTTATTTTCTATCGATATATAAACCGCTCGAGTTTCAGTGTCCCAGTCTGCACCACTGGTGTATCTGCTGAATATCGCGATCAAGTTGAGATACAGGCGATTTTTACATATTTTTATGACAATAGGTGACGACTAAAGGTCAAGGTCAATGCTATATGATTTTATCAAATTGATATTTAAACAACAAATGCGAGTCTGCTGTATTGTGGTCCAGTCGGTCCAGTGTTTCAGAGCTTCAAGATTAACTTATTATTTTAGCTACAGGTCATGATTAAAGGTATATTATCGCGTAAAATGTTTGTATTCAATAATACACCTTAAGTTATAGTGAGACCTATCATAATGGTGGGAGCCAGATGGATTGTGAAAAACATTAAATTTAAAAAGTTTTACACCTGAAAAATAGATAAACATGAATAAAAATTTGAATACATGACATTCAAAAATTAGTTTTATCTGATACTCTAGCTGACTGTATTTTTGATGACTTATTTTGAATTTTGTATTTAATTTCTGTTATTTTTTAAATATATACTCCAATACAGTATCATTTACCATCAAATTTTAAAAGTATTTTTTTTAGTATATTCTAGATCAACACCACTTAGAATAAATAAATCTGTCCTGCTGATAGGCCTGTAAATCCATAAATAAGATTGGTAAAAGGTGGACGATAGTAGGTCATGTAAACGATTATTAAAAAAATCGGCCAGCTATAAATATACCATTAATAAAACGGGTGACGTCGATTTATTATGGAAGGTGTTTAACACACCTTTTTGAATCATATTGTATAAATTACAGGTGATGAGAGTGTTTATCTAGCTCCCAATATTATGACATTATATCCTCAGGTGTAATATTGAATCCAGAATTTTTACGCGTATGTATAAGTTTAAGCAAAATATGTCAAGGTCGTCAGATATCACGTGATGTAACTGTATGTATAGTTGATACAGGCACACAAAACAAGTTACTTTTTCAATTGTGTATGAGGCTTTGTCTGCACGTTTTCTCATCATTGGGCACCAGCCAAACATTCAACTCCTCTCAGTGTTTCAGTACAAACTCTCCTCTGTACCACTTTCTCTGGTCGATGAATTTGGCTATCTGCTAAAGGGAGACAAGTCTGTACTGATGAAACGTTTGGGAAGTGATAGCGAAAGTGTCCCAAATGTGTTGCTCGTTGATCACATCGTATGGCGAACATCAGGAACAGTGGCTGACATTGCGGAGAGTTGCAAGGCATGCCTCACAAGTGGTGAAAAATACCAAGGTGCAACTCTCTTTATCATATTTGCTCAATAAGTCTATGAAGGATTAAGTGCCAAAGATCATGAGCATCAGAGAAGAGCTGGTGAGGGTGCTGCAATATATCAACTGACACTTACTTCTCCACTTCCACCTCGCGATGCCATAAAACCCAGCCAGCAAGAGCTGCTGAATCGATTTCTCTGCAGTTTCAGTCATGTACACAACATCAACATGGTGGGCAGAGAAAACTGTCTTGTACATCGCAATGAGGCTGGAATAACCTTGGTAAGCTGAACGATGACATTTTTTGAAAAAGGTGAGGCACATGTGCTTATGGAGAAGTGGGAAAGATCAGTGCTTGATATTAACACCATGCTGTCATTGCGCTGAGAGTGAAATACCAAGGTCTGTCACAGTCCGACAAATTTTCTTTCCCATGTGGAAAGGGCAAGGACCCAGTCGCGCTCGTCTACAAATGCTGTTGTTGAAGACTGTCGCTCCAAAGTGTCACAGATCAGAAGCAGCTCAAGATATTGGCTGGCAGATTGCAGGAGGCTCGCAAGTAATGAAATTTACTTCCTAAGCTTCTTGGTGTCACCAGTCTTAGATATTGTGGAGAGCCTCAACAAACGAGTGGTATCGTGCTTGGCCCCAGACCGCCAGGGCTATTGTTTAGAATCCTGTGTCTGGAGAGCAGCGTCATTTCATTCATCTCACTATTCTCAGGAAGTTTCCCTGGCCCAGTTTAGCCTATATGTGCACAAAGGTGGCCTAAAACTCATATATTTCATTTCAGTTTTAGATGATTGTTGCAATTCACTGACTAGGAAAAAATCAGAGAAAATTCGTGTTGCGGAGGAAGAGGAGGAGGAAGAGGACGAAATCGGGGAGGAAAAAAACAATGAACTGTTAGATTTTTTGTACATAATAAACTTATCGTACATGCAGTTTTAGGATGTTAGAGTATGTTTCAATGGTTTGTTGTATCTGTGTTCTTCACACCTTGCCAATGACACACAGGTAGACTGTGTTAATTGCATGGAAAACTTTTTTTGGCAAAATGATTATTTCATTACTTTTATTGAAACAGGGCCGTTGTCATGTATAGATAATTATGCGAACCTCCATCAGCCTTTAATTTGTGTGGACCACGACACGAACCCCTGTGTTTTGCCAGTATTATGCGCTGTTTATTTACGTATGTAGGCCTACTGTAGCCATGGTAGCCCGAGTGTAGCTGTGAATGACTCAGCGGCAGGCATATGGCTAATCACCCCAGAATTGATACTCACAGAAGAACCCACTTTGGCCTACCATGCATTAAGGCCCAGGCTTACTGTAGACAAAATTAGACTATAACATGGTGTGTGTTGGGGTATTCAAGGGTGTGTTTTTGGGTACAGCTGTATAGGTCCAAGGGTTTGATCATCCAGACTGCACACACTTATTGCAATATTGAAACAAAAGAACCCAACTGTTTTAATGTGTGAAGTACAACAATTGTCAGCCTATGCCTACATAGCCTCTAAATAATGAGCTGCAAGAAAAATATAAATGTCATTCTCGTGTTTGCTGACACAATAATTACATTTTATAATCTATAACAATATATAACGTAACTACTATGCCTACCCGGGTACCCCCTGAAAGAAAAACTCCTATTGATATGTATATATTTAGGCATACACTCAATTCTCTTGAGTCTAACTTCAGATTAAATTGCAATTTATTTATGTCTAACGTTACTCTTTTACACTGATTAGGTCGTGGGCTTCCTGGGCACTGCCCATTTCATATTATTGGTCAGTTTAGTTTGGTTTGCACCATAATCATGACCTTTGACCTGGATCTCTTTATTACCATTAAAGGGACTGGCCCAGGCTAAAATCATCAAAAAATCGGTGATTTTATTTCGGGTTCTTAATATGACCATATGATGTCAACATGTACATAGACTAGAACTGCAAATTTTGATAATTTTTGTGCTGCGCATTCACCAGTTAGACTAGATATAGAGACGAAATTCCCGCATTTCCTATTTTTGACATGGTTGTCAATAATTAGAAATCGGGAATTTCGTCTCTATATCTAGCCTAACTGGTGAACGCGCAGCACAAAAATTATAAAAATTTGCAGTTCTAGTCTATGTAGGCCTACATGTTTACATCATATGGTCATATTGAGAACCCGAAATAAAATCACCGATTTTTTTATGATTTTAGCCTGGGCCAGTCCCTTTAACTTCAGAAATAAATTCCTTATGTCTGAATTATATGGAAATGTGGTATTGGAGATTTGTGTACGTCCATTTGTTTAAAATTAACATTTGGCATTAGTCCCTATTGCTAATTATGCTAATTATGTTAATTATGCTAATTAAAAAAGTTGCCCAAAGTTGCCGTCTGGGCAACAAAGCTGAATTTGTTCATTGACCCATTGGGAACATGAATCAATCAAAAAACCTTACACTTCTCACAATTTCCAGGTTATATGGACGGCAACTGGACTATTTGTAGGTCATAGAGCAGACGATTTTTTAATACTGTGCTGGTATATATTTTATGTCTGGTTGTAGCTGGAATATATTTTGTATTAGATTATAGAGCTTACAGGATCTCTTCACTGCATTGGCATCAATTTCGTGTTAGATTGTGGGTGTTATAGGGTCGTTATACTGTACTGGTACTGCCATGTTATGTGTAGCCATTACACTATGCTGCCACGCAAAGCCAAAAGGCAGTATCTGCTCACTTAACAAGTGAGCAGATACCGTCTTTTTCCTTTGCAGAGTAGGATATATAACATGGCCATCACACCTCATAAGGACAGAGACCGAAATCACCACCACCTCGACGTATACAGAAGATACGTCAGCCGAAATTACCACTTCAACTAGGAGGTAATAAATACAGGATGAAATCACCACTTTAGTTTAGAATGTTGCATGTCACTATGTCAGACAAAAAATGACAAAATCATATTCTCGTTATTTTTGCTGGAGAGATTTATAGAAAATCGTACAATTAATTTGCAGAAAATACACGATGTCGAGGTCATTTATTCAGCTTCTAGAATAGAATTTATAACAAACTCTTTTCTATTTGACGGACACATGGTCTGCCCAACATTGATAGACAAGAATTGACAATCGTAGCTGTACTGCCGTGTAAAGCCAAAAGGTAGTATTTGCTTACTTGTAAAGATACTGCCTTTTGGCTTTGCAGAGCAGTCTAGAAAGTTTTTGTTAGTTTTTGTTGGTGCTTTAGTCGGGATTATCATTTAAACAGAAGGATGATTTATTATATTGGCTGAATCCACCAGATAAAGGTGCAGAATGACAAGTAGGCCAAAGTATCAATATTACCCAGTCCTTGATCTCAAAGCTGGTTCAACGTCTGCGATGTTTGCCCAGCATTTACCAGCATTGCCCAGCTATCACGAGGCATTGACCCAATGTTGTTTTGACGTTGTGCCGACGTCGAAGACGGCGGGCCAGCATTAGAACAACATTGGGTCGATGCCTCGTGTCTGCTGGGTGGGTTTACTTTTCGCTTATGACATGTTTAGCGCTTAGCCAATCAGCTGGCTTATGACATGTTTAAAGGTGAGGCAATCAGCTGGCTGATGACATGTTTAAAGGTGAACCAATCAGCTGTCTTATGCCATGCTTAAAGGTGAACCAATCAGCAGGCTTATGACATTTTTAAAGGTGAGCCAATCAGCTGGCTGATGACATGTTTAAAGGTGTGCCAATCAGCTGGCTTATGACATGTTTGAGGGTGAACCAATCAGCTGGCTTATGGCATGTTTAAAAGTGTGCCAATCAGCTGGCTGATGACATGTTTAAAGGTGAGCCAATCAGCTGGCTTATGACATTTTTAAACCTGAGCCAATCGGCTGGCTTATGACATTTTTAGACCTGAGCCAATCAGCTGGCTTATGACATTTTTAAACCTGAGCCAATCAGCTGGCTGATGCCATGTTTAAAGGTGAGCCAATCAGCTGGCTGATGACATGTTTGAAGGTGAGCCAATCAGCTGGCTGATGCCATGTTTAAAGGTGAGCCAATCAGCTGGCTTATGACATTTTTAAATCTGAGCCAATCAGCTGGCTTTTGACAGCCTTCATTTTAGTTTTTAATATCGGTGAGATCAGTGGTCCATCCCACAAAAATTAGGATTGTCCTAACTTTTTATTAGAAAAAAATAAGATGCTCTTTATTTTTTATTGTCAACTATTTCAAGTTGAGATAATCTTAATTTGAAGTTAATATACTCTTAACTTTTCCAATGGAAATGAGATAAAGTGAAGATGATCTCAATTTTAATTTTTTAGTAGGATGAGCCCTTGGTCCTTGGTCTCCGGATATCCTCTCTTGTATACCTATTATGAAGAGTATCAAGGGGGTTCAAACATGGCAACCTCATGTCCGTCACCATGGAAACGACCCAGTGAAGTATCTTGACGTGTTGTGGCTAAGTGGAGGTCACTGACCTCTGTGTCATTACTTTGTCATCACGTGGGTGACGTACTGTATGCGCACGCGCGTGATAAGAGAGAACGTGGGGGGGGGGGGGGGGCATTTGGTGTGATACATGCAGGGGGTCTAAAGCTAACCCCAGGTATTATTAGCACTGTTGCATCACCAGAAAGTAAAACAAACTTTGCTGGAGCTTCTGGCACTTGATTTTGCCTGCTAACCTGCCTGCCTGCCTGCCTGTCTGTCTGCCTGCCTGCCTGCCTGCCTGCCTGCCTGCCTGCCTGCCTGCCTGCCTGCCTGCCTGCCTGCCTGCCTGCCTGCCTGCCTGCCTGCCTTCCTTCCTTCCTGTCTGCCTTCCTGCCTGCCTGCCTGCCTGCCTGCCTGCCTGCCTGCCTGCCTTCCTTCCTTCCTTCCTTCCTTCCTTTCTTCCTGCCTGCCTGCCTGCCTGCCTGCCTGCCTGCCTGCCTGCCTGCCTGCCTGCCTGCCTGCCTGCCTGCCTGCCTGCCTGTTGGCCCACCGTTTTCAACGCTGGCCCTAAATTGGTCCATCATAGCGTGAACGTTATGTGTTTGCTTGTCTGCTATCTCGTCAGCCCGCCAGTCAAACCATCACTGAACGCTTGCCGTATATCTCATTGAAGATTGGATTTATTATCGCAGTGACAGGAACAAACACCGGTGACCATGTAGGCCTGTGTGGAGACAGACAGCGTGACAGTGTGACAGTCACACACGGCCCTGACAGCAGAGGACCAACACGTGGCCTGACTGTGTCACTAAGCCGAGACCAGGGCCAGCTGCGTCACTAATCCGCGACTGGGGCTAGTGAGAAGTCAGCTGTGTCACTAATCCGCGACTATGACTAGTAAGGTGTCAGCTGTGTCACTTATCCCCGATCAGGGGGAGAGAGCTGTGTCACTAATCCGCGACCAGAACTAGTAAGACGTCAGCTGTGTCACTAATCTGCGACCAGGACTAGTAAGGCTAGACGAGGACAAGTAAGGAGCCAGCTGTGTCACTAATCCGCGACGAGGACTAGTAAGGAGCCAGCTGTGTCACTAATCCGCGACGAGGACTAATAAGGAGCCAGCTGTGTCACTTATCCGCGACGAGGACTAGTAAAGAGCCAGCTGTGTCACTAATCCGCGACCAGAACTAATAAGGAGCCAGCTGTGTCACTAATCCGCGACTAGGACTAGTAAGGTGTCAGCTGTGTCACTAATCTGCGACTAGGACTAGTAGGGTGTCAGCTCTGTCAATAATCCGCGACTGGGACTAGTAAGGTGTCAGCTGTCACTAATCCGCGACCAAGACTAGTAAGGCGTCAGCTGAGTCACTAATCCGCGACCAAGACTAGCAATGTATCAGCTGTGTCACTAATACGCGACCAGGACTAGTTAAATCCAGTTGACCTGATCAGCTTGGTCTCAACTTCGCGACCAAGGCTTGTAGGAAACCAGCTGTGTCGCTAATCCGCGACCAGGGCTTGTAAAGAGCAAGCTACCTGTGTCAGTGTGCCGCGACCAGGGCTAATGAAAACCCAGCATTAATCCGCGATCAGAATCAGTAGAATTCTGATTCTCAAAGCACCGAAAAGTAAAAGACAGTGTCGTCACATCCTGGCTAGTGTCTAGCATTGTGACACAAAACGTAACGTTATGCACTGGACGACGCGTCATATAAAACGTCATACTGGAAGAGCTAATCAAGAAAATCAATGTGTATTACATGGCCACCATTTGACAGGACTTGAGCTTGACTCGTGGATTACCTTTAAGGAGGCGGATAATGTGACAGGATCATGATGTATGCGGCCTGCTGACTACGGGATCCAGGAGCATAGCTCTCCCAGCATGCCCAGGGGCACACTCACCTAGAAATCACAGGCATACTCCACGTGGTGAAGATACAGGCTGCACATTTCGCTTAGAAATAACAGGCTTAATCCACGTCGTGAAAATACAGGCAGCACATTTCACCAGCGTGGCACGGTCACAAACAACGTTCTTTGAGATTACCTGTGCATATTACTGAAAAATCTGAAACCATTTGTTTCCATTTGTCACAGATTGTGTATATTATAATAATAATAACCTGTTTTATCCATACACTGGACATACCTATTATCACCCCCCCCCCCCCCCATCTTTATGAAGAAGTTGTCATCAATCTCAGACCGACTTTCTATATGGAACCCCTTGATCAACAGATGAAGCAGACATCTAGTCGCCAGCCACAGTTTGACATTCAGGTTAAGTTTGCACGTCCTGATGTGGCCTGGGGGCCTGATAAAGACTCAGTCTGTGTGTATTGTGCCGGGTGCCGGCCGCCTTGCTGATGCCCCTCACCAGCTGTGACCAGGACAAGCCGCTCTGGATTGGGGTCCATGGCTCACTGGCAAATCCCGGCCAATAACTAGGTTTTTCTTTGGAAGAATCACCGCGGTGGGGATTCGATAAAGTAATCAGAGTTGATCTGAGTGGCTGGGGTGGTGGGGTGTTCTCACACCGCGCGCCCGTCGCCAGTTCTTCACCCCCACCCCCTCACTCCTTACATGCCGATATTGTCCTCTTATTCTGGGGCTGCAGCTCTGTGTGTCCTGGCGGTGGGCACCCTGTGATTGCCATGACAGTGGCCAGATCCACAAGACAGCGGCAGGAGCAATAGGAGCAGTGGAAAAGACACAAAAGCACAAACACCCCGTGATTTTATAGGAAAATAATTGTTCTCGTGGAAAGAAACATCAATTTTACTGAGGATATATTTGCATTGGATAATTATACAAGAATACAGTGGATAATTTCTCGACATGCGCCTCCACAGGCAGGATCACTACCAACAATAAGAGCAATAAGAGCAATATGAGGCAGGGGAGATATCATAATTCAATAATTGTTCTCACTGAAAGAAAACACTATTTTTACTGAGGATAAAATTATTTGCATTGAATAGTGATACATTATACATGATAAAGTGAATCATTCCTGAACACGCCTCCAGAATTCCGCTGAGATATTTGTGTGATCGAGTTATCTTGCAGATTACAGCAGCTCTGCTGCTTTCGTAAATAATTGAAAATTCGTTCAGTTCCAACAAGCCGGTTACAAAATTGATTTTGAGGATATAGATGGACGCAATGCTAGCGAAGAATGACTGATGTGTGTGTGTCTTATACCATCAAATGACACTGCCTAACAGACACCCTCCATGCTGACGGTAGTAGATACTTGCTGATTTAGATAATTAAGGCATTGGCTACGATTTGGAGCAATTGACTGTGGTATTGCGCAGAGCCTCCTGCAGTGTCTCCTGCCATCGACTTCTACCATACCGCTGTGGACATTCCGTCACGTCCCCTTGATAACAGCGGTAGGCGCTGCGTGTCCACCTGTCTGCTCACACTTGACGATAATCTACATACAGCTGTTGTGGATAGATAAGTAACAATCTATCTTGGTCTGGCGCTTGTGACTAGCGTTACGGCCACACGGATACCGTCATAATTACCACTTACCTCTGTGGTCTGCATAATACCGTGTTAACCATTGGATTACACACTTCCTCATTGGCAATGTGAATACTCGTATATTTATTTATTTAAATACTGGATATTTACAAATTAACCTTGGACTTTCTACATGTAGGAACTTATATTGGATTACTTATTAACATACGATGCTATAGTGGCTATACAGTGACCATTTCAGCTGATATTTTCCCATTCTACTGATTAGTTTAGTATAGAGTTACGTACTTCTCCATTTCCACACAAAGTACATTCAGTTCTACTACCGCAATGATAATTTATTCGTCTATGGTGGATTTATACTCAAATCTCATTGCCAACTGACAATCTCAGCATCGCAATCTGCATTGATATTATCATCAGATCAGGAGGCATGTATGTAACCGTGGTCATGCCAGCCACAGCGAATAATGCACTGTATTATGTGGTTTACTTACAATACAATACGCATCAAGTTAAATAAGTATATACAACTGAGAAATAGAAACGAAGATTTAAGTTGAGATATTAACGTTAACTGATCAGGACAGGATAATATTCCACCTACTTTCGCCCGTGACCCAATTTGGGAATGTTTCGCTTAACTCATTTTCACAGAAAAAATGAGTTCAATGCCATTTTCGATGTGTGTGCACGATAATAATTAGAAATATTGATGAAATATTGCTCCTTTCCTGCTTGAATGACATCCTACAATATGTCAGCGTTTTCACGTCGTCACGCCCCGCGCGTGGAGGAAGACGTCATAACGGTGGAGGATATTATCAATGCCTCACAGGACTACCTCATGAGGACCTCAAACGTTGCTGACGTCATCACACCTAGAGGGTTCTCTGACGAAAATGTCACGGATACCCTCCTGTCAATAGCTAATATGATGTCCTCCGACAAATTACACAACAACGTACCAACTAACCAGCCTGACGAGGAGAAACTGCTGCAGAAGAAGGCCTTCTCTGATGATATCACTAATGCCGCTGTTGCTGAGGCTTTGTCAAGGGACTTGGACGAGGAGTTGGAGGGAATTCTTAAGTTAGCTGATAGTTTGGAGGTTCTGGAACAGAAATTGAGGACCGAGGAGGAAAGCAGGGTGTGTGGAGGGAAGGGAAGTAAATGTGAGGATTCACGTAATCGCAATGAGAGAGACACTGGAACACCTTGTTTAGAAAACGACAATGAGGATTGCAGTGGTACACGTGTTAGAAGAGAAGGTCCTTTATCTGCAGTGGTGAACAATGCAGCAGTGGAGAAGGAGGGAAGAGGGAGGAAGAGAAGCAGGGGAAACGAGGAGCTGCACTACCACGTGGAGGCGAATGTCAAAGTGGTGGAGGTGGGCTCACCACCTGAATTTCAAGATACACTACAGCGTCAAGACTCCGCCGCCTTCCATGATTACGTCAACATAGAGGTGTTCAACGAGATGCAGCTCGAAGCCAAGAGACCTCCAAGAATCTCCTTCAAAGATATTGACTGTACCATTACTGATCAGCCTCTCAAGGTTGAGGATGATGACGCGGTTCTGCTGGAAAGTCCCACCAGGATCAAATATCTAGCTGATGATGATTTTTCGGATTATGCCAGTAATGAGGTTTCCTCAAAGAGAAAAATGATTTCGAGTTTTTCAGAGGAGGAAACGTCTACGAAACTGGCGTACATACATCCATCAAAAACTGAACAAGGAAGACCCGATGAACATCTTAGTGAGTCTTCTGATGAGTCCAGCCTTTCGGATTATGCCTGTGGAGACATTCCCACTGGAAGAGATACCTTTGTGGACCTGATATTTAAGCAGCACTTGGACGATGAGGATCAAGGCCAACCTCATCAACAGTTTCGAGATTCTCTTGATGAATCTGATCGTTTCGCCAGCGCTGACAATAGGTCTTCCAATAAAAAAACTCCCCAGCAGCCCATGGACGCTGACCATCATGGAAACACTGATCAGCTTTCGAACACCTCCTCCGATGAATTCGAAGTCGCTGGAGGAGGTGGAGATGCACACATGGGCAGCGAAGATAGTCCAGATGATGGAGATGCTGGTAGCAAGGACTCCATGACTTGTAATGTTGGAACAGATGAGGCAGATGATACCAAAGAGGATTACAAACACAGCGAGAATGCTGGGGACAAACTCAAGTCTTCTGTTACCAAACAGGCCGTTTCTATAGATCCTAAGGATACAAATCATTCGGATATTAACGACAAGGACAATGATGTTACGTCGCCTGATGGGATTTCACCCCGTAAAGGTGTGATCAGACGCGGGATACCAAGGAGGTGCAAGCAAAAAACGGCAAGTCTCTTATTCAAACTTCATCTTTAAAACACACCACCACATTATTTGCTTTGTCCTACCACGCCATTCAAAGCAGGGAATGGAGAGTTATTGTTCATCAAGTACAGACCAATTATCATGGTAGGCCTATGGCATTATAATCAGTCAGGTGTGACTGAGCTGTTAATTATGAGGGATCCTCATTATGTTCGAATGTGTTTTAAGGCAGTTAAAACCCTCGGACCTCTACATTCTTAGCTGTTAAAAAGGCCACGGCCTTCGGCCTTGGCCTTTTTCACAGCTAAGAATGTAGAGCTCCTCGGGCTTACCACTAAGCTTGACCATGGTCAAGTCTTCTCCCAGCATGTTTCTTCCCAGCAAACACGAGACGCTGAACCAATGTTGATTTAATGTTGGGCCAGAGTCGGAGACGATGGGCCAACATTAAATCAAATCAACATTGGTCCAGTGTCTCGTGCTTGTTGGGTTATTCAAACTTCAACCTTAAACCGCTGAGCGTGACTGTAGTTTTTAACTCGTTCTATTTATCTGTTTAAATATCAGTTATTGGGAACGAAAAGTATGTTTAAACAAGATTTGGAAATCTTAAAGTTTTAAAACTAAATGACTCATTTCGTTCCCACTAAGGGTCTTGTCAAGAAGAAGAAAAAAAAATCCGAGAAAAACTCGGATTGGCCAGACAACGTATGCCCACCCCCTTACCCATTTGTTCTAAACATGTACAAAAAACAACACAAAAAAACATGAAAAAACACACGAAAAACCCACCCACCCACTTCCAAGTTTCTCGGATTTTCAACGTGACAAGACCCCTAACACAGTGACTTGATCGACAATTAAAGTGTTTTGTCAAGTTAAAAAAATTCCAAAAATCCGAGAAAAACTCGGAAGTGGGTGGGTGGGTGAAGCACCAACTCGGATTATAAATTTTTTTTTGGAAATGTTGTGTTTTTTTTGTTTTTTTTGTGTTGTTTTCATGTTTCTAAATGTTTCCCAAAAAAATATAAATTGTGTAGGGGGGGGCGGGTAGGTGGGGTCTGATTAATCCGAGTTTTTCTCGGATTTCTGGATTTTTTTTAACTTGTCAAGACCCCTAAAACAAAATGCAAACGACTATAGTCGTGATTAGCGCTTAAAGGGTCAACACAACCATCAATGTATAATATTGAGGCAGTCGGTGCATCCGTAACTGGAGTAGATATGATTGTATACAGGCGGAATGATACGGCGATATCATGACTATTCTATAACAATATTTACGCCTATTATCTCTCGACTCATAACATACACGTCGCCGCGTACGGGGAATTGATATCTATTCTCGTACTATAACAACAAAACGTTTTGAACATAGTATATACGGGCGGATTATTTCAACACTAGGAATTGAATAATTATATCTGACACCCTGGGAAGTTGTAGATACGACTTTTCAATTTCAAGAGCCCGTAACATTATAGCTAATTTTCACCCACCGCTCGCGCACGAGAAATAATTATTTCTGTAATCTAATAGGTGAATCTAATTAAGGAATTAAATGAGTCAACAAAGAAACTTATTTCTATTACACAGCTTCCTGTTGATGATATCCCCTAGCAGATAAATCTTTATGAGTGCCACTCATTTGAGTGATACACATAAAACACATAACTACTTGGTGGGGGGGGGGGGGGGTGGCATATGTTCTGTTATATTTACACGATTAAGTCGGTCTTACGAATGCTATTGCGATTAATTTTTCTTCGATGTAACAATGCAAGTGCACACAATCAATCGAATTATTCCTTTGTTCTCTCAAATACATCTAAGTTTGGCTACGAATCTGTATTTTTATTCCCATACTTCCAACTATTTATATTAATCACTTATAGACAAAATACATCTTAGTAAAGCTGTGGATTGCTTTAACCCTTAAAGCGCTGAATTTGTTTTATAAAAACCTTGTATAATCACGACTTAAAGCACTGAATTTTTTATAAAAACCTTGGAGACCAAAGGGTTTATTTCAATTTGATACCATCATAAATGTCTTATTCAGCTTTTTCTGATTCATTTGAATACCTATGTTATGGGTCTACGGCCATTATGAATATTTTTTTCTCTTACAGCGCGGGGATCGACTTTAGTCGTCAGAATCTGACGTCTACAGACTCTCCTTCGCTGCAATGCAATGTTTCTGTATTGTTTTAATCGCTTTAAAAATAGCAGTTAGGCATCTACTTGAAAATGTATTTGAGAAACTTTAAAGCAACTGAGCTAGGTTTTTCTGTACACGTTTTTGAGCTTAGTGGCTGAGTATTGCCTTTAATATAATCCCAGAAAACACAAAACATTTGTATATCATTTGTACAATGTTGAACCAAAGTCGAAGACGTTGGGCCGACGTTGTGCAAATGTTATACAACTGTTTTCTGTTTTGTGTCGAGTTTGAGCGGCTTACTATTTGGGAGACGTGCACCAAATACTTAAATAAGTACCACAGATCTAAACGATTATATCCCCTAACCATAACCCTAATATTTATACTAACCCTAACCCTAATATGTACTGAATGAGGATATTATAGCTCATTTGGAGAGCCACTCACCTCTAGTAGGTTATCTAGTAGGTTAACAGAGATTTAGATGGACAGTATACTGTTCTGAAAAGCCAATAGGCAGTATCTGCTTACTTTACAAGTAAGCAGATACCGCCTTTTGCCTTAGTAGAGCAGTATATACTGTCGTTCAACGCTGAAAGGCAGTAACAACTTAGTTAACAAGTAAAGCTGTTACTGCTGTTTGGCTTTGCATACCAGAATAGCGCTACATAAACGTGACACGGTCACCATGAGTGGCAAACACTAAATCAAAACCTATACTTTTTATCTATTTATATATGCTTGACACTTGTTGTACTGTTAGTGATGTACTGTTAGCTACTTTTTTAATTCATCATGTTCATTTGAAGCTAAAATTTCTGACGCAATTCTTTTTTACTATTTATAAATAATGCTAATATTTAATATTTTTAACTAAGCTTTTTCCAGAAAAGATTTAACCATTTATTTTTAGTCCGGCAGCCAAGTCCCTTATTTTGCTCTAACCTGGACTTGGAGTATATAGTTTTTTTCTTTGCAGAATATTGTTGTACCGACCCCCCACTTAAAGAATCCAGAGGGTGTGGAGGTGTCACCCTTGGGCAATTTTAGTTATTCACGTTTTTCAAAATGGCCGCCAATAGCCTCAGTGGGAATGTAACTTTTTCACTTTCGGCCCTAGAAATATGTATAATACCACTTTTCCAACTAAATTAACCACGAGAAACTCATTTCCGGCATTATTTTTTTATTCGGGCATAAATCCAAGATGGCCGCCACCACTACATTGGCAATTCACATTTTGTATCATTAGAAGCATGACGTTTAGGTACAGGTACCTGGTACCGGTATACAACTTGCTAAGCCTACTTCTGACTTTACAAAGGCTATCACATTTGGAGGCATAGCACTAGACTCTAATATAGACTAATCTAGGACTATAGCATACACTAGTCCCAATACAATTATTTTCTCCAAAATATTGGTCAGGCTTCAAGTTCATCAGTTCCCATATATCAAGACATTGACAAATTTAAACTGATTTGCATGTCTGATCTGATGCAGCTGTTGGCAGATATTGCCAACGAGAGCACAATTTCAAAGATTTGGGTAGATCTCCTAATAAAACCTGTTATGATCATGATAATATATATATGTACGTGCTGAACGGGAATCAGATTGACCTTTACATAATAATAGCTGCAGTTGAACAAATGTTACCCTACATGCTTTGCACCAGGAAATATGCAGCTAGGCTATGACATTAGATATCTTGAAACAGTGCATGAAAGGTGAACACACAATGCACCATAATCCATGTTGTTCTAATTGTGTCCGGAGTGACATGTTCATCGCGTCAAATTATATGAGGTATGAGGGGGGGGGGGGGGAAGCCCTGCAGTAATTTATGGGTTCTTCAATCAAGTCCCAGAAGTATCAATATTAATGATATATTGGTACACAACTGGCTCCATTCGCAACTGCTATGTTTGACACTCCATTTGTAACGAAGATAACTAAATCAAAGTGTAACCTTAACAACTTCAGGTGGACATATGTCGTAGAACTGTGAATGCCACTAGCTTGGTGGTCGATGGTTCAGTAGTGATGTGGACAATAGCTTGGCCTACTAAATGAATTGTCGATGACTTCACTACAAAATTTAGGTCATTTCTAATATTGGATAGATGCAAAGAATTCAGCCTTAAGGGAAATGCAAGATCATGCGGTCCACAAACTGGTTAGCAATGCACTTCTTCCTGCTCAAAATGTGATCCTCACGGTTAGTGAAAATTAAATACAAACTAATCAGAGCCATCATCAAATAGGGG